>CM021104.1:533084621-533538223 GCA_007115665.2 Sequoiadendron giganteum | reverse complement strand
TACAAGGTAAGAGGTCATAAAGAAGCACTTGGTTTCCCTAATTCTTGTTAGTTGATCATGTATGGCATCGGAGACAATCATTGACCAATCAAACTATTGTTCACCACTCAAGATGGTCTGAATAAAAGGAAACATCCACTCCTTGAAGTGAAATGCATCCCTCTTCCCAAATACCCTAGACAACATCAAGATCAAGTTTGACAATTCTTTGCGAAATTCTGCTCTTTTTGGCTGATCATGACGTTTGAGCAGGGACTTCTTCTTCGTTATTAACCATTTCTTATTCAAATGAGTCTTATTGGATGTTTTATACTCGCTATACTTCTCTAAGGCCTTTGCCTCAGTTAGCTGCACCAAGTTCTTGGGATCCGGAACACTAAATATACTTTGAAACATCTGAGGAGTAAGATCAATGATCACATTATTTTATGAATCCATGCATAGTCTTGTAGCAGGATTGTAGGCACTAGCTGCTGTCAAGATCAACTCTGGGCACTGGACTGACAAAGGAAATACAGTGATATGGGCCAAGTCGGAATCAACAATTCTTTGTGTCCTTCCTGTTATATTTTCTCGTTCTGCAAAGGTTTCTTCATATAACTCTTCAAAATTTTATTGCCCCAAATTAGTATCAGTGATATCTAACCAATCTGATTCCACCTTGCTCACCTTCACAACCGAACTCCTATAACTATACCTCAAGGTATAAGGTAATTGTTCTGGCTTCAACTTCTTTGGTTTTGGTGTTGCCTTTGATGTTCCTGCAGGCTGGTTCCTTTGAGCAGCTTCCCCTGATGTTCCTGACATCCTTCAACTTTCTTGCAAGCAAAACCTCTAATTAGATCTTTAAATATCATCACAAAACATGTTTTAAAAAACCATACCTTTCATATATGCACCGGAGATGGAACCAGGCAAAAACACAATCCAAAACAGTCTCTTTTACAACACTGTCGGACTCGGATCCAAAACCGACATAGATATTTCACTAACAATGAACGGGCTCAGAGTCGGGATCGGGAAGGTGATGGGAACCGGGATCGGAATGAAAAACAAATTTGGTTTTTCTTTAGATTCTTATATTTTCATATTCTATTTCCATTTCGCCTCCGCTTTCGTCTAGGTTATCATTATTTCGAAAGAAGACTTTTCATTATACGCAGAGCCGGACACGGGATGGAAATGTAATCGATAGCTTTTGCAAAACAAAATTCTCAAGTTCAAGATAAGTTCCGATCTCGTTTTCACCTAGGTTGACCATGACGTGATCAAAGATTTCATCGATTTAACACATAACTCCATGATTAAAACCAAGGTTGTTTTAAATAAAAAAGGGATTTTAAAAACACAATACTCATATGACCCTAGGGAACAACTGTACGTTAGGGAATCATATCTTCATCATTTAAATGTGATCACAGAAACACACAAAACCCTAATCTAACAAAAGACGATAAAACTAGGGCACAAATTTTAAACCTTGCCATTTTACCAGATTGAATACGCGACAAAACCCTAAGTAAAAATGATGAATCTAACCCTAACTCACTATAAAAACATGAATTTAATCTACCTTACTGTAGATTCCTAATTCAATTAGCACCTTTTGAAACCTAAATTTAATCTAACTTATTGCAAATCAAAATAGCACGACGTGATCACGACTAAAACGTGAAAGCGACCATGCCCTAAAACATAAAGAATCTAAAACAAAAGCAAAAGAAAAGAAGAATAACTAGACAAACAAATAAAGCAAGAACATATTCAAACAAACATACCAAGAATCACAAATTTGTTTAAAATGAAATGATTCAAAGCACGAGCAAACATAAAAAATGCGACAATAAATAAATGAAGAACAACAACAATAAGAAACCCTACCTCGAACACAAAAGAACCCAGCTAACCTTCTGAACCGATTTGCAAGCAATAATCTTCTCCTTGTTCAATCGATTTGCTCAAATGAACTCCACCGTTGCTCTTCCTTGCTCTTTAATCTCTTAACAATGATAATAATAATATGTTTAATCCTTAATGAAGGTAAAAATCAGAGTTCTTACCTACACCAGTAGTTGTCATTAATGCATTAAATCCAATCAGGCGGAGTCAAAACTGAAAGAGAACGAACACTTCTCCGTAGTGTAACTTCAGTCAAAAAGTCAACGACCCAAAAGTGGTGGGAACGAAACTAATTCGAAACTTTAAGAAATTTCCAAACTTCATTCCCATTTCGGGTCCGGCTCCACCAACAAAACACAAAACCAAACCAAACAGAAAAAGTAAAACAAAAGACCAACATAATAAAACAAAACACAAGGACTTGATTAAAACCAAAAGTTGAAAAAGTGGAGGCAGAAATGAATTATGATTTTGCAATTTTCAATAAATGCCCACTCTAGATCCAAGTTCAATGAAGACAAACAATAAACCGAAAGAAAAGACTATTGGGATGGGGCCCGGAATGAGTTTTGATTGTAGTTTCAGAACCCGATTTGGTTCCGGCTCCGATTCCGATAGACTAAAATAAAATAGACAAAGTGTTGGAAGCAAACGACTCCAAACTTTGTTTGAAAAACAACTAAGGATAAAGAACAACAAGGGGGACCCATTTTGACCAAGGCAAAAGATGGGGTAGTTATGCAAGGCATAACAGGTAGGAAAGGGTAGACTGGAAATGACTTCAATTTTAGAAGGGTCTACCTGTATTCCTGTAGCAGAAATGTAGTGACCCAACACTATTCCTTCTTGCATCATCATGAAGCATTTTTTACTACTGAGTGGTAAATTATGATCTTCACACCTTTGTAGTACCTTTTTCAAATTGTCTTGGGCTTAATCAAATGTTTCACCATAAACAGTAAAGTCATCCATATATATTTCCATACAATCATATGAAATATCTGAGAAAATACTAATCACAACTCTTTGGAAAGTTGCAGGAGCATTACAAAAACCAAAAGGTAAGACTGAATAGGCAAATGTTCCCTAGGGGCATTTGAAAGTAGTCTTTTCTTGGTCCTCAAGAGCAATCTTTATCTGATTATATCCACTGAAACCATCAAGGAAGGAGAAATACTTTTTCCCTGATAAGTTATCCAGGACTTGATCAATAAAGGGTAGAGGAAAGTAATATTTCTTAGTTGTTGAGTTGAGCTCCCTGTAATCCACACAGACTCTCCATTTTCCTCCTTTCTTAGGGACAATAACCAATGGAGAAACCCACTGGCTATCTGGGATTGGGTAGTTAAAGCCAACATTCAACATCTTATGCAATTCCTCCTTAACAATTTCTCTTAAGGCTGGGTTGATTCTCCTTTGGGGCTGTCTAATAGGTTTGAACTCATTGTTGATGAAAATTTGGTGTGTACATAGATTTGGATCTAGCCCCTTCATATCACTATAATCCCAGGAAAAAGTTGTCTTGTGGGTAGTAAGCATTTGGACAATTGACTCTTGTTGCTCATCGATAAGTTTACTATTGATATTCAAGGTTTTTCTTGCAGCTACTTCCACTTGTGAGGTCAATTCAAGCATACATACTTCAAACAGAAAGGGAATTTCCACTTCATGGGGTAATAAGGTGTGCAAACAGTCAGTTGCTGTAGGATAATGAGCTAAAGTAGGTGGGGGAAGAATTATCTGCAAGGAACATGGAACTTCTTCACAAAGGGGGTACTCAATGCCATAGTTGTTTTGAAGGATATTATATAGTATTTCTTCATCTTCTTGTTTTTCAATAAAAGGCTCTCTACTAATCATCATCAGGTTTTCCACATAATTCATTTCTTCCACTTCTTCTCCTAAATCTAGCCAGACTGCTTGTCCAGACTCAAGTTGAGGTTGGGCTGGGGCATAAAGGGTGAGCTTCTTGGTGCTATATCCATCAGAGACAGTCATGTTACCAGACCTATATCCTATGTAAGCATGTGTGATGGCTAACGAAGGCCTTCTTAGAATTACAAGATATCCTCCTAGTGAACCATTGCTTTTGGAGACAAGACCATAAAATCAACAGGATATTCCCATGAATCTAGGGTGACTGCCAAGTCTTCAACTAATCCATCTGGCTTGTCAGTTGAACTATCAGTGAGCTACAGGACGATAGGTGTAGCCCTTAGGTCTGAAATACTTACCTTTACCACAAGGTCTTTATTCATGACATTAATAGCTACTCTAAGATCTACTAAAGCATTTTTAATTTGAACCCCATTAATAATGATTTCCACAATAGGACTGCCAGGGTCTGAATATTTTGGGATGGTAAGCTTCCCTAGCATCAAATCAAAGAGTTGACCTAAGACATGAACAGTTTGAGGGTCTTTCTTTTTCCTACCCGGCTTCTTCAAGCATGCTTCCTTAATGACCTTACTATAGATAGGTACTTTTATTGCTTGGAATAAGGGAATTTTTACACACATGTGCTTTAGTTTTTCAAGAATGTCAAAGGTAGGCTCGTCTTTCTTTTAAACAACTTCACCTTCCAACCTTTGTGGAAAAGGAGGTGAAGTTTTATTGGACACCTTAGGCAATAATGGATTTTGCATGGGCTCTTTGGATGAAACTAAGTCATTAGTATCTTCTTGCTCATTCTCCTCAGGTGGCAATTTTGCAATTATGGGAGGAGAAGGTGTAGGTAGCACTGTCCCTAACCGTAAGTTAATATTACTCAAGTTGAGAGAATAAGCAGGCTACTGATTGGAATCGGTGAAATAAACTTGTTGCTATTGTTGAGGTTGGTTATTTGGGTTAGGTATTTCTTGAGCAGGGAGCTGGGTTGGCTTTGGATTTTGGCTTTGGTTAGCTGCAGAAGGTGGCATGATTGACTGCTGGTGGGGTTGCTGAAGGAAACCAAAGGGTTGATTTGACTATTGTTGGCCTCCCCTCCACTGGTTGGACGACTGCCAATTTCCTTGGGGAGGTTGCCACTGATTTTGCTGTGGTGACTGCCAATTTCCTTGCGGAGGCTGCCACCAGTTTTGTTGATCATTTGGCCAAGGATTATTCTGACTAGGTTGGGAATATTGGCCATAATTTGGAGGGTACTGGTTCTACCATTGACTATTATATGAACCAAAAAATTTCAAAGGGTCTTGAGACATACCTTGTCTTGGGGCCCAAGGCCTGCATTGAGCAACAAAGAACACTTCTTCATTTCCTTCTATTCTTTTGAACTCAGTGGGAAGATGCTGCACCTCTAAATTAGCCACTGCCTTGCATCTACAATCCTTCTTCCTTTGTCTGTAGTGAGGTCAATATTCAACTAGCATTGCCTCTACTTCACCTTTCTTCCTCCTAGATTGCATAGTGTCTAGTTGTGTAGCAATGTCATTGATGATATATTGCTTGAAGTCAGACAAGAGATTAGAAATCTCCCCCTTAGACACTCCTAAGCCATTTCCTTTTGCAATAGAGGGTGTAAACCCTCTGCCTTTCTTCACAGTTGCTCTGGAGTAGTTGAGACAGATCTTCTTGATATTATCCCAATTGCTTTGGGTGATATCTCCTCCAGCCATGAGGTCTAGTGCCTCAATGCAAGCATCATTGACTCCTCATTCAACTGATGTTGAGTGTTTTTCTACACACTGAACAAAAACCTTGACAAATAGTCTTTCAGGGTTTCATCCTCTTTCTGTGACATCTTGAAGATGTCATCTCCTCTCATATCATCCCCCCTACCATATTATTTATATTTTCCCAAGAATAGCTCCTTCATTTCATCCCAATTGGTCGTTGCATTGCCACCCAATCCCATGAACCACCTCAAGGCTGACTCCTTTAGGGTAGAGGGAAACAACTTCAGCTTGTGTGCATCGGTTGTGTAGTCATAACTCCTACAAAGGATGTCAAACTCAAACAAGAAGGTATGAGGGTCTTCTGTAATAAGTCCATAGAACTTTGGAAGTAATGAGGCAAGGATGTTCTTGAGGTTATTATTGTCATGTAGGTCAGGAATTGGGAATGGAAAAGTAGGCCTTGCCATCCTTGGTGGTCTTACTGGGTTAGCTCTTGGTTGATAAACTACAAGGGCAAGTGGATTATTATATGGGTCCTGGTTGTTGGAAGTTTGCAGATTATTCAGATGCTGAATGAGTGGGTTAAGGTCATTTGGCTCATCAAATAGGTTCAAGCTTAACTCTGAGGAAGAAGATGAGGTAATTAAGTCCTGGCCAACATCCAAATATGGTTCTTCTTGGAAAAACTCTGGTTCAATTTCTTGGGTATCTATTCTTCCAGGAAGGAATCTTCCAGATTGGTCTCTTCTTCTACGCATACAACAAAAAGTAAGTCTAAACTATGGAAAATGTTAGAATGTTTAATTCTAAACTAAATGCTAGGAATGAAATTCAAACTCCTACTACCATGCCTACAACACGTTCTTAGTCTAACACCATCCCCGACAGCAGCGCCAAAAATGTAGTGCCCATAAATAGGTTGATAACTAGGAACATATATTCCTCTACTCAGGGATTAGACATCACGACTGGCAGTCATAATCTACCGAGGACATCATTTAATTGTCAACCCAGGGACGTTAGACTTGAAGTGGGTCTGCGCAATATATGCACTAACAACCTATTTCAAACATTTATTCTTACTTGAAAATACCATGCTGGAATTGAATTTGTTGGAAACAAACTTTAGCTAACTAAATCTTCTCAAAATGAAAACTAAATCCAGTTTTAAAGATAGGTACTACTCTGTCCCTAGTGGTTGCAGGAACAGTTGACAGCTCTGTAATTCTGCCAGTTGCAGGAACAGTCACACTGAAGTTCTATGAAAATGAAATACAGATACTCTAATTGTAGAAATGAAAAAGATAGACAGCGTCCCTAAGTGGGCCCCCTTAGGTAGTGTCTCAAGTACACAACAGATTAGGCTGTAAACTCCATGAAACTCTTTTATTGAACTAAAACTGATAAGTACATTGCTCACAACTTGCAACTGTATTTCTGGAAAACTAAAGTTATTACACAGTAAACTTCCAGCCCTTTCTCTGAAGGAGAATGAACTATTTATTCAAAACTGAAACCTAACAACTAACTAACCTTTCCCTCATAAAATGGGAAATCTTTATTACATCATGACCTTTGCATTGAAGAAATGGACACAAGCAGGAGAACTGAGTCAAATGAGTTTGGAGAATTAAAACCCAACTATCCTGGATTTATGTGTCATCAAGATGCCTCTATTGGATTCCTGGAACGCTTCCCTTGCATGGCGGATGACTTATCAGCTGTCTCCTCATTTCTTGTTGCTGAATCGGTCCACTTTGAATCAATCCTTCAATGATCTAGTGGAGGCTAAATCTTTTCCTTGAGACTTGGTACCTGCAATAACTAATAGCTACTCGTGCGACAAAAGGTTAACTCAACACATTCAACTTATTAAACGATCTATTATCTCATTCAAAAATTTATTAGGTATTGGTTTTGAGCAAACAATATTTCGCATATGGCTATAGGAAGGTTAACAGTAGTGGCTGCAGGAAAGGCATTTCATCACAAAAATTCACAAGGCACACATCTTCTATCAAACTAATAAAACATTTAAGCAATAACCATGGAAAGACTTATCATAATAAACTTGTTATATTAAGCATAAATTCTATGTATCACTTCCATAATTACCACTACATGTCTTTCTCAACATAATAAAAGATATACAAATGCTTAAAAACGTAGTCTAAAATATGCCAAAAACTGGGATCATCACTCGTACTATGCAATCACAGGAGGACTGATTTCTTTGACCTGCTCACCCTCTTCATCACCCTGCTCTTCTTCACTTATATTAGTATCTACAAAAAAACATACTTCAAGAGTAGGCTGTGAACGTATGTAATCCAAGGGCTCTATGTCTTCAACTTGTACTCTTGAATAGGTTGCATGAGGGGCATCAAAAACAACCGGGGGAACGTCCTTTACCAGTTCATTGACATGAGGGATGAGTTGCTCAATTCTTGTTAAAGGATCCTATATCTCACCAAATGCCTTTGAATAATATGGTACATTTTTTCTCTTCCATTCCTCTGCAAGCATAATCTTGTTATAGGCAGCCATTCTTTCCTTGGTGGAAGCCTCATCATGGTTTCTTATGACATCTTCAATTGAGAACAAATGTTCATACCCTGATAGCCCCCGCGATTATCTCGCCTTGTGAATAAACCCTTTTGCATCAAATTGTTTCCTTACATCACCTAGAGGTAGGTTGTACTGTGCTAATTTACCATCAATTTCTCCATATCCTTCATTGGCAACCACTGTAAGGTCTCCAAAACATAAGGTGTTGGGCATAATTGATTGTTTGCTATGTCCTTTGAGGTGTTTGGAATTAGATTTTGCCAATTGCCTCACAATTTCTAAATAATCAATTCGGTCAGGAACTACTCGTGGCATCAACTGTGGAGCCCCTTTGAACCCATAAACCCTTATCACTGTACAATCAGGGAAAGCATACCAGTCTCCCCAATTATGATTCACTTTATTTCTCTGGTCATTTTCCTTTGGTCTTAGAAATCTTTATGCTTCTAGGGATAGGTTATAATTGCACAGATATTCGAGCAACTTCATCAATGGTTTTACAAAAAATTCTTCAAAATAAAGGTAATGAGACCTACCAAATCGGCTGTCCCACAATGAAATCCATATTTGTATAGGTTTAAAATCTCCATTTTCATCTATATCTTTTATCCTTAATTCTTCACTCCAGACCCCTTTGACTTGTCCCTCGTACAATAGCAAATGCATAAGCAAAGAATAATGTTCAAAATTAATATTATCACTATTATTTTTTAATCTTTTCAAGCCCTCGATGTAGGGCTTGGCCAAGTAGCTAGCATAGTCAAATGGCCTGGAATCATTGCTCTGTATGTTTACAGCTAAGACCATTGGGGCAATCGACATGAGAGGCAAAACCTCTACTCCCAAAACCTGACTAGTTGAATAATAGGTGTATCAGAAATACTCTTCGAACAAATCTTCATGGAAAGAAGGATTTTCACTGCTAGAGAACCTCCTGAGTTGGCCTCCTTCATCCTTGGGCCTATGCAAAGGTAATTTCAATCTCTTATAGCTGGTATCCATGTGGCGATACTTTGTCAAGAGATCTTTGATCGTGAATGATAAATTTATTGAACACTCTAACTGAAATACATTAGAAATGAGATCCCTAGAAATAACAAGCATGTCACCCCCACCATGTGACTAAATAGTTCTTTTCTTGGGGTCATATCTAATAGCAAGAGCTTTAATTAGCTCTGCGTTCACGAACACATTGGGCACCACAAGTCTTCCTAGGTTCAACCTCCATGGATTGCAGATTGGTTGAAACCTAAATTGTTTTCTGTAATGGTACATGAAGAGGTTGTAACCTCGTTGCGGTGTCCAAATTTCCCCTAAGCCCTTATGTTTGTCCCATAGTCGATCCATGGAAGGATTCATTTGAGCACTCCTCTTGGGTCTCAGCCTTGATCCAGGGCATTAATCTACCAGGTCTTCATTTAGGAGTCTCTTAGGCTTTTAGGTTTTCTATTTTTTAGCTTTGGGTTTGTCTGTACTCCCTTCCATTATTTAAATCTTAAGCTTTTGATAAAAATAGCTTCTTAGTTGGGTTTGAAGTACTTATGTGAGTCTCACTGAGTCACCTCCATAGTCCACTTGTCTTTGTTACATCAAAACTCCATGATTTTGCCTTTCTACTTTTGCCCTAAGCGAAATCTTCTAGGATTTTGTAACAACTATGCGATCAACTTGTGATATAATTCACTTCAATTCTGGTTCATAAATGCATCGCACATGATGCCTCGGGATGTCACATCAGTCTTTCACCGATAGCCACCCTCTCCACCGATGGACATCTATCCTTTGTTCTATCGGTGGAACGCCAAATAATGTTTCCCCGATGCACCATAGTTCCCCCGATATACTTTATGCATTCGATAATTCATGCCCATGGACCATGGTTATAATTCATGGTTACTTTTGTTGACAACTCGACTCTATTGGTATATCGGGAGAGTACCTTAGGAGTTAGTCTGATAGAGTATTGTTACACCGATACTAGGTTGTGAGCTATTTTCATCGGGGCATCGATAGAACTGTGATGGGGGTTCCACCGATGAAGCATTGTTAGGCTGATGGTATTGAATTTTGTTAGGAATGGGGGAAGGAATTAGGACTATGTCACTACAAAATTTCAAATTTGTTTATGGATGCAATGTGAATGTAGGCTATAATATGGATCTTGTCACACAAATTTCTACAATTTGCATTATTCATAAAATCAAAGTGTGGTATATTTTTGTGATTATTGATAAAATTCGATAATTCATGCCCATGGTCATAATTCATGGTTACTTTTGTTGACAACTTGACTCTATCGATATATCGGGAGAGCACCTTAGGAGTCATCTCGATAGAGTATTGTTACACCGATACTAGGTTGTGAGCTATTTTCATCGGGCCATTGATGGGACTGTGATGGCGGTTTCGTCGATGAAGCATTGCTAGGCCGATGGTATTGAATTTTTTTAGGAATAGGGGAAGGACTACGTCACTATGAAATTTCAAATTTGTTTATGGATGCAATGTAGGCTAAAATATGGATCTTGTCACACAAATTTCTACAATTTGCATTGTTCATAATTTATGAATCATAAAATCAAACTGTCGTTTATTTTTGTGATTATTGATATGTGGAAGATAAGTGGGGTGGACTCGGTGGAGGCTAGTTTCTTTGTAAAGAAAAAATAAATTTCCTTTTAAGAGATCAAATTTAAATTTTAATATCACAATTTCATGGATGATGGATTACTATATAATTTATAAAATATCATCAACTACAGTTTGACTTTGGCATATGATTCATGAAGTGCAATATAATATAAAATATCATGGAGTGCAATATAAAATAAAATATCTTGAACTTGAAGTGCAATGATTCACAATTTATTCGAATACAATATAAAAAATCATCAACTATAGTTTGGAATATGATTCATGCAGTGCTTAAGTGCAATATAAAATAAGATATCATGAAGAGCAATGATTCACAATTTTTATGTTCATTGAATACAATATAAAATATCATCAACTATAGTTTGGACTTTGGAACAATGAAAACTGATTCATGAAGTACAGTAAAAATACCTAAAACCTGCTAATTCTCTTCCATTTCCCAAATGGAGTTAGGGTCCTCAAATTGATGCTCATGTTGAGATAAAGTAAAAGAGTCATCTTGATTCTGAGTCCGCTCTACACTTTCTTCGGCCTGTGTCTCAAGTTCAACATTCATTGTGTGATTTGTGTCAATTTTAATATCATTGTCATCTGTCTCAGGCCCACTGCCACTGCCACTACCGCTAGTACCGACGACTCTTGGAATTGGAGAGCCTGTGTTGCACAACCCGGTCCCTCTTCTTTCACACGTGGACCTCCAGATTGTGAGTGCCCTTTCAAAAGGAATTTTTTTGACATTATACGCAGTTCCTTTCATCCTCAAGCAATTTTCCAAATTCTTGTCCAATTTGTTTCCTAACTTTGATTTCAAAAACCCCAATGTACTAAAAACTCTCCCATCCTCCATCGACCCCAATATCATTGTTTGACATAAATCAACAAGTTTAAAATATTTTGACATCGAACCACACAATATTTCACTCTGACCTAAGCTTGTCCAAACCTTTTTTATTGATCCCGGTTCAAAGGCCTTCTCCTTGCCCATGGATTTATACTGGTCCCTCATAGCTATTGCAAAACTTCCACATTGCTTTCTAAGCTTATTTTCATTTAAAATTCCTTCTATTGTCTGCTCATTGTATGTTACCTTTTTCAAAAACTGTTCGATTAAGATTTTTACTTGGTCATGAAAATATTTTGGGTTATCTCGATTTACCCAAAATTGAGGATACACAATACCCATGGCTTCAAGTATTTCATGTCAAGGGAATCTTTCATGAATCTTTTGAGGAAAGAGATTTTACAATTTCCTTCAAATTATCACTAACAGATTTAACAATGTCGTTAAAATCTTCCTCGTTAACAGGTACTTCTCTTCTAGAGTGCCTGGTTGTCTTACAATGGTACATTGGTATCTCATATCCACGTACACAGATACGTAAGTGCCCGCTTGCATTAAACTGTAAATAATTATCAAGATTATTCAAATCAGTAATTTTCTGCCACATCATCTAATTTGCGCCTTCTTGTGTTAGATCTAGATATAGATGATCGAGGGCCAAGCATGTAAGTTTACATAGATTGACATATTCATAAATATACATAGTTTTTTCTTGGGCTTTCTTCACAAGATTGTTCATCTCATCCAGCATGGGGAGAAGACTAGCTAAAGTCAAGAGTGTCTCTATATCGCTTAACCTATGTAAGAGGTCAGGAGCTTTGTCTATTGTGCTACGATGCTCGTACATCACTCCAATCAAGGATTGATATTCTGAAAGAACTAGTTGCGTTGGTCCATGCAGGGAGATCCATCTGGTATCAACATCCTTGAGAAGCTTGGTTCCAAGTGTTATTCCCTCAGCAAAATATTGAAATTCAAGGAAACGTTTGGGACTTCGGCAGAAATATGCGTGGATCTCGCGAACTAGATTTTCAACTTTTGATACTGTAGAAAACTTGCTTACAATTTTGAATGCTAAATTCATTCTATGGGCCATGCAGTGAATTCCAAGCATGTATGGTGCATAAGTAGTTTGTAACTTTGTACAAAGACTGATCCTTTGACCTTGCATCACTATAGCTCCATCAACTCCTACACACACCAACTTTTGGCAATTGTCAACTCATCCATACTTGTAATTTCATTCAAAGATTTCTTGACCAGTTCAAATAGATTTTGCTATGTTGAACTGTCCTTCATTTTATGAACACAAAGAAGATGATCTTGGCGAACATGTTGTTCTACAGTATACAAATTCATACAAACCCAAGAAGCTTTCTCTACCACAGTAAATTCATCTAAAAATAATGCAATGAAATTTGACTCTTTTACTTTCTCCTTTAAATCTTGCTTTTCCACTGCAGCAAGATAGTTCGCCCATTCCCATCCAACGTTTACTGACCAATGTGAGAAGGGAAAGTGGAGAACACTCAAATAAGATAATAAATCAAAATATTCTGGGTAGTCTATCATAGGATGCCCCTTGGACAAAATATGAAAAACAACACTTATCTGAACAGTTTTTGACAGATTTGTTGTTGCCATGGCTTTTCCAAAATGAGCCTCGAGTGTACCTTCACATTTTTTAATCTTCGACATTCTATGGTTATGCTCTCCATAATCTGCAACATACTTAACATGAAGACATTCTTCCTTTGATTTCCATCGTACGACTAATTGTTCCTTTCCGTCTATGATTTATTTTTCGTAAAATTTACCGATATGCTTTTCTATAGTGTCAAGCTTTAGCTGCATCATCTTGTCTCTTCCACATTTCCAACTACAAACCTTACATTTGACCTTTATTTCCCTTTCAATATCATTTTCGTTTGATACCCCCACTAGTTCAAGGAATGGGTACTTCGACAACCAACCAATTTGAAAATTCCTTGTCATTTCCCACTCGTGCCCCAATTTTGATTTGCCTTTTATTTTCTTGCTACCAACATCATCCTCATCCAAGCCAATTATCTCATTCTGGCTAACTAGGGTATCCCTTGGACCATCTTTTGCGGTATTGCTATCCTCATTTGATACATTTTGATTTAACACAATGACAATCTCACCTTGACCTACCTGTGGCGGTGAGGTATTGTCAATGCCATCTTTAATAATATTTGGTGGAAGAGTTGATGGTGTAGCTCCACCTTGATCTGATGGATTAGAAGCTTTTCCAATTCCAAAGTAAGACTGTATGGTACCTCCACATTTTGGACATTTTGATGGCCTCCCAGTCTCTTCATTACCCTTAGGATTCTTACCCTTGCTACTCGACATATTGATATCTCACTTCGAATAAAAGCTGGAAAAAATGTCTTCTTGTTTAAGAAGGATAGACTGATGGAGAATATAGAACCCATTCCCTACTCAAAATCATGTTTAAGACTAAAGCAAGAATGGAAAACATATAAAGAAACCTTATTATTATAACTAATAACTAATAACTAATAACAATATGAAGAAATGATCACTCACCTTTGAGTCTACGTTTTCAGGTTTCGCTGACTTCTTAATCGAGAAGTAGAACCTTAGAACCAAAAAAAATGTGTAAGAACAAATAACAGTTTCAATTATATTTATATCAATCCATATTTTGTGAATTCCACAGGATTTTTAAATGGTATGTTAAAAATTTGGCGAATCCCGCGTGCTTATACAACGATACCTTGTAATTTTCAAGGTGAAATGTGTCCTCAAATGTAATTATTTTTAAATATTATTGGCCAAATAGGTCCTCATAAGCAACTATTTATAAATTTTAATTGGCGAAATGGGTCTTCACAAGCAACTATTTGTAAATTTTAATTGGCGAAATGGGTCCTCATATAATGTTGTTTTAACAGTATTGCGAATATGTTGGTGTTTTATGACATGCTCCCCGGGATTCAAGGCAAAAATATTAATCGGTCCATTGGAAACGTGTAGTCTGTTATGGAAAATTTATTGCCTAAATATGCCTTGTAAAAAATAACTGCTGACGAATGGACATGCATTGGACCGATAGTTCGTGAAATCCGGGCGATTTGAACACCCTATTGGATACGGTAAATTCACCAATTTCGATTTGCCCGATTCCTAGAATTTGCCAATTGGAAAAGATTCGCCACTAAAGTTTTCCCTATAGTTGACTTAGGACACATGCCATAAATGGAATGGTGATTAGGTTGACCTAATTGGGTGATTAGCTTGTGCAAATAGGTGATTAGCCGAGTTAGTGGGGGATTAGGAGCAAGTGGAGGATTATGGAGGATGCGACCTGAATCATGATTAGGGGTGTGCACATCCTAATCATAGATTAATTAAAATAATTTGGATTAGAAGAAATTGTGGAGGATGTGACATTTGGAGAGAGAAGAAGTTGAATTAAAAATTGATTTAATTCAAAAAGGCATAAAATGACTAAATTAAATAAATTGGGATATTTATTTAATTTAAAGAAGAAAGAGGGGAAGATATTTAATTGATTTATTAAATACCTTAGGGACATTAGGTTGTAGGGAAATATTAATCAAATAATGAACTATTTAATTAATGTGGATAAAGGGTGTGTGATAGAAGAATACAAGAGTGAATTTGACCATATGGGGGTGGTCAAAATCAAGTGTCTACATTTTTCCCCTCTTCAAAATACTGTTAGAATAACAATGTTTCAAAGAAAAATAAAACACAGATGACTCGATAGAAGAAAGGGATGTTAGGCAATGCCCCGGTCTAGCAAGGAAGTGGATAGGACATAAATATGGAGGAAAATGGTAGGGTATGCCCCCTCGAGAGGGCGAATGGGGAAGAAAAAGGGGTCCGAGCGACATCTCGATATGAAGAAATGGAGGACACCATGCGATAGAGTGCGGAAAAACATGAAGAATGGATTTTGAATGGAGGGAAACGGACACACGGGGTGTGAATGGTAGCCCTCAGAAGAAATAGGGTGAATGAATTAATTAAAGGTTAAATAAAGGGTAAAAATTACCCAAAATTTACTAATTAGGGTAAAAAATTAAAATCATATAAATAATAATTTTGAAAAATTATTATTCACCTAATTCTCATTTGCAAACGTGTCAGTTGACTAAGCAAGAGAGAGAGTGAAGATGAGTGACGAGGATGGCTGACGGGTTGAGCGGCAATGAGGGGTATGTGGATGACAAGTTGATCCACCGAGGTGAGGTTGCGCGGGCATTCTACTACTAGCGCGCGGTACCCACTAGGTAGGCTTCAGAACCCTCGTGATTTGGAGCTGAATTTTAAGTGCATTTTGAAATTTTGGGTTGGGTAGACTAAGGATTTGGTCGTTGTACGAGAGGGTGAATTCACCCGTCTGTAAGGAAAATTCGCCTGTCCTGGGGGACAGGTGAAGAAAGGGGCGAAAATGCATTATGCAGGGGCGAATGCCCGAGGGGAAGGGTGATTGTGAAATCGCCTCTCCCCGAAAAGGATGAACATGCATTACATAGGGGCAGAAATGCAAGGGGATAGGTGAATGTGAATTCGCCAAAACAGGGAAAGGGTGAATGTGAAATCACCCAAAATAGGAAAAGGCGGAGACGAATTCACCTAAAAAGGGAAACAAGTAGATTCAAATTCTCCCTTTGGGTTAAAATGACACAGGGGCAATTTCAAAATCACCTTTGTGGGTGAAACAAGCAAACTCACGCTTGGGGAAGAAAGGGGCAAAGTCGCCTAAGGAATAGGCAAATTCGCGCTTGGGGTAGAAAGGGGCGAAGTCACCTGAGGAAGAGGTGAATTCACCAAATGACAAGGAAGGGGCGAATGCACAAGCTAGATAGGCAAACGCGTTGGGAATGGAAAAAAAGGGTGAATTTACCTAACACAAAGGCAAAATTGCCAAAATGGGGTAGAGATGAAAAATGAAAGAAAAGGAAAAGAAATGTTATGAAATTGACAAAGTGGTCTGCATGGATGCAAAAATTTGACATACTGCGGACCCGAGAGCGACATTCAACAGTTCTAATAGTGACAGTTATGAATTCTCATGATCATGAGTCGCTTGCATGAGTCAGATTGCTACACATGTTGGGATATCCCAATATTTGAGCACACCGAGGACTCCTGACAACATTGATGGAGAGATGGAGCTCAGAGACATCGAATTTCCATCTCCTGATAGGGGAGATGACAGTCACACTGGAGGACGTATGGAGGATTTTTCGGATGCCCATCTGAGGGCACTTAATCAGCTGGAGCCGCTGGGGATCAATAGAGGATAGCCTATGGGCCTATTTTGGACTGGTGGAGCTGCCCATCTGGGGGATGGAGCTGGATGTAGATGCATGTTTGGGGTTGGACATACCAACCCTGCCATTATATCTATGTGGATTGATCAGCGACATTCTATTTTTGGATAGGAACATGAGATTTTGCAACCTCAAGGTCATTGAGGTTGTGAGGCACATAGTAGAGAGACAAGAGGGGGTTTATGCATGGGGGGCTAGTGTGTTGGCTCAACTATACAAGGACATGCATGTCATTTTCTATAGACAACCCTTGAGTTTTACCCATGTGATACTGCTATAGGTATTCGCCTAAGAGCACATCATTGTTGCCAAGCCGAATAATTTGATTGTAGGAGCACGGGACGAGACACTACCCATGGTTTACTAGTGGGGGATGGAGCATGGGTGGAGGCTCCATTATCAGGATGTGGGAGACTTGGAGGGATGGAGGAGGAGGATAGATGATTTGAGGTCAGAAGACATCACCTGACACGATAGTTTCAGGGATGGAGAGAGGAGGATAGATTGTATAGAGGATATTTCTTCTTGGTCTATTATTTGATCGATCGAGATCCCCTAGTTATAGAGTTGCACTGACCTGATAGGGTGACCGGGTAGTTTGGTATTCATAGGACATTCCCGCAGGACCACAAAGGTTCGGGTGTTTACACAAGAGTCGGGTGCACTATGGGGGGAGAGGATCACAACTTACTATGGGCAGCATTTGTGGGAGGTGCCACCACTGACCCAGTACTCGTGGAGCAGAGGGCCAGTAGACGCGGGTACTATAGCACAATATGTTTCATGGTGGAGGGAGGTGGGCCTCAGGAGGATGACCACAAAGGAGCCAATAGTAGGAGCACCTGGTTTTGGCTCAGATGATGAGAGGAGGTTGGTTGGGCAGCGACGAAGGAGGAGGAGAGGGGGCCAACAAAGGAGAGGTGGTGGGGAGGATGTGGAGATGCAGGATGCGGTGGAGGAGCATTAGGCGATGGACGTGGATGCCCTGGAGGTGGGGCCACTAGAGATGGTACCCTATGTACCATCGCCGCTCGAGGAGCCCGCAATATTATTGACAAGGGCCCTGGCTAGGTTGAGGATTGCGGAGAAGAGGTTGAGAGACTCTGAGGTAGACCGAGATAGGCTGCAAATAGAGATTAGTAGTTTGTAGGGTGAGGTGGGGAGGTTGCAGGAGGAAAAGAGGATTGGAAAGAGGGATTATGGGGCCCTTGCAGAAGAGACCTTGAGAATATAGGAGAGGGATGCAGTCCAAAGGGAGCAGGATGACACGTGAAGGGAGAGAGATGAGTTAAGGGACAAGGCTGAGTGTGTGGAGGATGTGGTGGGGGATGTAGGGGGTGGATGGAGAGGGTGGAGGTAGTAGAGGCCTAGGTACAAACCCTGCAGGGAGAGAGGGATGCCCAAGATCAGAGGATATCCTAGCTACAAGCCTAGGTTGATCAGATGAGATTAGCACAAGATGCTTGGATTCTTGGGAGCAAGAGAGGAGTCACATTGCAGGGCTACGAGATAGGTACAAGATTGAGCGGGACCTGGCCAAGGAATAGGCGGCAAAGGCAACAAATGCAAGGACAAAGGCAACATATTATATGCTAGCATATCAACAAGTCATTCCCAATCCAGCATTGAGGGTCCCACCTTATGTCAAAGCAGTACCCTAGATACTAGTGCCATCACAGGGG
Source organism: Sequoiadendron giganteum (assembly GCA_007115665.2). Taxonomy (NCBI): domain Eukaryota; kingdom Viridiplantae; phylum Streptophyta; class Pinopsida; order Cupressales; family Cupressaceae; genus Sequoiadendron; species Sequoiadendron giganteum. The sequence continues at coordinate 533,519,610 of CM021104.1, read as the reverse complement.
GCCACACATAGACGAGGTTACAACAACTATAGAGAGACACCACCCAGAGGTCGAGGATCAAGGGCAGACTCCCCACTGAGGATAGATGCAGAGAACAATGACTCAATCAGGTGGGGTGGATGAGGGGGCCAGGTTTTACAGTTTTGACAGGTTGAGAGGGTTTTGTATAATAGATAGAGCCAAAGACTACAAATTCTTTTCTATAGATTTAGATATTGATCGCTTTACCGATTCATGTATAATTTATTCTTTACTCTTTATTCTTTTAGGAGATGTTGTCTCGATATCATTTGATTAGTACTCTATATTGTTATTTCATGGATGTTTCATGGAATTGATGGATGAACTTTTATTATATTTTATGACGGACTTATGATGGACTGTTATGATCTTTTATTATGGAATTTTATGATGGACATGATGGACACTATGTTATTTTTGATATTTATATGATATGCGATGGACATTGCTGACACTATGTGGTTATCATGTGATGTGATGGATATTTATTTTGTTCATGTGATATGATCATGATTATAATTATTAATGTATGCATATGATTATGGTGAATGATATGGATTGCATGCATTATGTCTAATGATTGTGGATGTAGGATGTGATGTGATAAGATTTATGCTATGGACTTATGATATATGCTATGGATATGTTACTAATGATATATGTGGGTGGCGATATGATTATGATTATTATGTGATGTATGCATGAGAGTTATGGTGTATGGATGATGAATCATGTATGGATTGTGCCTTGTAATGAATAATTATGCATGGATAAATGACATGAAAATGCAATGAAAATTAATGATGTATGTATATATGATCATGATATAAATGGATGTAACAAATATGATGTAATGTAATATATGTAATGAAATGAATAAATATGTTTATAATAATAATTTCGATCAATCAAAATGATATGAATCTTAAGATGCTTAGAATAACAAATAAATATTACTCTAAACAACTTCAGATGAAGATGAAAATGATAATGCAATGATAATGGCATGAACCTTAAGATTCTTAGAATAACAAATAAATATTACTCTAAACAACTTAAGATGAAGATGAAAATGATAATGCAATGGTACGAAATGCATAAGGATAACAATAATGAAAATGCTACAAAATGAGCAATGATAAGTGTGACAATGCATCACATATCAATAGCGAGATGAATGATGGTGGGTGTGATACTACACCTGTCAAAAACCATTGAAACCCTATCAAGAAGAATAGGTGGGAGAGAAATGTTTGCACAACCAAAATCACTAACCATAGGCTAGGGAGATGAAATGGATGAGGGAAATTCAATGCAACGAAATTTTTCCATATTAAATGAAATAAAAATCTAATGAAATTTTTCCATATTAAGAGCACTAATTTTTGCTATAGCATGGGACACAATGCAGTAGGGTATAAAGAATCGAGGCTGATTAGTATCCAATGAATAAAAAAAACATGACAAACAAGAAGGTTATCCCCACACCCCAAAACCATGAGGGCTTTGGTTGGGCCTGATGTTGGAATAACCATAGACACAAAGGATGCCCCAGTGTAATGAAAGAACACAAGGATCTTGGTGGGTACTATGTGGGACAACCAGGAAGACAAAAATAGATAAAATATCAAGATATGCCCCTATGTCTACTTGTCAATGCGCCATGATATGATGGATTGCAGCGACCTTGACAAAGTGTAATAGGGAGATCAAATGATAAACATAATGTCAAAATCATCAAAAGATCATAACAAATTTCAAACGTCCTTTGCCATAGGATCAATACGGTGGATGGGATTGATGCAGTCTAATTAGGAAGGATACATCCTGTTGAGACCAAATATGGAGGATAGATTAGATGATCAACATGACTAAGGATACTTGAAACCAATTGAACCTAACGACACTAGTGACCCTTGTTTGTAAGTAGCAGCTAAATAGGGGCATACTTGATTATGCGACATGACACTGACACACCCTAAGGACAGACCTAGGGTCTCAGGGGCTCATCGATTGATGTCCTTACCTACATGAAAGCGCAAAGACCTTGTAGTTCAATAAAAGACCGAAAACTGACCATGGATAAAAGTAGAAAGAGGACAATGGAGATCTCAATGGATGACAAATACTGGATGGTAAATGCCCTGAGGGCTGATCAAATGATTAGCCTTGCCTACTTGAAAGTGTAGGGGCAACGTAGTTCGACAAGAGAGACCAAAGACAAGATAAGACCTGATGATGATCGACACAATCAAGGATCCTAGATGAGGACGCAAGACAGACAAAATGACACATATATACAGATGATGGCAAGCTCAGGATTCAAGATAAAAAGCTCAAAATCGTGGATAGTGGATTTAAATCGTCCAATGCTCAATCATAATATACCAAGAGACAAATGACAAGATGTCGATGGGAGGATAGGTATTGATAAGATATAGGATAGGATATGCGGATTAGATGGATGGAAGAATAAAGCACCTAGGACACAAGGTAGATAATGATTAAGCCCTCTATGAATGGTGCATGTTCCCAAATTTTTTCCAAACGTACTTATCCAAGGTGCCACAAACAGTGGTTTTCACCATAGGGCGAATTATTTCTCTTTACTATTTTTTGGATTTTGGACCTTTTTTTATTTTTTTGTATTTTTGATAATTTTTTACTTTTTTTTGTATTTTTCTAGGTAGAATAACCCAGCTGACTCAGGTATAAAACCTCTTTAGATGCATGATATTGATAGGCTCCTCTAAGGTCTCTCCTTTAGGTGTTGCAATCCTATACGCCCCAGGACTATATTTTGTTGTGATAACATAGCGACCTAATCAATTTGGTTCAAACTTTCCTTTCTTTTCTTTGTCTTGTTGGGTGCGCTGGTTTTCCTTTAGGACCAAATCTCCAACGTTGAACTGATGAGGACAAACCTTTTTGTTGTAGCTCCTCCTAAGATGATGTTGATATGCTTGAAGATTATTGTAGGCCTTGATATTTTTTTCATCCAAGAGTTCGAGTGACTTAAGTGTGCAACCCGAGAATCTTCGTCATTGATGAGATTCTTCAGGGAGATTCGAAGTGACGAGATCTCAACTTTGATCGACAAGATTGTGTCAGCACCATATACGAGAGAGTATGGGGTGGCGCTAGTGGGAGTGTAGATGGAGGTACGGTATGCCCAAAGAGCGGGATGGAGATGGAGATGCCAATCTCGCTAGTATTGTTAACCATCTTTTTGAGGATTTTGATTAAGGTTTTGTTGGTTGCTTCTGCTTGACCATTACCCTGAGGGTAATAGGGGGTGGACCAACGATGTTGGATATGGTAGGTCTCACAAAATAACTTCATATACTTGTTCTTGAATGGATTTCCATTATCAGTGATGATGGTGGAAGGGATTTCATATCTGCAGAGAATATGGAAAAGGATGAATTTGGATATATGAATACCCGTGATTTGAGAGAGTGGAATTGCTTCCACCCACTTGGTAAAGTATTTAGTGGCCATGATGATGAAATTATGGACATCAAAGGATGGAAGGTAACTCTTGCCGATCAAGTCAAAACCCCATTGAGAAAAGGTCCATGGTGCTATAATAGGTTGCAAGTCTTGTGTTGGAGCATGGATTAAATCTGCATGTTGCTGACAAGGTAGACATTTCTTCACGAATTCATAGGCATCATGTTCCATAGTGGGCTAATATTAGCCAGCTCTGAGGATCTTCTTTACTAAGGTCGTTCCATTAGAATGGGACCCACATACACCACTATGTACATCATTTAATGTGATACAAGATTCTAATTCGTTGAGACATCGAAGGAGCGTACCATCATACCCTCGGTGATAAAGCATATTTGTCATAATGGTGTATCAGGATGAGCGTTGGATAAATGATTTATCATTGATTGTAGGTGTGATCAGGTGGGAGGATGTTGTCACAGAGGTAGGTATAAATGGCATGGTACCAGGGTGAATCGAGACCTACGATATCACACACCATCTCACTATTAGGGACATCATATGTCAGGATTAGTAGTTGTTCAACTAGACATTCGCACGAGTAGTTGCTCAACTATAAATTCATAGTCTGTGCAATCTTTGGGAATGTCGCTACAGGAACCAATTGTAGCCATTGCATCTATTGCTTTATTTTGGACTTTGGGGATTTGCTCGAATTAGATGAAGGTGAAATACTTTTTACAGTCATCCACCATGTGTTTGTATGGCAAAAGCTTGTCATCTTTTGTCTGAAACTCATCATTGACCTATTTGATGATGAGTTGGGAATCGTCAAAGACTCTAAGATGGGTGGTGTTCCATTGGATGGCGATTCTAAGGCTAGTGATTAAAGTTTCATACTCCATAATATTTTTGGTCATGGAAAGGCTAATCTAAATGACTTTCTGATATAGTCACCTTGTGGAGTGACGAATAAAACACCTGCTCCAACTCCATTATGTGTATATGACCCATCAAAGTAGAGCATCCATGTGTCTATTTATATGACTATAAGAACCTCTTTATCAGTAAATTCAGCCACTAGAGGATAAGCATCAACCAAGGGAGCATCAACCAACTGATCAACTATCACCTATCCCTTAATTGCCTTTCAATTTGCATAATCGATGTTGAACTCGTGCTCAAAAACATAACCCACTTGGCCATACAGCTAGTCAAAGAGGTTCTGGATAATAGGTACTTGAGTGGGTCAAATTTTGATATTAGCTTGATGGTATGACTAAGCTTGTAGTGACAAAGATTTTGTGAACTGAAGACCATTGCCAAACAAGCATTTTCCATAGGAGAATAGTTGAGCTCGTAGCCTACAAGTGTTTGATTGATGTAATAGATAGAATGCTCCTTAGAGAACTCATCATGTTATGCTAATAATGCCCCCAGTGCAACGAATATAGTTGAGATGTAAAACAAAAGTGGTTTTCCTAGAATGGGAGGCATTAGGATAGGTGGGCGAGCCAAGTACTCCTTAAATTTCTCAAACCCTTGTTGACACTCTGAATCCCACTTGAAAGTGATGTCTTTGCGTAGCAGATGGGTGAATGATTGACACTTGTTGGAAAGTTGGGCTATGAAGCGTCTAATGGACTATAACTTTCCTTGAAGGCTCCTTAATTGCTTGAGATTACGCAGCAGGGGCATTTCCATGATTGCTTTGACTTTAGCTGGGTCTACTTCTATACCCCTTCTAGAGGCTATGAAGCCCAATAGCTTTCCAAATGTGACCCTGAACACACATTTCTTTAGATTCAAATGTAGTTTGTAGTGCTTTAACAGCTCAAAGATTTTCTTCAGGATTGCAGGATGTTCTTCTCTAGTCTTGGATTTTCCTAATAAGTCATCAACATAATCTTCCATGATGATATGTATGAGATCATGAAATATAATAGTCATCACACGTTGATAGGTTACCCCTGCATTTTTAAGGCCAAAGGGCATGACATTATAACAAAAGGTGCCCCAAGGAGTAGTGAAGGTAGTTTTATGTTGGTGTTTTGGTGTGATTTTGATTTAGTTGTAGCCAGAAAATACATCCATTAGGGATAACATCTCATGCCTCGCTATAAGATCAACTAGCATATCAATGTTGGGAAGAGGAAAGTCATCCTTTGGACAAGCCTTATTGAGATCCCAAAAATCTATGCAGATTCTAATATTTCCATTTGGTTTGGCAACAAACACTATATTGGAGATCCAATCAGAATAATCAATAGGTCTTATAAACCCAACTTCTAATAATTTCTCCAATTCTTTCTTGATGAGGAAAGCCACTTGGGGATACATTTTTCTTAGCTTTTGTTTAACAAGTTTAGCATCTAGATGAACACATAAATGGTGCATGACTAGTGTAGGATCTAGTCCTAGCATGTTTGAGAAGGTCCACATGAAGTTGATGATTCCTTCTTTAAGCAAGTTAACAATGGTTGAATGCTCTTCTTCTGACAATGATTTGGCGACATATGTGATTTTAGGATCTTCCTCGGTTCCCAAATTAATCTCTCATGTCTATCTGATAAAGATGGAAGATCGCTCGGACAAATGAGCTCCTACAAGGGGAAGATGAACATCCCCATCCTCTAGCACCTCATCGAGGTTTTCACTATCGGATGCACCCTTTGTTTTTACTTTTGATGATTCATTAAGTGCCTCTGAGAGGTTTTCACTAGATAACCCTTTTTATTTTCTTTCTTTCTATTTTTTGCAGTTGAGGTGTTCATCTTCCCCCAATCCCATAAGATGCACATAAGCGTCCAATGAAGGGAAGGTGTCAATAAGTGCACTACTTCGTAGGTCCCAATCGATCAAGTCAGGATGGCGAAGGGAAAGGCTAATGGTAAATACAGATAGGCAGTCAAATAAGGAAGGGAGATCAACATCATCTTACGGGAGTATGATGGTTTCTTCTTCTATTATGTCCTCAAGGAGACTGTCATTCGCATTAACATTATTCTAAGTACTAAAGGATGATGCAAGACCCTTTTATTTTTTGTCATAGCCTAGGCCCACATGTCTTGGTTGGATAGCTATTTCAATAGGTTGGAATCTTCCTTGTTCTTCTATGCTAAGACCTCCCCCTTTATAATTATATTTTTTAGCCAACTTTGATGCATGTGGATAGTATTCTTAGAAATATTCTACAAGGGGAGGTGATGGTTATGGTTCCTCTCTATAGACCCATTAGCTAATGTCATCCTCCATCTGATCTTGAAGCGTACCCAAATCTCTAAATGTTGTTGAACCCATGTTCTTGGAGGTGAGGGTTTTGGTCCCTTCTTCTTCTTCTAATTTTTTCATTGATTGAGAGGGTTTCCCATACGTGTGGGGAGATGGTGGCATTGTCACCACATTGAGCGTAGTACGCATTTCGTAGTCCCCGTAACCCTTTTCAATGATCTAAACTTTGGTGATGGTGGACTCAGACATGGTGGATGTTGTGTTGGATGATGGGTTGTAAGATGGATTGGAGGATGAGGCCTAAGGTTCCCCCACTTCCACTCCTGGACAATGTCAGGAGTGAGGAAATGAGGCTTCGAGAGCATGACAATATTCAAAGGGTTGAAGATTGGTATGAATGGTTACCTCCATCCCATTGAAAGGAAGTTTCAGGCACTGATGGTAAGTGGAGGAAATGGCTTGCATGGAATAGATCCATGGGCGGTCAAGGAGGAGATTGTATGGAAGGTCCAGATCAAGGACATAGCATGTGGTATACCATAAAACAAGGCCAACCTGAATAGGAAGAAAAATGATACCTTCAGAATCCCGCTCTACATTATCATAGGGTTTGATAGTGATAACTTGATTATTCAAGTCAGCTTGGGTGTATCCTACCTACTTTATGAACTTAAATGTACAAAGGTTAAGGGCAGAGCCATTATCTACTAGGACCCTTTTCACTTTATGATGGGCCATGAGGACTTCGATATGGAGGGTACGGTTATGGTTTGAATCGATTAAGGGCATATCATATTGATGAAATCCTAGTTGATATGTGAATGAAAGATGTCCTACTAATGTTTGCAATTGAGTAGGATCTATATCATTAGGCACGTGAGTATCTTGGAGAGCTTTGGTGAGGATTTCCTAATGGATAGGGGAAGACTTGAGCAAATCCAAAATGGATATCTGAGTAGAAGTCTTTCCAAGATGATCAAGAATGTTATATTGGGAACTCATAGGAGTTGGTTGGGATGACATAGAAGGACTAAGAATGGATATGCGGGTGCAGCGCGTAGTAACAACACATTGCAAGTCTTTTCCTTTAACACGAATCATGGACACATGTGGCTCTACCTGAATAATGCACATAATTATACCATCATAGTTATAGGGTACATTCTTATAGTTGATATTGTTAGTGTTGTTACCTTGGTTGTTGTTAGTGCTAGGCCTAGGATTAGTGTTGGAGGTGTTGACACCCTGATTATGGTTGGGGAAAGTGTATTGATATATTTGGAGTTGAGCATTTGATGAGTTGGCCTAATTCGCATCCACTAATATGTCACCTGAATCTATGAGATCTTGGATATACATTTTAAGACCTTGACACTTATTAGTGGTGTGACCCTTGATTTTATGGAAGTCGTAATACCCGTTGTCCTTATACCAAGTAGGCTTCGGTTTGGAATCATCGAAGGGCTTTGTGACAGGATAAATAATCAGATAGCTCGCCTGAAGCAACCAATTGAAGACAACACTTAAGGATTCCCCTAGAAGGGTGAATGTGTGTTTATTGTTCCCTTGATTATTCTGATTGGATTGTTGAGGAGGATGGGGTGCACCATGTGACACTGATTTAACATTAGGAGTTGATTGTTGATGAAGGGCATGTTGTGGTCTTTGTGAGGTGTTGGCTACTTGGTATCAGTAACACCATCATTGGCAATGTTCTTATTCTTATTCCAGTAGCGAGATCTATCACCTGATGACTTGTCCTTATCTGAGTTGAATATTATGATTTGTCCCTTAGCTATGAGGGCCCTCTCAATGGTGGCGCCCTTTTCAATGACTTCAGAAAAGGTGGTTACATAGTGCAGATTAAGATTATGCACCATATTAGGATGGGAATTTGCGACAAACATGGTCACCATATCCTTCTCATTGAGATGAGATTTTAATCGACTATCTAAGGCACACCATCTTTGGAGATAACTCACAAAGGTCTCTCCCTCACGTTGCGTCTCTTTCAACAGATCTAAGGTATCTATATCCTTCTCCAAATTGAAGGAGAAGTGTGCCACAAAATTTTCTGACAGATCTACAAAGGAAGAGATTGATCCCTTTTGAAGACCCATGAACCAATCTAGAGTTATCCTTGTTAGACTTCTAGGGAATAGACATAGAATATAATTATCATTGTGCTGGACTTCTTGGCAGTGAGTAAAATTCTTGCAAGTGGGTTCTTGGGTCACCCTTTCCTTTGAATTTATTGAACTTGGGCATTTCAAAGTGCTTGGGAAAGGGGATAATCCAGATGGAGGGATCAAATGGATAAGGACAAATCTCCTCAAACTTAAAGGACTTCTTGGATGTCCCTGCTTGCAAGTCCCTTAATGTGGCTTTTACTTCTTCCAACTCCTTGTTGATGGGCACTAATGGGGAGGGGCCTGCTTGATTGGACTGATTGTAGGATTTATATTGTTGATAAGATGTGGATGGAGGGGATGGTTTGATCATATGGTGGTGGAGGTGTATATGAAGGAGTTTGTTGATATTGATTGATCTATGTGGATTGGGGATTGACATAAGAAGATTTGTATGATGGCGGGATTTGAAGATACACAAAGGAGGAGCACCCTGTTGATAAGATGGTGCTTGCTAATAATAATATGGATAAGATTGATAATTATGGATGGGTTTCTATTGGGAAGCATATGTAGGTTGTTGTGGAGTGGACTGTTGGTAATACGGATATTGTTGGGATTGTTGGGATTGTTGGAGGGTAGTGTGAGATGGTTGTTACTGATATTTTTGCACATAAGGCGATTGTTGCTGAGATTGTCGTGGGGTGTTGTAGTAATAGTTAGGATTGGGAGTGGATGTAGTGGCTTATGGGAAATAAGAGCTTTGGGGATGGTATAGGTATTAGGCAGTAGGGTTGCTTGGATTTTGTTGAGTTGATTGTTGGGGTTGCGTCGGGATTTGTGAATGTTGAGGAAGTGGTTGGTAATATGGTGGGAATTGATGAGGAGGTTGTGATGGTATTTGAGGTTTTTGGGGAACAACCTATGATGAATGAGGAGGTTGCTATTGCAATTGTTGTGGGACTTTACCTGGTTGTGGGTTACCTCGTGGTTGATGTTCGGGCTGAGATGAAGTACCTCGAGTTTGATGTAAAGGTGGTTGTTGAGGCTATGATGGGATAACAGTGTGAAGCATGGGTTGTGAAGAGGTTTGTCGAGATGGAATAGTACCCTAAGATGGTTGTTGGGATTTGAATGGAGGTGGTGGTGGTGCAATGAAAGGATTATAAGTTGTGCCCCCAACATTCCAAGGAAGTTGACCCGGTTGGTTTGGTGGAATAGGTGGAGCAGATGGTACAGGGATTGAAGTTTGCAGGATGTTCATGCCTTGCAGATTGGGTGTATTTTGAGGCATACCAAGGTCGAGAGAAGCATTAGGATCAAGGCCCTAAGGATTGTTAGGATTAGGTGATGCTCCCATAACAAAGATGGGAACTCAAGGAGGATTTGTCACCTGGTAAAGAATAACGTTGCCGAATTCAAGCTGATACCAACCCTCTTGCGGTGGACCTTGGGGGACATATGAATTTCTAGGGTAATTTTGAGAATTCTGAGGGTCTTGTGCTACAAGAGGTGTAAGAGGTGTAATATTGACATATTTTGATAGGTCAAACTCCAGTGGAGGTTTAATACCCTTCATGATCAAGGTGGAAAAGATCTTGTCCCCACACTCATCTAGAAGATGATCAATGATCTGCAAATTGGTGGGGTTACTGAGGTACTCATCAACTGTGAGCTCAAGTTGATTAACCATGCTCTCATCAGGAGGAGATTGAGAAGGGGCCTCAGTATTATATTGCGATGAGCCACCATTAGTGGGTTGATCCTGAGGATTGTGAGGCTGAGTGTCCTGAGGCAGTTGTTTTGCCATGATTTTCCTTGCTTGCTATTGGGTGATGGGAATGAAAATGCAAAATGACTAGGTGGATGAGATGACACTAAGCTTTAAGGTATATCTAAATGATGACCTAAATGATGGCTAAAGGATTGATTAGATTAGATGATCGATTGATGGATTGATTAATAAGATTGGATGGGATGATTTGGATAATTGATTTGATTGGATGATCAATGGGACTAGATAATTTGGATTGGATGATTCAATTGAATTGGATTGATGAAATTGACTCTAAACTAGGTTCAGGGGCTTAACTTGATGATAATAGAATGATCACAACACAAAATCTGCCTCATGATTAGAGGAGATTGATTAGGTTGTGGAGGATTACTAACTTAGGAAGGATGACAATCCTAAGCAAGCATGCATGATGACGATTAGAGTTAGTTCCCTATCCCAAATTGGATAAAAGCCCCTAAAACAAAGTATAAGGATTCAAATTGATGAAATGATAATATAAATCAAGTCTAGGGATGTTCTAAGATGCACCTATGTGATTAGATTGAGGATGCGATGACTTTGAAAAATGCAGACGGACTAAAATGACGATTAAAGACAAATGGATAATGATAAAAAAAATTCGATCTCAACAACAGACTTGGAAAATGACAAGCTTTCATTGGTTAAGAGGGCTAACTCTCAAGAGTTATGTATGGGAAGCGCATACGCCTCTGTGTGTTGCAAATTCACCCCTTCAGGTGATGGGTTTGCCTATTTAAGGTCAACAAAATTGCCTTTGTGATTAAAAAGACTACCTCTATGTGTCATAAAGTCACCTTTTCTCAGACTCAGATTCACTTATCCATTGAATTTCAAAAGAAACAAGTGGACATGGGAAGCAAAATCGCCTTTCAAGGTCACCAGTTTGCCTATGTCTATGACAGGGTCGCCTGTTTAGGACGCGAGATTGCCTATATCTTGAAATACTCAAAGGGACATGAGCGGATTTGAGATGCAAGATCTCCTATCAAGGATCAGGTTCACCTCTTTATTGAAACATATGAAGGACCATAGTTTCACTTATCTAGAGGATGATGAGTTTGCCTATGTCTTGGACTATATAAATGGGGATAGTTCAAACTGGCACGAATTTTCCCTTACAGACAATAGGTTTTACTATTCTGAGAACAAACGGGCGGGGATGACACAGACTCACCTATGGAGGAAGCAAAATCACCTATTCCCTAGGAACAGGTAGACACGAGGTTGCCTAAAGGAGGGACCCACAAACAAATTCGCCCCTGACAAGGACGAGTTCGCCAAAAGGAGGACCTTGACCAAACTCGAGACACAGATTCACCCCTGTTGAGGGCAGGATCGCCTATCCATAATGCAAATTCACCTATGAGAGAAACAAATTCGCCATTGAGGGTAGGGTCAAACTATGACAAAGGACTAAAGACACAACAAACAAAAGGTTGTAGGTTGGATAGACTTAGACCGATGATAAGCATTGGTATCGCACAAGAAGACATGCCAAGCAACACAAACCTATAATTAGTGATAAGGGTTTACAAACTTGGTGTAGGCCCACCATCTTGAGGGGACACCCCAAGATTAATACTCTATGATACCGAGGGGGTTCTCTGGATCACCCTTTCTCGCAAAGGCAGATAGCTAGAGATCCAGTGGCACAAGGTCATCAATAGACACCACGGGCTCACCTTCTCTCTCTCTCTCTCTCTCTCACTCGAGGACTATCGTAGTCCACCACAAGGATTCCTATCTCAACCCAAGGGAGTATGTGGTGAGTAACTTCAGGGTAAGATGCACATCCCTTGCACTACACCAAGTCGTGGCCGAAACACGAGTCTCTATCTAGGATAAACAAGGCTATCTCGTGCATCCTCGATATAATCTAGGTACGTGAGACACAACCATGAACACCAACCCATCACAAGTGTGAGTCAAGAGCCCCAATGAGGTACTAGAAACTCAGACTAACTCTGCACATATTATCTAGCTATCACCCTAGCTTCAATGCTTTGCTAAACACGATGTGACTGGATTAAGGTACAACTTTCGTTCTCCCTTCTTTATATAGCCCACCGGTAACACATGGTTTGGATCGTCCCCAAGGTGATGAAATCCTAGGTAGGTCCCGCTAAGGGAGGGAAATGCTAGATTTTTTGGCTGGTCCCCAGGCTCGCACGTTGTGCAAAGGAAGAGCTTACATGTACTAACACTCCCTGGGTAGACTGTATTGGACTAGAATGAGTTGCAATTTCTCATCACCTAGGATCACAAAAAGGTGCAAGGGGAGTGGATATGTCAACAACTTACTCCCAAACAAAACAAAAAAAGTTCATTGACCCTTTAATTAAATCTACGTGTGCCTAAATTAATGCGAAAAAGACACACAGACAAAACTAAACTATGGGTCTTTGATCGCTCGTCCTGCAAAAAACACATTAGTAATTTGATCCTTCGATCTTCGTCAAACGTGGGACAAGCTACACAAACCATTAAAGAAATCTCACAATCATAGACAAATGAGTTAGTGGATTAGTACTCAAAATTGAAATCAAATTGAAGCTCAAATCGAGAATTTAAAGGTTTTGGAGTTACCACAAATTTGCCTCTGTGTGATAGGAATTCACTCATGTAGGTGGATCAAGTTCACCTATTTGAGGAAAGATGCAGATTCACTTTTTCCTATTGTACAAAGGGGCATATTCGATTTCACCCCTATGCCCTGCGCAAGTTCGCCTCTAAGTTTAACAATCTCGCTTGTCAATGCATTTTAGCCTCTGTGATCGCAGATCCTTGACTTGATGTTGCAAGTTTGTCCCTCTCACAAAAGGGTGAATTTGTGTTTGCCTACGTTAGGAGTGATTTTGCCTCTATGAAAAGTGGGTCTACCCCTGTGTTTCGCAAGTTCGCCCATTGGGGGCAAATTCGCCCCTGCGTATCAAATCTTAACCTACAAAATTAAAAACAACAAGCAAACATAAAGCAAACCTATGACGTGGGTCCCACCGGGCGTGTTGGAGATGTGTGCATTGGAATTTGACCTACCTAAGATGCAAAAACTAAGTAATGCAAGGACCAAAAACACAAACAAAACACTCATGATTGGCCAAGCTTAGTCTAAACAAAAACACAAGGAATTGGAACTCTTTACTTTGTTTAAACTATTCTTTTGGTTGGCCCTTGTTGATTGTTGATTTGTGTAATTTTTCCTTGGAAAAATGGTATGAAACCTAATGCAAAATGGAGCTATGATGATGAGGAATGCAATGGTGATTATGGGTATTGGATTAGATGCAATATGTGAGCTCTAAGATGCAAGAATGGTGGATGTTCTTGGATGCTAGAGTTGATGGATGCTTAGATACAAAATTTGTGTGTTTGTGGATGATGCAAATGGGCAATTTCCACTATTTTTAGCGAAAAGGCCTCTAAACCATGGAGGGCTCAGATTGAGCCAAGGTGGACAAGATCAAGGGATAGGGTGAGTTGAGGACTCACAAGCCCTCACATCTCACCATGTGGCAGATGAAGTGGAAAGGGAGGATGAGGTGGACATGACATGGAGGTACTACATACTACCTTGCGATTTGGACAAGATATCCTCATAAAGAAGGTCCTTTTCCACATGTGGGTTAAAGGACATATGAGGAATTAAAAATTCCTCAAAAATGCATTTGTCAAATAAAATTCACTTGGGAAGGGGGATGCCTTCTCCAAAAGGAGAAAGCATTTAAAGTAGTTGATTGAGGACACATTCCATAAATGGCATGGTGATTAGGTTGACCTAATTGGGTGATTAGGTTGTGCAAATAGGTGATTAGTCGACTTAATAGGGGATTGGGAGCAAGTGGAGGATTATGGAGGATGTGACCCTAATCATGATTAGGGGTGTGCACATCCTAATCATAGATTAATTAAAATAATCTAGATTAGAAGAAATTATGGAAGATCTGACATTTGGAGAGAGAAGAATTTGAATTAAAAATTCATTTAATTAAAAAAGGAATAAAATGACTATATTAAATAAATTGGGATATTTATTTAATTTAGAGAAGAAAGAGGGGAAGGCATTTAATTGATTTATTAAATACCTTAGGGACATTCCAGATTACATGAGTATCCTCTTTTCATATACAATACTTGATAAGCCACATGCACAAAGTTATTGGGTTGATCAAGTCCAATAACAAAGTACAATAGATAAGGATGGTACCAACAAAATTCATTAAGCACATTAAGAAAGAGAAAAAATTAATAGGTTATGACTACCCATGACATAGTAAAATTCACTAAAATGATTTATAAAAGAAACATATGAAAGATTTAAACATCACATAACCTACTTGGATATCCTAGACAAAGTTGGAATAAATAGTCTCTGCCCCTGTAAGATTTGACAAGTCCCCATGTCTAAGCCTAAGAGCCTATTTGGTTTGATATCTTATAACAACATGGTGTTATTCTCACCAAATCATTCCAAACATAATGTGAATTTTCCAAGTTTAGGATGTGAATCCAAGGACGTGTGGTTTATGGGCCCATAATGTTACTTACAATAAACAAATATAGATGTTGATTGTGCACAATCATGACAAACATAGTAAAATCACTCAAAATAAATAAAAAGATACTTGATAATTAATAGGGATATACAATTTTCACCCTAGTAAAATACTAATATAATAACTCTTATTTCAAAGACAACTTTGAATAAAACGGTGTTACCCAATTAGAAATATGAACTTAATACCGCCAAAGTGATAATCTCTTATTTAAAATCTTGTAATAGACAACTCGATATTGCAAGAGTTTCATGAATCCTACAAAACTATATTCCAATTTCATATTTAGGGTTTTATGATTCAAATTTTGTATTTTTATGATATTTATAAAATCTTTATAATGCATTGGAAACCTATGAACCTCCAAATTTCAAGTTTAAAATTAGACCCTCATTTTCCTCCTCTAACTAGTCAATATGTGTCAATTTGGACCTAAAATATAGTCTTATGTTTTAGAATGTTATAATTACAAATAACCAAATAAATAACTTTGTTTATTCTCCAATCTGCCATGTTCATCAATGCATCTCCATGCATGGCATAATAGAAAAACCATTTAATTTCTATATTTTTCTCAAAAGGAATCGAGATCAAAGATGAACTTTGAGGACCAAAGAAAATGAAAAATATTTTCATCTACATATGAACTATATTTACATAGATAACAATGTTCATGAAGATACTATTACAAGGATAACAATGCTAATAGCTAAAAAATAGAACAATATCTTGAAGTAATTCATCTCCAAATCAATCGTTGTCTTCTTCAAAACAACTCCACCATTTACACTATTATATTCTCCTCTAAACCATGACATTTAGGTTGTGAATTACCTAAAGCTTAAAAAACATTGGTTTGGATAGTTTTAACACGTTAATACAATAAATTCTCAAATTTAAACTTTTGAACCTTATTAATGGGACAACTTTTTAAATTCCACATATTCCATTTTCACATCTTAATACTATGAGTGAACCCCTAAATCTTAAGAAAGAATTATCTATTAGCGGCATAAAAAGGAAGTACAAATTCTAAAGATGGGATTTGGTTGATCTTTTTAGAGTGATTGAATGGGTATTTGATGGTACTAGAACAATTTTCACCAATGATGGGAAATAAAAGAAAGTTACTATTGATTCTTATGAGAGGAAAATGTTTATTCAAAATGTGTTGATTCTATTTTACAAAATATAGTGAATTTCTATATAATCAAATCATGTTTACAAGTATTTTCTAAACTTTTGTTAAACTGATAGCTTTGGGACAGGCTATAAGGATATTATGGAATACCGATGGAAGTAAAATCATTCTTAGATTTTGTGGTTAGGAATAGCTTGGAAACATGTTTATCGATCGTGGGAGTAGATCGTAGTCATTTTAGAAGAGGTCTATAAATAATTTTGTAGAATATAGATGTTGTATCAAAAAATGATATGCAAAAGAGAGTTTTTGCCTATACGTGGGCATGTGTTTTTTTTCGTATGTAAGACTTATATCTGATTGCAAGTAAACGGAATGTTTTTTAATAATTTCCGCCTTTCAATTGTTGAAAAAACTCCAAATGGAGTGATGTATAATATATACAATAGTGATTAAAGAGAATCAGAGGCAAACACAGTGCATTATAATAAGGCAACGATTAAATGCTTGTTATCAAAATCCAACCATCACAATTACGGAGAAATGATCGATCATAATAAAACAACGATAAGCATAAGGAGAAAAACGATTATGTTTTGGAAGGAGAGCGAAGATTAATGTTTCTATAATACACTGAATATGATCTCTATGCTTTGCTAAGAATGTGTAAAAGGAAAAAATGTCTTTACATGATTCATGAATAGTATTTCTTGCTAAAAAGTTGCAAAAAATGATAAAATGATGAAACAACAATGAATATATGTAATAAGGAATTCTTGATAGTAGTAAAATTTACCCGTGAGAGCCGAAAAACAACTATTAGGAGAGTCTTTGCAAGTATTATTGATTATAACTGAATTATTGAAACATATAAAAAAATGTTACACTGAGAAATTGCTAGTTTCGTGCACTAATTAGAGTCCTTACAAGAACAAACCAATTTAGCTATAAAAGAAAAAACCACATCCACTCAATGACTGGCAGATATTTTGGGTCAATTAATTCGATTTGAATTCATTCTAGCCTTAAAATGAGAACTGAATGATTTTTATTCCCCAGGTGAAGTGAGAGTAGATTGTTTAAATTCAAAGCACTATTCTGATTTTCATTATAAAAAAAATTCAATGTCTCTAGTTGTTTAAAAGTGTTGTTTCTTTTCCTAGTCTGGTGAATGTTAGTTTCATGAACGCCTAGTCAACACTAAGATCATAAAGGTAAATGCATTCAATTTTAAAACAAACAAAAATGGTATTTACTTATGTATTGTTTCTGATTATATGTTTAAAAGGACAAGAATTTAAATCTATTTACCTTAACCAATAATATTTTTAAAGAGGTTCCCTCAAATCCGTGAAATCTGGCTTGTTGAGGTCAAGTGTAAATACGTTATTATGGATAGAACTAGCATTTAAGAGTTTCAAATGAGAGCGAGTCAACACAACTTTGAAGAATAGGGGTTTCTTCACGTAAGTGGCGATATCCTTAAATTGCCAATGAAGTTAAAGGAGTTTGATAGCCTGAGAATTATTCAAATAAAATGATGACATATATGAAAAAGCGTTGTGTTTTATTTGCAATGGCTTTGACTATTAATGGATACCTTGCACCTACTATGAAAATCTATGCTTCTGATCTAAGGTAAGTGCGTTTCCAAAATCCATATGTCTATTTACCTCTTACATGCAGGTTCCAGTTAACTTTGGAGGGGATTGATTATGTAGGGGTAATTTTAAATGAGAAATCTCAAATAGACTCTATGTTTAATCCAACCCAATAAACCTAATCTGCTCTAGATTTTATGTAAAATTTTCTGGTATAGATGCATTGATTGAATATTGAATGGGTTAGACAATTTTACTACCTCTATAGAGTGAATACCAAATCCAAATTAATTTCTGCTGAAATCGATTTATGAATAGGATAATTTGAGGGTAAAAAATTTTAACCATTAAGTAAAAGATAAATAGTTTATAGGAAAAGTTGGTAATCTTTAATGATCAATTAAAATTCAATTCATTTTAATTAATTAAAAAAAGGTGCTTGCAAATATAGTTATTTTCACTTTTAACTTTGAGGAGAATATTCTACTTAGTCAAAAAATTCAATTAAAAGAACAAAATTATTAGTTTTATGAAATTAAATTATTGCAATTTATTTATTTATTTTAATTTTAATAAATATATTTTTGTTTAGAAAACAGATAAAATCAAACTTGTATGATTTGTACAGGCGATGACACCAATTGTAACTGGTTTGATTCCCAATGATTTTATATGCAAAGAATTTAATATAATATTTAATCAACAGTTTTGAAATTAAATTAAATATGATGAATAAATAAATAATTGCATTCAATTACACTGGATTATGCAGAGAATAAATCATTAATTTAACTTTATTGCACAGTAAACACAAAAGATTTAAAACAATTTTTATTTGTATGATAAATTAATCATGCATTAATAAATACTTATCTTGTTTTGGAATATATAGATAGTTCAACTGATTACTTGGAGTGGATTTTGGATTTAGTGTCTCCCATCTATGAGAAATCGAGGAGGAACAAGTTCTTATCCAAAACCAAACAAGATGCTTCTCAAGCATCTACACAACATGCTCCAAAGTACAAGTACTCAACATGCACAACAACCCTAGCTAGGACAATCGTGGGCGCACTCTGTACCCCGAGTTGGACACACTCTGTGTGCCCCTTCTCTAATGCCCACAACCTGCTAACCCAAAATCTCACTCTCAACAATCTTTCCAACAATTTCTTCTATGTTCTCCCATTTTTCTCTCTATCCAAATTATTTATTTTTCATGGGTTTTATACAACACAAAGGGTAATTCCAACTGCCACACCCTTTCAAAAATAATTACATTACAACATCCCGTAAAAACTCCAATAATTATTTTATCACATTTATTTCTTGAACTATCACATTATTTCTATTTTACTTTTATTCCTTTTTTCTTCCATAGGGAAAAAGTCACATAACAATTCTCCCCTTGTAAATTAACTAATGTCCTTAGTAGCACAAGATGCATCTGCATCACAACTCAAAAAGCACATAATCAGTAAATAAATAAACTAATATTAAATACTTCAATATATAATACTTTGTTTGAATTCATAGATTTTTCTCTTTCCAATTAGCAAGTACTTTCAAGAGAGTCATTTTTTCCAATCATGCAAAACTATAGATACATATCAAAAATTTACAATCAAAGAAACTAATGCTATTTTATATGTTTAATCACATATTTTTAACTTTATCAAATTTGTCTAATGTAACTTCATCATTATATTATCATGTATTGACATAACATTTATCTGGTGAGTGGCATGCATATCCCATACTATGTATTCATTCATCATTGAAACTATATATTATATACTTAATATATTCTAAGATGACAATAATGCATTCCAGACTACATGAGTATCCTCTTTTCATATACAATACTTGATAAGCTTTGGGACAGGCTATAAGGATATTATGGAATACTAATGGAAGTCAATTCTTAGATTATGTGGTTAGGAATAGGTTGGAAATGCTGGTGATGTGGATCTCCAACTAGACTGTAGTAATCTCCCCTGCCATTGTAGTTCAACTGTTTCAACCACCACATTTACTTCTCTCTACTTTCTTCTTCTATCTTCTTTGATGCATCTAGACCCTTCTTCTTTTATGTATGTAGAAACTTCTTTGTTGTTGAAAATGAAGCTGTATTTTTTAAAAGTGAATTAGGGAAGATAATCTGGTTTTTTAAATGAACATAAAGGCATGACTGTAAGAGAACCCTGGCAACTCAATTTGCTAAAGGCATCAATGAAATCTATGTTTTTTAAAAAATATTTTTGTTATAGTTGTTGTTGTGTTTCATTCCTCTTTTTTTGTAGCAATCTGGCTTTTTGCTTGTCTTTATTTTTCCAACAAAGTGGCAGCAGAGCATAATTGATTGTGGGGAGCGTTTGGTGTTGAGAGCTCCAAAAGATTAGATCATGAAGAAATCTATAGTTATTAGAAGCCAAACCATTCAAAATTTTGCAATAAGGGTTTAAATTGCATGGAGAAAGGAGACAAGTTGTAGAGTAAATAGTTGTCATTGTTTGGATATTTTAAAGTTGCCATCAGAATAGAGGGTTTACAGTTATTAGTTTATGCCATCACAGTTTTTTTTAAAAGCATATACAAAGTTTTGTTTTGAAAAATCATGGCAGGAACAAGTGGAAGTATCTCACAACCTATGATTCTATTTTTTAATGGAAAAAATTATGACTATTGGAGCATAAAAATGAAAACCTTATTTTTCTCCTAGGATGTTTGGGACTTGGTTGAAAATGGGTCCTCTAAACCAATAGACTAGCAAGCGTATCAGGCTCTTTCACAAGATAAGAAGGATTTGTTGAAAGAAAATAAGAAGAAGGATGCCAAAGCATTGTTTTTCATTCAACATGAAATGGAAGAGTACATCTTTCCAAGAGTAGAAGTTGCCACAGGATCAAAATAGGCATGGGAAAGTTTGCAAACAACATACCAAGGCACAAACAACAAAATTACAAATTATTGGCAAGGATTTTGAAAATTTGCAAATGAAGGATTCAAATTCAATAGATCTATTCTTCACTCATGCAATGGAAATAGTAAATCATATTAGATCGTATGGAGAAACCATTGGTGATCAAAAATTTGTAGAAAAGATACTTAGAAGCTTACCTAAAAAATTTCATCCAGTTGTAATAGCAATTGAGGAATCCAAAGATCTCACTCAGCTATTAGTAGATGAATTAATGGGATCACTCTTAGCACATGAGTAAAGATTAAATTGATCAAGGACATCATCATTGGAGAATGCATTCAAGACTCAACTTTCATTTGGAAAAACAAGAGGGAGATCAAATAACAACAGAGGAAAAGGATGTTTTACACCAAGAGGAGGAAGAGAAAATACACAATTTGAAAGCAGAAGACCAACATCAAGCCCACATACTCATTCTACACCAACAAGAGGAAGGGGGAGAAACCATTACCATAGCCATCATCAAGGAGAAAGGTATGATAAATCCAACATACAATATCATTATTGCAATAAATTTGGGCATTTTGCATCAGAATGTAGGAAAAAGCAATATGACATGAATAAGCAAAAGGCACATTTTACAAATGAAAACCAACCCAACACTAGTGAACAAAACACCATATTAATAACATGAAATGTAGCATAAGAGAGATCCAAATAAGTATGGTTCTTAGATAGTGGTTGTAGTAATCACTCAAGTGGGAGTAAGGAGATGTTTCCAATAATGGATGAATCAGTAAAATCAGAAGTAAAATTGGGGAATGATCACCGAGTTTCAGTCATGGGCATAGGGTCAATTAACATAAGAACTAAGCAAGGTGAGGAGAATCATATTTTTGATGTATATTATGTTCCTGGATTTCAACACAATATCATAAGAATTGGACAACTCTAGTGCAAAAAGTATATAGAATATACTTTAAAAATGGTGAATGTGTGATTCTAGACAAGAAACCAAGCAATAG
Source organism: Sequoiadendron giganteum (assembly GCA_007115665.2). Taxonomy (NCBI): domain Eukaryota; kingdom Viridiplantae; phylum Streptophyta; class Pinopsida; order Cupressales; family Cupressaceae; genus Sequoiadendron; species Sequoiadendron giganteum. The sequence goes on along the minus strand of CM021104.1, from coordinate 533,497,714 downwards.
GCTGATTACAAAAGTTGAAATGACAAAAAATGGGATGTTTCCACTTAGAATTCAAAGTGAACTATTCTTATAGCCACGAGGATTGCAAAAGGTTGTTGAATTAGCTTTCAAAGCTTCATACAAAAATGAATCTTGGTTATGGCATTTAAGACTTGGGCATTTAAACTTCAAAGGGTTATAGCTATTATATAAGAAAAGAATGGTACATGGTTTTCCACCAATAGAGCCGCTTAAGACAACATGTGAGAGTTGCATATTGGCAAAGCAACATAGGAATTTTTTTCCAGTTTTGGACCTATGCAAACACAACCCATAAGTGGAAGACTTTATTTCTTGACATTTATTGATGATTTCAGGAGGAAAGTATGGGTTTATTTTTTGAAATAAAAATCAGATGTATTTGTTGTTTTTTAAGGATTTCAAGGCAAAATTTGAGAAATAAAGTGGATACTATATCAAAACATTGAGAACCGATCATGGTGGTGAATATATATCATGTGATTTTCAGATTTTTTGCAAAGAAAATGGCATAAGGAAATAATTTACAACAAGGTATACTCCTCAAAAAGATGGAGTAGTTGAGAGAAAGAATAGAACAACTATGGAAATGACACGAAGTATGATAAAAGAAAAACACCTACCAAATGAGTATTGGGTTGAAGCGGTTGCATGTTCAGTATACATATTAAATAGATGTGCAACAAAAGCATTGATAAATAAAACACTAGAAGAAGCTTGGAGCAAAAGGAAGCATAATATAACACATTTGAGAGTCTTTGGATGCATGACATACTCATTGATACCTCAAGAGTTGAGAAATAAATTAGATGATAGAGGAGATAAGTGTATATTTGTGGGATATAGCAAACAATCCAAGACATATAAGCTATACAATCCTATCACAAAGAAGCTGATAATAAGTCGCGATGTTGATTTTGTTGAAGAAGAAGCATGGGATGGAAGCATAGACAAAACAATTACAATTGCAACTAGTGTTCCACAAGAGAATGAGACTCAAGTTGTGAATCCTACTACACAAGCCAATGTTCCTACAACACCTTCTAGGGAACCTACCACTCCAAATCCAACTACTCCAACAAGTAATAATAGTAGTGAGTCTTCTAATCCCACACTTGCATCACTAAGATCAAGGTCTACAAATACTTCCAAGAAGACACGTAGTCTAAGGGATATTTATGATGAAATACAAGAGGCTGAAAATGATGATTTATGCTCTAATTTTGCATTCCTAACACAAGTTGATCCAATTTATTTTGAAGATGCCATTAAAGATGACAATTGGATTGCAACAACGGATGAAGAAATTCAGTCAATTGAAAAGAATCAAACTTGGGATCTAGTAGAGCTTCCTAAAGGAAAGGATGTGATTGGAGTTAAATGGGTTTACAAGACAAAGTATAATGTTAATGGAAAAGTAGAGAAACACAAGGCAATACTAGTAGCTAAAGGCTTCACACAACAGTCGGGCATAGACTATAATGAAACATTTGCACCTGTAGCAAGATTGGATACCATTAGAATGGTCTTATCTATAGCAGCTCCAAACAATTGGAAGGTTTACCAAATGGATGTTAAATCAACATTCTTGAATGGAATTTTAGAAGAAGAATTGTATATAAAACAACCACCCGATTATGAATTTTTAGGAGAGGAACATAAACTATACAAATTGAAAAAGGCAGTATATGGTTTCAAACAAGCTCCTAGAGCTTGGTATAGCAAGATAGACTCTTATTTTGTGAACAATGGGTTTAACAAGTGTGAAAATGAACCAAATTTGTATGTCAAAGTGAATGATGAAGGAGAAATATTAATAGTGTTCTTGTATGTAGATGATTTGATATTCATAGGTAACATGTCAATTAACTCATTCAAGGTAGCCATGGAAAGAGAATTTGATATGACTGATTTGGGGCTCATGAAATATTTTCTTGAGATAGAGGTAAGTCAAAATGATCAAGGCATTTTTATATGTCAAAGAAAGTATGCTAATGATTTGTAGAAGATATTTAAGATGGAAAATATAAATCGAACTCCTACACCCGTTGCATTGGGATTAAAACTTAACAAAGATGACAAAAGTCCTAGAGTTGATGCAACTTTATTCAAGAGATTAGTTGGATGCCTTATGTATCTAACTGCCACAAGATCGAATATCATGTATGGGGTTAGTCTCATTTCTAGATTCATGGACAAACCAAAGGAATCGTATTGGAAAGCTGGAAAAAGAGTTTTAAGGTATGTAGGTAGAACAAAGAGGCTTGGGATTTTGTATACATATTTAGATGATTACAAATTGATTGGATATACGAATAGTGATTGGGGAGGTAGCATGGATGATAGAAAAAACACTTCAGGGTATATCTTTCATCTAGGATCAGATGCTATCTCTTGGGCATCAAAGAAATAACCAATTGTGACACTCTCATTAGCTGAAGTAGAATATGTTGCAGCCACATCAATAGCTTGCCAAGCAGTATGGATGAGAAGAGTACTTTCATATTTGAGGCATCCACAAAAAATAACCTACAAAAATTTATTGTGATAATAATTCAACAATTACTTTGTCTAAAAATCACATCTTTCATAAATGGAGCAAGTATATTGATACAAGATATCATTTTATTCGAGAATTGTTGAACAATGGTGACATAAATCTTGATTTTTGCAAGTCCAAAGAACAACTTGCACACATTTTCACAAATCCTCTTACAAAGAATGTTTTTGAGCATCTCTGAGAAGGAATTGGAATAATAGATATATATGGCAGTGAAGATTAAGGGTAAGTGTTGGTGACATGGATCTCCAACTAGACTGTAGTAATCTCCCCTGCCACCATAGTTCAACTGCTTCAACCACCACATTTACTTCTCTCTAATTTCTTCTTCTATCTTCTTGGATGCATCTAGACCCTTCTTCTTTTATGTATCTAGAAACTTCTTCGCTGCTGAAAATGAAGCTCTGTTTTTGAAAAATGAATTAGAGAAGATACTCTAGTTTTTTGAATGAACAAAAAGGAATGACTGTAAGAGAGCGTTGGCAACTCTGTATGCTAAAGTCATTAATGAAATCTATGTTCTGTTTTTAATATTTCTATTATAAGTTGTTGTGTTTCATTCCTCTTTTTCTGTAGCAATTTGGCTTTTTACTTGTCTTTGTTTTTCCACTAGGAAACATGTTTGTCAATCATGGGAGTAGATTGCAGTCATTTTTAGAGAGGTCTAAAAATAATTTTGTAGAATATAGATGTTGTATCAAAAAATGATATGCAAAAGAGAGATTTTGCCTATACGTGGGCATGTGGTTTTTTTCCTAGGTAAGACTTATATCTGATTACAAGTAAAAGGAATATTTGTTAATATTTTTGGCCTTTCAATTGTTGAAAAAACTCCAAACGCAGCGATGTATAATATATACAACAATAATTAAAGAGAATCAAAGGTAGACACAATTCATTATCATAAGGCAACGATTAAATGCTTGTTATCAAAAGCCAACCATCATAATTAAGGAGAAGTGATTGATCATATTAAAACAACGATTAACATAAGGAGAACAATGATTATGTTTTGGAAGGAGAGCAAAGATTAATGTTTCTTTAATACACTGAATAGGATCTCTATGCTTCGCTAAGAATGTGTAAAAGGAAAAAAATGTCTTTAAATGCTTCACAAATAGTATTTCTTGTTAAAAAGTTGCAGAAAATGATAAAACGATGAAACAACAATGAATATATGCAATAAGGAATTCTTAATAGTAGTGAAATTTACCCGTGAGAGCCGAAAAACAACTATTAGGAGAGTCTTTCCAAGTATGATTGATATTAACGGAATTATTGAAACAAAATAAACAAATGTTACACCAAGAAATTACTAGATTCTTGCACTAATTATGGTCCTTGCAAGAACAAACCGATTTAGCTATAAAAAAAACCCACATCCACTCAATGACTGATAGATATTTTTGGTCAATTAATCTGATTTGAATTCATTCTAGTCTTAAAATGAGAACTGAATGATTTGTATTCTCCAGGTGAAGTGAGAGTAGATTGTTTAAATTCAAAGCACTATTTTGATTTTCTTTATAAAAAAATTCAATGTCTCTGGTTGTTTAAAAGTGTTGTTTCTTTTCCTAGTCCGTTGAATGTTAGTTTGGTGAACGCCTAGTCAACACTAATATTATAAAGGTAAATGCATTCGATTTTGAAACAAACAAAAAAGGTATTTACTTATGCATTGTTTTTGATTATATGTTTAAAATGACAAGAATTTAAATCTATTTACCTTAACCAATAATAATTTTAAAGAGCTTCCATCAAATCCGTGAAATCTGGCTTGCTGAGGTCAAGTGTAATTATTTTATTGTGGATAGAAATGGCGTTTAAGAATTTTAAATGAGAGTGAGTCAACTAAACTTCGAAGAATAGGGGTTTCTTCACGTAAGTGGCGATATCCTTCAATTGCCAGTGAAGTTAAAGGAGTTTGATAGCCTGAGAATTATTCAAATAAAACAATGACATATATGAAAAAGCGTTGTGTTTTATTTGTATGGCTCTGACTATTAATGGATACCTTGCACCTACTATGAAAATCTATGCTTCTGATTGACTAAGTGTGTTTCTAGAATCCATCCATGTATTTACCTCTTATGTGCCTCCCAGTTAAATTTGGAGGGGATTGATTACATAGGGGTAATTTTAAGTGAGAAATCTCAAATAGACTCTATGTTTAATCCAATCCAGTAAACCTAATCTGCTCTAGATTTTATGTAAAATTTTCTGGTATAGATGCATTAATTGAATATTGAATGGGTTAGACGATTTTACTACCTCTATAAAGTGAATACCAAATCCAAATGAATTTTTTATGAAATCAATTTATGAATAGGATAATTTGAGGGTAAGAAATTTTAACCATTAAGTAAAAGATAAATAGTTTATAGGAAAAGTTGGTAATCTTTAATGATCAGTTAAAATTCAATTCACTTTATTTAATTAAAAAAAGGTGCTTGCAAATATAGTTATTTTCACATTTAATTTTGAGGAGAATATTTTACTTAGTCAAAAAATTCAATTGAAAGAACAAAATTATTGGTTTTATTAAATTAAATTATTGCAATTTATTTATTAATTTTAATTTTAATAAATATTTTTTTCTTCAGAAAACAGATAAAATAAAACTTGGATGATTTGTACAGGCTCTGATACCAATTGTAACCGGTCTGATTCCCAATGATTTTCTATGCAAAGAATTTAATATAATATTTAATCAACAATTTTGAAATTAAATTAAATATGGTAAATAAATCAATAATTGCATTCAATTACACTAGATTTGTTGAGAAACGATGCCTCAATTACCAGCTTGAACCTCTTTGAAATAAAGGTCTTGGCGAAAAATGTTATTTTTTGCCCTTTACCGCCATATCGCGTGCAGTCTCTTACCTCACCGTGGTGGCTGCGGTATTTATATCTCTGCGGTTGTTTCGGCTTTGGCGGTGTGGGTTTGGCAGTTACCGCCCTACCGTGGTTAGTCAATTGACTGACCACGGTGGCCGCAGTAAGACCGCTAGCGACGGCCTGGCAGTTACCGCCTTACCACGGCCAACCAAAGGGCTGACCGCGGTAAAGCTGCCTGCGGCTGGCCTGGCAGTTACCGCCATACCGCAGCTAGCCAAAGGGCTGACTGTTGTGGCCACGGTAAAGCCGCCTATGGCTGGCTTGGCGGTTATCGCCATACCACAGCCGGCCAAAGGGCTGACCGTGGTGGCCGCAGTAAAGCCGCCAACGGTCAGGCTGACGGTTACCGCTCTACTGAAGGGTGGCCTCTCGACCCCCGTGGTAGCGCGGTAAGACCGTCAGCGGTCCCTCTGACCGGTTACCGCCATACTGCAGGGTGAGCTCGAGAGGGCTGTGGTAGCGTGGTAAGGCTTGGCTAACAAGCTCGGTATGCTTACTGCCATACCGCGAGCTAGTTGAATGAGCTCAACGATAGCGTGGTAAAGGCTGTGGTGAGCTCGGTGGGCTCGATGACTAGGTTGACTGAGTTAGACTTGGTGTCAGATGTCGATGGTGAATAAAATGGAGACACGTGGCTCAGTGTCTTGTGATTATTGGCTAGAGGCAAATGAAGTAAATGCAGCAGGTGTAGGTCAACTCATGGTGGCGATGCAGAACCCGATTTGGGTAATGACAGTTATGGCCTGGGTGGCTCGATGCAGGAAGATCGACATGGGCAGATCATTGGTGCGATTTGATCAGAGATGATTGTACTTTGTGATCGGTAGTTGTCTTACAGGATTGAATGCAATGTATGATTTATGTAAGTCGTGTATGTTTTTGGTATCACAATATTTTTTTTATTATAACAGTGAGAATTGGAGTGTGCTGCTGTGAGCTGGACAGAGAAGTCTATGATTTGTATGTAACTATTTTTGTTACTGTAATACAAAATAGTCTTGACTTTGTGTGGTGGGTTTTTTACCTAAAAAGATTTTCCCACGTATATCTTGTGTCAACTGTGGATGCTCATCTTTGTGTAATATTTATTTTACCTGCATGTATTCATCTTAAGTAGTTTGTTAAGCTATTGAAACTGGTTTATGCTTTACTCCTCTATTGTATTAGTGTTAAGGGAATGTATTCCGCACTGTTGGGTCTCTAGATCCATGCCTATTTTTTCCCTTCAAGTGGTATCAGAGCTTGGCCAGTTGTGTTATCCTTGTAGGAAAGATTAGTTATTTGTGTTAATACTGTTTCAATGGGAGTCTTGCATTGTTGAAACTTGTTTATGTTTGAGATGGTGAGTACATCTGGTAGAGTAGATATTGAAAAATTCAATGGTAGTAACTTTGAGTTATGAAAACTCAAGATAGAAGACTTGCTTGTGGATAGAGACCTCTGGATTGCAGTGTCTGAAACTAAGCCACAAAGTACAACACAAGAAGCTTGGGATCTTGCTGATAGAAAAGCAAGAGGTTTGATAAGACCTAGTCTTGTCGATTCTGTTCTCCTGAACATCCATGAGGAGCAGTCTGCAGCTTCATTATGGAAGAAGCTTGGTGACATTTATCAGAGAAAGTCTATGGTAAATAAGTTATTCATGAGGAAGAAGTTGTCCTTCTTGAAGATGGACGAAGGTGCATCTGTTGCAGACCATCTGAACTCGTTTCACATGAGTGTCACTCAGCTGGCATCTGTAGGTGCAAAGATTGAGGAGGAGGATCATTGCATGCTCCTGTTGTGTTCATTACCTGACAGTTAGGATCATCTTGTGATGGCCATTGGAAGCACTACTGCTGCTTTCAAGATGGAAGACATTGTTGCCTCATTGTTATTTAAAGAGATGCAGAGGAAGTCTTCAGAGATGACCAAAGAGGCTCTTGCTGTTCGAGGTAGACCAAAGGAGAAAGGCAAGAAGAAAGACAAGAAGTCAAAATCCAAATCTATAGGGAGATCAAAGTCTCCTGGTAAAAAGTTCAAGGTGAGATGCTGGAACTGTGGGCAACCTGGTCATATCAGGAAGGACTGCAAGGAGAAGAAGAAGAATGCTTTTGACAACAAATCTTCTCAAAGTGATGCAAACGCCTTCATTGTAGCAGCCTTGACAACTCAGGCATCAGATGATGTTTGGCTGGTTGACTCAGGTGCTTCTTTTCACATGACGTCCAATAGAGAATGGTTCTCTAAATACGAGAAGTATGACGGTAGAAAGGTATACTTGGCAAGTGATTCGATGTTAGAGATAGTTGGTAGAGGAAGAGTCAGAATGCAGTTTCCTGATGGAAGAGTCAAAGGCATTGGTGGCGTACTGCACATACTAGGTTTGGCTCGAAATCTTCTCTCTGTCAGTAAGCTAAATAATGTTGGTGTAGAAGTTTCTTTTTCGAGTAAGGGGTGTAAAATGGCTAGAGGTGCAATGGTGTTGGCTAAGGGTGTTTGTACTAGCACTCTGTACAAGCTGGATGCATGTCCTGTTCTTTGTAACAGTGCCTCTGTAAAGTCATGTAATGTTGCACCTGTAGAGAAAGATGAAGACTCTTCTTTGGCTGGAAATGCTATGGAGGTAAAACTCCCAGCTGAGAAGACTATGCTATGGCATCATAGACTTAGTCACATTGGTGAGAAAGGTTTAAAAACCTTGAAGAATAAAAATCTTGTAGAAGGGCTTGATGATTGTAACCTTGAGTTCAACTTCTGCAAACATTGTATATATGGTAAAAAACACCGTGTTTCTTTTTATTCTAGTCCTCACAAATCTTCTGGTATACTGGACTATGTTCATTCTGATGTGTTTGGTCCAGTAAATATTCCTTCGTTATCGAAGTCTAGATATTATGTGTCTTTTATTGATGACTGTTTGAGAAGGGAATTTGTATACTTCATTAAAAGTAAATCAGAAGTGTTCAGTCGGTTTAAAGAATTTAAATCTTTGGTTGAAAATCAGACTGGAAGGAAAATTAAGTGTTTGAGGACAGACAATGGTGGTGAATTCTGTTATGCAGATTTTGAAAGGTTTTGCATTGATCATGGAATTAAAAGGCACAAGACAACACCTTATACTCCACAGCAAAATGGAGTTGCTGAAAGGTTAAACAAGACACTGATGGAAAAGGCAAGGAGTATGCTGAGTAGTGTTGGTCTAGAGCAGAAGTTCTGGGCTGAGGCTGTTGCTACAACATGTTATTTGATAAATAGATCTCCTTGTTCAACTCTTGTTGATATGACACCTTTGAAAGCATGGTCTAGTAAGAAGCCCTCTCTGAGGCATGTCCGTGTGTTTGACTGTGAGGCATATGTTTATGTGCCAAATGAAAAGAGATCTAAATTGGATAACAAGGCTGTCAAGTGTATCCTCATCGGCTATGGAGTTGGTGTGAAGGGATACAAGCTTTGGAACCCTGCTACTGAGAAGGTTTTGTAAAGCAGAAGCATGATATTTTGTGAGCTAAAACCTTCAGTTAGTGATCAGAAGCTTGGGACAAATCAGAGTGACAAGAAGAAGGATGCAATTGAAATTCTCCAAACTCCTAAAAGGGAAGAGCTGCATGGTGTACCTGAGACTGAGGAGAGCTCAAGCAATTCTGGAAGTTCTGATGATGAAGATCAACCTCGTCCTGTAAGAAGATCTACTCGAGAAAAAAGACAACCTGATAGGTATGGTTTCTCTATGTTAGATTCAAATTGTGCTTATGCCTTAATTACCACCACTGATGAACCTGGGACTGTTAAAGAAGCAATCAGCATGGCTGATTCAAAGTCTTGGCTGGAAGCCATGAATGAAGAAATGGATTCTTTGAAAAAGAATGATACCTGGAATTTGGTACCACTGCCTAAAGGGCAAAAGCCTATTGGTAGTAAGTGGATATTCAAAAAGAAGATAGGTCTTGATGGCAATGTTGAGAAGTATAAGGCTAGACTGGTTGCAAAAGGTTTTTCTCAAATTGAGGGAATAGATTATGGAGAGATTTTTTCCCTTGTAGCAAAGCTAACATCCATCAGATTTTTATTGTCATTAGCAGTTGTGTATGATTTTGAAATTGAGCAGATGGATGTGAAGACAACATTTCTCCATGGTGAGCTGGAAGAAGAAATTTACATGTCCCAGCTTGAGCATTATGTTGAAAAAGGTAAACAAAATCTGGTTTGCAAGTTAAATAAATCTCTCTATGGTTTAAAGCAATCTCCTAAAATGTGGTACCAGAAATTTGACATGTTTGTGTTGTCAATTGGGTTTGTGATATCAAAGTCAGATCACTGCATTTACTATAAATCTAAAAATGATCATGTGCTTGTTATCACCCTGTATGTGGATGATATGTTATTTATTGGAAATAGCAAGACTATGATTTTTGACCTTAAATCTTAGTTGTCTGGAAAGTTCGAGATAAAAGATCTTGGTGCAGCTAGGTACATTCTTGGAATGGAGATTACCAGGGAAAGAACAAGCAAAAAGCTTTGGGTTAGTCAGAGTAAGTATGTGAAGACAGTTCTGGAGAGGTTTAGCATGGAAGACTGCAAGCAGCTTGTTGTTCCAATCATGCATGGAACTAAGCTTTCTGTTGAAGATTGTCCAAAGTCTACTATAGAGATGGAGGACATGACCAGTATGCCTTATGAAAGTGTTGTTGGCAATTTGATGTATGCTATGGTCTGCACAAGACCAGACATTGCCCAAGCAGTGGGAGTTCTAAGCCGATTTATGGAAAATCTGGGAAGATCACATTGGGATGTTGAGAAGAGAGTATTTAGGTATTTGAAGGGGACTTCAGATTATGCATTGTGTTACCATGACAATATGGTTGCATCATAGAAATCTCTCAGCATCCAAGGTTATGTTGATTCAGATTGGGCAGGGGACATTGACAGTAGATGATCCACCAGTGGATACATTTTCATGCTTAATGGTGGAGCTATTAGTTGAATGAGCAAGCGACAGGTTGTAGTTGCCTTATCCACGACAGAGGCAGAGTACATGGCTATAACTCATGCCTATAAGGAAATTGTTTGGCTGAGGTGTTTGTGTTCAAACATTGGATTTGATGCTGGAAAAATTACAATTTGCTGTGACAATTAGAGTGCCATTTGTTTGGCAAAGAATCCAACCTTTCATGCCAGGACCAAGCACATTGATGTGCAGTATCACTTCGTAAGGGACATGGTTGAAGATGGCAGGGTCAGTCTAGAAAAGGTGGACACCTTGAAGAATGTTGCAGACGCTTTGACAAAGCTTGTGAGTACAGACAAGTTTAGATGGTGCGCATAATCGAAGGGCCTTGGGGCCTATGACAGACATTAATTTTTTCATGGTATGGAGGAAGCTGGTAATCTTCGTCAAGTGGGAGCTTGTTGAGAAATGATGCCTCAATTACCAGCTTGAACCTCTTTGAAATAAAGGTCTTGGCAAAAAATGTTATTTTCTGCCCTTTACCACCATACCGCGCACAGTCTCTTACCTCATCGTGGTGGTTGTGGTATTTCTATCTCTGTGGTTGTTTCGGCTCTGGCGGTTACCGCCCTACCACGGTAAGACCACCAGTGATGGCTTGGCGGTTACCGCCTTACCACAGCCAGCCAAAGGGCTGACCATGGTGGCCGCGGTAAAGCCGCCTGTGGCTAGCCTAGCGGTTATTGCCATACCATGGCCAGCCAAAGGGCTGACCGTGGTGGCCGCGGTAAAGCCGCCTGCAGTTGGCCTGATGGTTACCGCCATACCGCGGCCAACCAAAGGGCTGACTGTGGTGGCTGCAATAAAGCCACCAACGGTCAGGCTGATAGTTACCACTCTACCACGGGGTGGCCTCTCAGCCCCCACGGTAGCACAGTAAGATCGTCAGTGGTCCCTCTGACCGGTTACTGCCATACCGCAGGGTGAGCTCGAGAGGGCCGTGGTAGCGCGGTAAGGCTTGGCTGGCAAGCTTGGTATGCTTACCACCATACCGCAAGCTGGTTGAATGAGCTCGGCGGTAGCGCGGTAAAGGTTGTGGTGAGCTCGGTGGGCTCGACGACTGGGTTGATCGAGTTGGACTCGATGTCAAATATCGACGGTGAATAGAATGGAGACACATGGCTCAATGTCTTGCGATTATTGGCTAGAGGAAAATGAAGTAAATGCAGCAGGTGTAGGTCAACTCAGGGTGGTGATGCAAAACCCAATTTGGGTAATGACAGTTATGGCCTGGGTGGATCGATGCAGGAAGATCGACATGGGCAGATCATTGGTGCGATTTGATCAGAGATGATTGTACTTTGTGATCGGTGATTGTCTGACAGGATTGAATGCAATGTATGACTTATGTAAGTCGAGTATGTTTTTGGTATGACAATATTTTTTTTTATTGTAACAGTGAGAATTGGAGTGTGCTGCTGTGAGCTAGACAAAGAAGTCTGTGATTTGTATGTAACTGTTTTTGTTACTGTAATACAAAATAGTCTTGACTTTGTGTGGTGGGTTTTTTACCTGAAAAGGTTTTTCCACGTATATCTTGTGTCAACTGTGGATGCTCATCTTTGTGTAATATTTATTTTACCTCCATGTATTCATCTTAAGTAATTTGTTAAGCTATTGAAATTGGTTTATGCTTTACTCCTCTATTGTATTAGTGTTAAGGGAATGTATTCCACACTATTGGGTCTCTAGATCCATGCCTGTTTTTTCCCTTCAAGATTATGTAGAGAATAAATCATTAATTTCACTTTATTGCACGGTAAACACAAAATATTTAAAACAATTTTTATTTCTAAGATAAATTAATCATGCATTAATAAATACTTATCTTCTTTTGGAATATATAGATAGTTCAACCGATTGCCTGGAGTGAATTTCAGCTTCAGTGTCTCCCATTTGTGAGCAATCAAGGAGGAACAAGTTCTTATCCAGAACCAAACAAGATGCTTCTCAAGCATCTACATAACATGCTCCAAAGTACAAGTACTCAACATGCACAATTGCCATGTCCGGGACAATCTCGTGTGCACTCTATACCTTGAGTTGGACACACTTTGTGTGCCCCCTTCTCCAATGCCCATAACCTGCTAACCCAAAATCTCACTCTCAACAATCTTTCTAGCAATTTCTTCTGCGTTCTCCCATTTTCTCTCTATCCAAATTATTTAGTTTTCACGGGTTTTATACAACACAAAGGGTAATTCCAACCGACGCACCCTTTCAAAAACAATTACATTACAACATCTCATAAAAACTCCAATAATTATTTTATCACATTTATTTCTTGAGCTATCACATTAGTTCTATTGTACTTTTATTCCTTTTTCTTCCATGGGGAAAAAGTCACATAACAATTCTCCCCCTGTAAAGTAAGTATTGTCCTTAGTAGCACAAGATGCATCTGCATCACAACTCAAAAAGCACATAACATATTATATACTTAATATATTCTAAGATGAAAATCATGCATTTCAGACTACATGAGTATCCTCTTTTCATATACAATACTTGATGAGCTACATGTACAAAGTTATTGGGTTGATCAAGTCCAATAACAAAGTACCATAGATAAGGATGGTACCAAAAAAATTCATTAAGCACCTTAGGAAAGAGAAAACATTAATAGGTTATGACTACCCACGACATAGGAAAATTCACTAAAATAATTTATAAAAGAAACATGTGAACGATTTAAACATCACATAACCTACTTGCATATCCTAGAAAAAATTGGAATAAATAGTCTCTCCCCCTGTAAGATTCGACAAGTCCCCATGTCTAAGCCTAAGATCCTATTTGGTTTGATATCTTATAACAACGTGGTGTTATTCTCACCAACTCATTCCAAACATAATGTGAATTTTCCAATTTTAGGACATGAATCTAAGGACCTGTGGGTTATGGGCCCATAATGTTACTTACAAAAAATAAATATAGATGTTGATTTTGCACAATCATAACAAACATAGTAAAATCACTCAAAATAAATAGAAAGATACTTGAGAATTAGTAGGGATATACAATTTTCACCCTAGTAAAATACTAATATACTAACTCTTATTTCAAAGACAACTTTGAATAAAAGGGTGCTACCCAAATAGAAATATGAACTTAATACCACTAAAGTGATCATCTCTTATTTAAAATCTTATGATAGACAAATAGATATTCCAAGAGCTTCATGAATCATCCAAAACTATATTACAATTTGATATTTAGGGTTCTATGATTCAAATTTTGGCTTTCTATGACATTTAGAAAATTTATATAATGCATTGGAAACCTATGAACCTCCAAATTTCAAGTTTAAAATTAGACCCTCATTTTCCTCCTCTAACTAGTCAATATGTGTCAATTTGGACCTAAAATATAGTCTTATGTTTTAGAATGTTATAATTACAAATAACCAAATAAATAACTTTGTTTATTCTCCAATCTGCCATGTTCATCAATGCATCTCCATGCATGGCATAATAGAAAAACCATTTAATTTCTATATGTTTCTCAAAAGGAATCAAAATCAAAGATGAACTTTGAGGACCAATGAAAATGAAAAATATTTTCATCTACATGTGAACTATATTTACATAGATAACAATGTTCATGAAGATACTATTACAAGGATAGCAATGCTAATAGCTAAAAAATAGAACAATATCTCGAAGTAATTCATCTACAAATCAAGCGTTGTCTTCTTCAAAACGACTCCACCATTTACACTATTATATTCTCCTCTAAACCATGACATTTAGGTTGTGAATTATCTAAAGCTTGGAAGACATTGGTTTGGATAGTTTTAACATGTTAATACAATAAATTCTCAAATTTAAACTTTTGAACCTTATTAATGGGACAATTTTTTAAATTCCACACATTCCATTTTCACATCTTAATACTATGAGTGAACCCCTAAATATTAAGAAAGAATTATCTATTAGGCATAAAAAGGAAGTACACATTCTAAAGATGGGATTTGGTTGATATTTTTAGAGTGCTTGATTGGGTATTTGATGGTACTAGAACAATTTTCACCAATAATGGGAAATAAAAGAAAGTTACTGTTGATTCTTACGAGAGGAAAATGTTTATTCAAAATGCGTTGATTCTATTTTACAAAATGTAGTGAATTTCTATATAATCAAATCACGTTTACAAGTATTTTCTCAACTTTTGTTAGACTGATAGCTTTGGGATAGGCTATAAGGATATTATGAAATACTGATGGAAGTAAAATCATTCTTAGATTTTGTGGTTAGGAATAGCTTGGAAACATGTTTGTTGATCATGGGAGTAGATCACAGTCATTTTTGGAGAGGTTTAGAAATAGTTTTGTAGAATGTAGATGTTGTATCAAAAAAATGATATGCAAAAGAGAGCTTTTGCCTATACGTGGGCATGTGTTTTTTTTCCTATGTAAGACTTATATTTGATTGCAAGTAAAAGGAATATTTGTTAAAATTTTTGGCCTTTCAATTGTTGAAAAAACTCCAAACAAAAATGATGTATAATATATACAACAACAATTAAAGAGAATCGGAGTCAGACATGGTTCATTATAATAAGGCAATGATTAAATTCTTGTTATCAAAATCCAACCATTACAATTAAGGAGAAGTGATCGATCATATTAAAATTGTGATTAACATAAAGAGAACAACGATTATGTTTTGGAAGGAGAGTAGAGATTAAAGTTTCTTTAATACATTGAATAGGATCTCTATGCTTCGCTGAAAATGTGTAAAAGGAAAAAAATGTCTTTAAATGCTTCATGAATAGTATTTCTTGTTAAAAAGTTGTAGAAAATGATAAAACAATGAAACAACAGTGAATATATGCAATAAGGAATTCCTTATAGTAGTAAAATTTACCCGTGAGAGCTGAAAAAACAACTATTAGGAGAGTCTTTCCAAGTATTATTGATATTAATTGAATTATTGAAACATATAAAAAAAATGTTACACCGAGAAATTACTAGATTCGTGCACTAATTATGGTCCTTACAAGAACATACCGATTTAGCTAAAAAAAAGAAAAACCACATCCACTCAATGACTGATAGATATGTTTGGTCAATTAATCCGATTTGAATTCATTCTAGCCTTAAAATGAGAACTGAATGATTTTTATTCCCCAGGTGAAGTGAGAGTAGATTGTTTAAATTCGAAGCACTATTCTAATTTTCTTTATAAAAAATTTAATCTTTGGTTGTTTAAAAGTGGTGTTTCTTTTCCTAGTCTGGTGAATGTTAGTTTGGTGAACACCTAGTCAACACTAAGATCATAAAGGTAAATGCATTCAATTTTGAAACAAAGAAAAATGGTATTTACTTATCTATTGTTTTCGATTATATGTTTAAAAGGACAATAATTTAAATCTATTTACCTTAACCAATAATAATTTTAAAGAGGTGGGTTGGGGCCCTAGCTTGGTTGGCTAAATCTTTCATGTTGCAGGAGGTTGGTCATGAGGTCTAGTCTCCCCCACTCTTGTGGTACCAGAGGGCGTGTCGCACTAGCACCGCTGGTCACGTTAAAAAGTTTACCAGGTGCACTGCAGTTTATAGGGGGTTGTGATACCCGATTCCTGCAGTCTAATAAAAAAAATAATAATAATAATTTTAAAGAGGTTCCCTCAAATCCGTGAAATTTGGCTTGTTGAGGTCAAGTGTAAATACATTATTATTTAAAGAACTGGCATTTAAGAGTTCCAAATGAGAGTGAATCAATTGAACTTCGAAGAATAGGGGTTTCTTCACGTAAGTGGCGATATCCTTCAATTTCCAGTGAAGTTAAAGGAGTTTGATAGCTTGAGAATTATTCAAATAAAATGATGACATATATGGAAAAGTGTTGTGTTTTATTTTTTAATGACTCTGACTATTAATGGATACCTTGCACCTACTGTGAAAATATATGCTTTTGATTGAAGGTAAGTACATTTCCAGAACCCGTCTGTGTATTTACCTCTTACGTGCCTCCCAGTTAAATTTGGAGGGATTGATTACATAGGGGTAATTTTAAGTGAGAAATCTCAAATAGACTCTATGTTTAATCCAACCCAATAAACCTAATCGCTCTCGATTTTATGT
The DNA here is from genome assembly GCA_007115665.2 of Sequoiadendron giganteum. NCBI lineage: Eukaryota > Viridiplantae > Streptophyta > Pinopsida > Cupressales > Cupressaceae > Sequoiadendron > Sequoiadendron giganteum. The sequence goes on along the minus strand of CM021104.1, from coordinate 533,481,160 downwards.
AAAATTTTATGGTATAGATGTGTTGATTGAATATTGAATGGGTTAGATGATTTTACTACCTCTATAGAGTGAATACCAAATCCAAATTAATTTATGATAAATCAATTTATGAATAGGATAATTCAAAGGTAAAAACTTTTAACCATTAAGTAAAAGATAAATAGTTTATTGGAAAAGTTGGTAATCTTTAATGATCAGTTAAAATTCAATTCACTTTAATTAATTAAAAATAGGTGCTTGCAAATATAGTTATTTTCACAATTAACTTTGAGGTGAATATTTTACTTAGTCAAAAATTTGATTTGAAAGAACAAAATTATTGGTTTTATTAAATTAAATTATTGCAATTTGTTTATTAATTTATTTATTGATTTTAATTTTAATAAATATTTTTTTTTATTTTCAGAAAACAGATAAAATCAAATTTGGATGATTTGTACAGGTTCTAATATGAATTGTAACCAGTCTGATTCCCAATGATTTTCTATGCAAATAATATAATATAATATTTAATCAACAGTTTTGAAATTAAATTAAATATGATGAATAAATAAATAATTGCATTCAATTACACTGGATTATGCAGAGAATAATTCATTAATTTCACTTTATTGCACAATAAACACAAAATATTTAAAACAATTTTTATTTCTAAGATAAATTAATCATGCATTAATAAATACTTATCTTCTTTTGGAATATACAGATAGTTCAACTGATTGCCTGGAGTGGATTTCGGATTCAGTGTCTTCCATCTGTGAGCAATCGAGGAGGAACAGGTTCTTATCCAGAACCAAACAATATGCTTCTCAAGCATTTACAGATCATGCTCCAGAGTACAAGTACTCAAAATGCACAACAACCCTGGCCAGGACAATCCCGAGTGCACTCTGTACCCTGAGTTGGACACACTCTGTGTGCCCTCTTCTCCAATGCCCACAACCTGCTAACCCAAAATCTCACTCAACAATCTTTCCTGCAATTTATTTTGTGTTCTCTCATTTTTCTCTCTATCCAAATTATTTAGTTTTCACGGGTTTTATACAACACAATGGGTAATTCCAACCGACACAGCCTTTCAAAAATAATTACATTACAACATCCCATAAAAACTGTAATAATTATTTTATCACATTTATTTCTTGAACTATCACATTAGTTCTATTTTAAGTTTTTATTCCTTTTTTCTTCCATGGGGAAAAGTCACATAACAATGATGATATCTTCATGGCATTGTTTATAATGCACTTCACATGATATATTCATTATCCATTACACTTATGTCTTGATTTTATGCTTAGTTTGATTTGACATACTTTGTGGTACTTACATTCAATATCTCTTGTGTGTGCCTTATTCTTGTTTTGATAAGGAAAAATTTGGGATAAGCAAACTTTTCCCTCATGTTTACTCATGTTTCATGTGCATCCTTGTGCATACTTGGGCCAACTTATTTTCTATATGTGGTCATCTTTTACACCTTTTATTTACAATGCATTCATAGAATTTGAAGGGGGTATATTATAATCGCTACCATTATTTCACCAAGTATTTCATGCATATATTGAGATGGATATAGTGTTTCCAACCTTATGCACAAAGATATCAATTTTTATATTATACATGATTTCACATTGTATAGTTTAAGGGGGCTACATTGATTACAAATCCTTGAGAGCCTACCAATATATTGCCATCTTATCTTGGGTTAACTTGTATATTTGGGGGAGGCCAACTTAGTTACAACTCCTTCAGATTCTTAAAAAAATGATATTTTAATTCTCTCTTCTCTTCACATGGTTTCATAAGGACTAACATTGTCATAATTCCATGACTCCAATTATTTTGTACTTTCTATAATTTGATCATAGTGATTTTTTGTTTCATATAAATGAAATATGTTGAGATTTATTTTTATGGTCATATTAGTGTGAGTATTACTAATGCCTTTTGGTGCTCACGTGTGTAGGTTTGGAGAGGTATCCTCATGGAAGAACATGGAGAAAAGTGGGGACTATCATGTAACTTATATCATTTTGAAAATAAAAATAAAAAATTCATTATCACATTTTACCTTAACATGTATGTTTTATTAGATATTTACATGAAAAATAAAGTTAGGGTAAAATATAAAGAAGAAAGGAACACACTTAGTATTTTTGCTCTTGTATTGCATTGCCTTTAGTTTTATTGATAAATATTGCATCCTAGTGTCTAATTTGAGAGTGATAACATGCATGTCGGTAGAACCTATCCTTAAATATGTTGTTTAGTTAGTTTAGACCTAGTAGTTTGAACAAAAAAGTTATCCTACCTTTTTTCTTGCCTGAAATAAAATAATTGTCACATTATGTTCATTGAAAATAATCCTTGGTAGGATTCTATCTACCTTAATCAACATATAATTTCACATTCCCCAAGCCAACCCCATTTCAAAAAGTGCTTATTGCCAATTAGCTCGGTTACAAAAATTTCAAGCTAAACACATACAATTGCTTATACAAAGATAACTTTAGGGATATTCTAAGATCAATGTGAATGTCTTGTCCTAGAATCATCATTTAGATCTAAGAGTGTTAAGGGTGGTTAAATAACATTTAAATAAATCAATCACACTCGTATTCACATCTACTTATCTTATCGTTAATTAATGTTAACAAAAAATACAAAGGGAGTTGACTAAGGCTAAATGAAGTGCAATACATAAATAATAGCATAACAAGATCCCAAATGCAACCCTAAACATTTTCTAAGGTGGGGGTCTGTGAAAGGGGAATTCTCCTAAGGGGTGCAAATTCGCTCCTATACATTTCCCCCCACTTTAGCGAGCATGAATACTGATGAGTGCTTCGATAAAGTAGATCAAAGAGTTAATAGGGTTAGAAATTTACACCTGAACCATTGAGGAAGCAAACCATGATCTGGTGAGCTCGAAAGTGTAGGATGGGAAAAGGACTCCACAAGTACTCTCCTTGAGGAGCTTTGAACAAAAGACTCCATAGCCCCGCAGAACTATGAAGCTGCACAAGGTACACCAAAGGTCCTCAGACCAACGATGGAAAAATCCCATAGGATGAAAGCGTCTCACAGGCCCGTAGACCTACAAGGAGGCAACCTCCAAGATCTCTCCCATGAAGGAAGCCCTGTGAAATAAGTGCCTTACAAGCCCGCAAACCTACAAGAAGGTGACCCCCAAGATCTCTCACATGGAGGAAGCCCAAAGATCTAAGCACCTAATAGGACCGCAGACTTGTAAGGAGGCATCCACCAAGATCTCTCACATGGAGGAAACCTAGAGATGTAAGGGGATTCCACTGAGTTAGAAAGAAACTTCACAGGTGCACCTGCGAAGCGACATGTTAATTTGTTGATAAAACATGCCAGGAAACACAAGGCAACCACACAAGAAAACAAGCAGACGGTCATGCAAATAGTCAGAAAATTGGAAGGATTTCAAAGGGGTCTCTGGGGAACCCTTCAAAAGAAAAGGGGTCCACTCAAGGGGCATGTTGTTTGAAAGTGCAAAAGAGATGTTTTTGCTCAAATCGATTAATCATTAAGGAATCCTTTCGAAAGATGTTCACTTCATCAAGGAATTCGAAAGGAAGAAAATGCCCCCTTGTGAGGGGAAGGTCAAGGCTTCTCCCATAGGAAAAGGTTGCTCCCTCCTCAGAGGAAATTTTTTAAGCTCTTTCTTTGTGAACCCATGATGAAGGAAACATGTTCCGTTAGAGGTCCAAGTCAAGAACGCAGTTTTTAAAAAAAATTGTGAAGGTTTTCGAGAAAAGATTCATTGGAAACAAATGCATTTTCTGAAAATTAAAGTATCATGAAAGAGACATTATCACACATAAGAGGGATAACTCAAGTAAAGGAGAGATAAAGATAAACAAAGAGTGAAAGATAAATAATCACAAACAGGGGACACAAGGGGATCCGATTTCGCGGGGTTAGATCTACTCATACTTATATAAATAATTGGTAACTGTGATGCAAGCTGAAAGATCATCAATCCCCACCAAATCAAGAAGAATGCACAGAAAACAAAGTAAAAATAAAAAATTGGGTCAACATGGAAGGGAAGCCTAAATGCCTCCAACACTTTGCATCATCCCCAATTTTCCTAAAATCAAACACAAACATGGAAGAATGATGATAAAAATAGAAGAAGGTTCATGACATAAAATCACTCCTATATCCAAGTACCAACAAGGGTGACAAGGGTCATCCAGGAACACATAGCACAAGTATGAGTGAACACATTACACACACACTTCTAATCTATAGATAAAGAAGAGGCCTCCCCCTAACATTCATCGACCAAGAGGTCATTTGCTTCCCAATATAGATCATTATAAGGGGAAGGCGAATGAGCTTGCAGTGGTGGAATATTAAGGGGAGGTGTTTCCTACCCCCTTGCAACAAGGGTCGAGGAAGAAGGCCCCGCAAGGTCTTCTCCGCTAGGCTCTTGTGGAGCTATGGTTAGCGATTTTGTGAAGATCGCCAACAAGGTCAGGACCTCATCCAGAGAGTTGAACATGTACTTCACAAGAGTTCCTTGTCATACCTTAATAGATGGGGATGACGTTGCTTGAGATTCACCACTTGGCTCACCAAGCGATTGAAGAGCGGTGACAAACTCAGGGGATGTAAAAACTTGCTCAGTCACCAAAACAAAATAAGCTAGCACTAGACCATCTTTTGGAGAAAGTGGTCTCCTCTTACGCCCTCCATCACTGGAAGGGCCAACTTCCACCTTTTGTTTTGTCGGGGGATGTGAACTCCCCACAAACAAGGCAAGAGGCACAAAGGAGGAGGAGGAGAAAACTGTGGTGAACACCACTGAGGTATTCAACATGTCTACGGGTTTAGGAAATGGAGGGATGTCTGGAAGGGACATCAACAGGGGCAGAGAGAGGAGGACACAACATGAAACCTTGATACAGGGGTGGTCGTTTCCTCTTCCTTCTTTTGCAAAGTGGCCTACTCAGCCACTAGATTAGACTTTTTTTGACGCTTGTGGTCATGCGCAAGGTAGTTTCTATGACTCTTCAAGTTAGAGGTCGGGAGCTGCAAAGAGACAAAAGGCTCCTGCTCATTCATAGGGGTGTCCACTATAGCCATTTTCGGTAGAGGGGTAAGCTCCTAAACAAGAGTAAGAGGAGTAGATTGAGAATCAATGAGGGGAGTCAGCCCTCGTTCCTAGATAGCAGGTCTCTTCCCATTTACTGCTTTGGGATAAGGAGTGATGGGAGGCTGCGGAGGCTGAGACATAGAGGATTCCCTGTGGGGACCCTTCTTTCTACCATATAAGTAGGGCCAAGGTCCAAGAGGTTTAGTAGGGAGGTTAAAATTCCTAATCTTAGTTCAGCACCAAACAAGCACCATTAGAATCCTTAAGTAGAATCTAGGAGTGGACATCCAAAAATATTCCTCAAAAAGAGGAGGAGGAGAGGCATCCCAAGAATGGGCTAGCTTCTCTTTTCCTTTTTGGGAAGAGGGAGAAACTTGTTGCTGCACTACCAAAAGGTTCATTTTTGGATATCCCTTGCCCCCGGTCTTATACTTCACATAGTTCTTGTAAAGTAGGTCAATTTTTGGGGGGAGTGGACCGACCGGGGCAGGCCAAAAACTATCCAATGAGTAGCCCCCATGAGACACCAATGACTGGTATCCAATATCATGCACAACACCTTCATGGGAGAATTTTACACTTATGAATGATGAAGGTGATTCCATTCATGGAAACTAGCCAAGGTATGCCTAGCTTTAGTCTGAAAAAATCTGACTCTGAAATAACATCGAAGACTGTGTCTATAGCTCTAGGTCCAACTAGGATAGACAAAGTTATTGAGGCATATAGATTGAGACAAAGACCATCATGCATACAAATGGTAGACTTCATTTCTTCATACTCCTTCCTTTGTAATGAATTTAGCAACATTGTTTCTTCTGTAATGACATTCACTTGACTCGTGGGTTCAACTAAAACCCTCCTCACAATGTTGCCATTGAGGTGAGTGGGAATGTAGATAAGAGAGGGCATGTTTTTCAAGGGAATATCCTATGAGGTGAATGTCACGTCTGACGAGCCGAACACAGGTTGCGTGGTAGGAGTAACCACGACCATGTTAACGTACGCCTCGGGCCAAGTGGTAGAATTAGAGGGATCAATAATTAAGTTGGTAGAATGTGATGGAAATGGGTCCATGTATATCTGAAACTCACTATTTGGTTTAGCCACTGACTTGTTCAAATTTTGTTTACTCCCATCGAGATGAATAGTACCATCCTTGATGCAATCCTATATCTCATAACATAGGCGCATACAGTGTTCAGTATCATGTATGTTGACTCGCTGAAACTGATAGAAGGTATTTGCATCATACCAATCAGAATAAGGCTCCTTGAGAGGCTTGAGGTTCTCTAAGGTTATGATCTTATCGTTCAACAACTTATGCAAGATGGAAGAATAAGATTTTGCTAGCTTTGTGAACTTTTTGTTATGCCTAAGGCTGTTATCATTTGTTGTAGCTATTACATTTGCAATAGCCTTTCCTTTTCTCGAAATCGATACAATAAATTTTCCTTTTGAACTGGAGCATGAGGAGGATCCCTTGAAATGAACTACCATCTATTGATATTCTCGTAATGTCGCACAAAAATGCGTGAAAGAAGGGTATTTCATAAGGGTGAACTTTTCTTTCCAAGGTCTCAGTAGGATCCCTATGAACACCTTTTGCACGTCAAAATCGGGCAGTGGGTACAAGATTTGTGAAAAGAGCACTTGATACCATGCAATGAAATCAATTATCTTTTCATTATCCCCTTGCTTGCATCAGACGAGATCCGAAAAAGCCATCTTTGGTCTGATGTTGGATTGGAATTGTCAGAGAAACTAATTCACAAATTGATCAAATGAGAAGATAGAATTATCAAGTAATGAATAGTACCATTCGAGTGTTGTATCCTTAAGAGATCGAGGGAATAATTTTGCAATCAACACATCGTGATGGAAGAATTTTGTACACATGGCATTAAAGGTAGACACATGCATTTGTGGTTACTCTATGTCGCCATACTTTTCAAAATTGGAAATCTCCATTCCTTGTGGGAAGGGAGTGTTTAGGATTGTCACCAACAGTGGGCTATATCAGAAGAAGGGCTAAAAGATAGGCTGGACAAGGGCTTGGGAGAGACTCGCTAGCTGAGTCTGCATGTGACCCATGTTCTCAAACAAGGCATTCAAAACAAGGTCATTAGATGATAGAGGACCAGTGGAACCTTCAAAACCACCACCACCAGCACCACCTTCAGAACCACCTTCGGAACCACCTTCAAAGCTACCATTGTTACTTCTACCAGCACCACCACTATTGGTAGGGCCTCCACCAGAACCACCTTCAGAGCTATCATTGTTACTTCCGTTAGCACCACCACCATCGATAGGGCCTCCATTAGAGCCACCTCCATGACCTCCTCCAAAGCCACCACCACTAGTGTTGCCTCCACTACCAAAGCCACCGCCACTCATTCCACCCGAGTCTCCACCACCAAGGGCAGTAGGAGTGAAACTAAACCCAAGGGGTGTCTTGTTCAATTTGATAGTGCAGGGATCCTAAGGAGTAGAAGAGACATTGATCATGGGCCCTGATTCAGTCATGCACACGGATGTAGTGGGCATCAAAATGCCTAATTTCTTTCATAAGCATCGAGCACTTCTCCTCAGGTGGTACCTGATCTAGGTCTATATGAAGGGACATAAGCTTTGATTAGATCATCGAGGCCACGTAGAAATTCTATGCCCGTTTGATCTTTCCCTAGCAATTGTCTCAGCTCGCTTGTAAGCCTAGCAGCTCTCACCATGCTTGGTACTTTCTCTAAGTGATTTACAAGGTCTAGCAATTTATTATCTCATTCCATGATAATTTCGGCGGGAACATGCACATCATCATCCTCATATATGGACGAAGACATAGGGGATGCTAGAGGACTAGGCACATGAGTGGTCTCTTCCATAAAACCCATATCGTCGACATAATTCATAGGAAATCCAGTAGTAAACTCATTAGTTAAACTAGTGGGAAAATTGGGGGTCAAGCTAGAGGTGACCTTCATCTTCTCCATCAGAAGGTGTCACACACTTCTCCTGACAACGTACCCAAAATTCATGGGCTGGGTTGTGATGCTCATAAAACTCCACAACACTCAGAGTTATAACAATCACAAGGTAGACGAGAAAAGTATCAACACAAACAAATGGACAGAGGTTGTTCACGTCGGGTTCACCAAAAATGTAAGAGAGGGGGACCAACCACACCAAGGCTCCAGGTCATGGAGAATTGAGAACGAAGGGTTGTCCTAACTTACCTCACTCTAAAAGGGCAAGGATTGAGAATGAAGAGCACTATGTAGTACTTCTGTCACTCTTTGGACCCGAGTTCAGGTTTAGGCTAGGCAGGCTAGTTTTTGGAGCCGGTACTGCGTCTCAGACAACTATTTATTTGAGGATGACAATGGAGTTATGGGATGACAATGTGGTGTGCTAGCGTCCATATGGTCAAAAAATAGTAAACACAAAAAAAACTACCAACAACCTACCTATTTAATCTAGATGGTAAAAACAAAATGAGAAAGTATAGGAAATAGATACTAAAATGATAAAGCACATAAATAAGAACTAGGGTGATGAAGATGATCTCATAGAAGCACTAGTTCGCTAACTAGCTCCATGTGTACGTCCTCCTACACACAAGAAAGAGGGAAAATTGTTGGACTATATAAGGCTGCCTCAATCAGACCCCCATTTTGGTGTTTCCACCTCCATGGACAACCAAAAATTAACGAAGTGGAATATTCACTAAATAAGAGAAAAGGAAACAAGAAGCACTACAAACAATATTATGCTACTCAACCAAATCACAGAGGAGAGGAGTGAAGCATTACCACCTCCACCTGAAAGCTCACTAGCCAATGGAAGGAGAAAGCAAGCTACGAACTTGGAAAATTCACCACCACTGCAACCATGGTGAAAGGAGGTCTCACAAGACTCCAAGATCACAACGTCTATAATGGCATCACACTTGCGATGTGGAGTTGATGGAGTGCTACTACTACTGTAATGCTCAAAAGTGAGATGCTAGAATGCTGCTTGAATGTGAATGAGATGCTAGAGAGTTCAAGAGAATTGCTAGAGAGTCAAATGAAGTGAGAATGAATGAATTTTAAGGAAGAGAGAGGAAGAATCTACCATTTTTGAGTTGGTTGGTAAAAGAAGGATGTTACAATTTGATCCCAATCAAGCGTGTAATGCCTCTGCCAACTTCAGACATAGGAATCCATTAGGGATGGCAGTACACCGCACAAACATTTGTGCATTGCGCATTCATCCCCGACAAATATTCTCTCACCAACACAAAGGGTAGATGCAAGTGGATGGAGGTTGGGTGATGTGGAATTTCACCTTTAGATTTGATTTTATAATGTCCCATGTGTGAAAGGGGAATTCGTGTAAGGGCTACAAATTCGCTCCTATACAATCTTCTTCTAACAACTACACCTATCAAGAACAATAAAAGTTGATGTATAAATACAATACAATTAGAATTCCACTACTATTTATCTTTAGACAAAACAAACTAAACCAAGCTCTTAAACTAGTTGCTTCTACAACTATATGTATTATAATTCCACATGCTTTGTTATATACACCAGCTTGCACAAAATATTGTGGTATTGTACAAGCTGAAGATTACCTCTATACCCAAGACCACCTACAAAAACAATGGAAACCTTCTACAAGAGAGTATGCAAGAAATGACCTTGCTTGATATCGATATCTATCAAATATGATGACGAGGTATATAACAAAAGTGTACAATGGCCTTGCTTATATAGGCAAGGTGTGATGAAGTACCAAATGCAAAACATTAAATGAATTGTGTCATTATTAAATGACATGAGTCGTCATTAAATGACTGAAGACTTTAACATTAAATAAAAGCTAAAAAGTTAAAATATTATCTAAACAACTTAAAGCTTCTAGAAATATGGCTAGGACGTAAGTGGACTTAACATGTAAATAGGACCCCACTAATAACTAGTTAGGAATATTACATATTCACACTAACATGTATTAGAGGAGAGAATTAGCCCATAACCATGATCTCACCCCATGTTCCCAATTTGTTACTCTTTATCTTCTTCAATATGCATTCAACATGCCAAAGCATTCCACATGGTTGTCTTTGTCCTATTGTAACCCTCATTATTTCACACATCTCTAATGTTACAAACAATATTAACAAGTCATCTAAATATTATCTAACCTAGTGCATTGTCCATGTCCCAAGGTGTGCAACATCTAACTCATGACAATATTTAATATTATTATCTATAGCATACAATACACCTTTCCCAACATTCTCCCACTTGTATAAATTACATACAAGATCAAAATAAAATAAATATTGACAACTAGTGGAATCCCAACTAAAGCTCTCTTTCACTAAGAATTTTTTTTTACTAGTGTAAGAGTTGGTATATAATGCTCTATACCATGCCATATTTGGCTATGGATTTAACCACCAAAGATCTAGGAGCTTCAATGAAATCACAAGAGAGATCATATGAAAGAATAGTGATATTTTATCAAAGCATGAAAATGTACAATATGAGTACAAGAATATAATTATATGATGGATTAATTATAAAATGAGAAAACTCCTTGGTTATATAGGCCATGGTGAGACATAAGACTACATAATATTATGACATGTTTCTTAATATTATGACTCGAGACATAAAGTGATAAGTGTCCTATGTGAACCCTAAGTAAAATTAAGTAAAATAGTATGAATAGGACCTAGCTGGTGAGCCAATTAGGTAAAATAACCCATTCACACCAAGAAATAGCTTTTGCATAGAATCAACAATACCTCCTAAACTAAAATCCCATTGTAGAATGTGATATTGGTAATAACTTGAAGACCCTTAGATTTGTTCTTCATTTGAGACACTTATTTATATCCATAATTAAATTACCAAAAACTACCTATAAAATCATATTAGAAAGCTCTAAAATTAATGTTTGACACAACTCCTCACAGAGCTTGAAAAAAAAGTAATTTAATAAATATTTTGCTTTAAGAAAATCCTTCATTTTTATAACATATCATTCCCAAAGTTAGGCCTTTAACAATGGTTATTATGACCGAGTTAAGCCTTCAATGATTAAATAGATGACCATGAATAGATAGATTCAATTATATTCCATGTGACTAGGGGCTAGAGCTTGAGTATCAAAATTAAGGTGAATATACACCATATGAGTAAATACCATGTGAATAGCAACTAAAGTATGGACTTCCAAGAAGATTGAAAATGATTTGAAAAAGTTTTAATTTAAATATTTTAAAAGGTTAAAAAAATAGCTTGGTCATAGGTTTTATGTAGATATAACTTGATGGTATATAATAATATAAACATCTTCCTTCTCCACCTCAACATACATGTTTCCAGTAACAATTTATAAAGTGATTTTTCTAGCTTTGTCGTGTTCTTGGAAATTGTTAGGACTTAGTATTGCAATATAAATTTGTGCATAAGTCACTTACCTTTTGTGTTTCTTGATTCTATTTGGTGTGCCATTAATAACTAATCTAGGAAATCTTTGTACAGGTTCTCAATTATGAAAATTGCCTAATTGTTATCTTCTATCATTTCCCATGTGCCTATTATGTATTGCAGGTGCCAAATTCTAAAAGACATCTAAGTGCTCTTTTTGTAGGTTAAAATGTTTAGGATTGTACAAATTTTCAAAGTTGTCAAAATTTCCCTATCAGGAATACCTTTTCACCCTCCTCTACTTCCCTTTATTCTTATTAGGAACTTCCCCTTCCCCACATGCTTTTCCCTTTAAGCCTAAATGTCTAGTTTTCCTTTTTTTTTCAAAATTTTAGACATCCCTCTCTCATAATGCCACCCACCTAAAGTCTAATTTTTCCTTTACACGTATCATACCATCAAATTTTTTCCTCCTTGAGTACCCTTCTATTGATTCCTCTTAATCCCAATTCCCAAAAAAATTACACTAAGAATACCTTTATTGAATTTGGTCCTTTGGACTTCCCTTTCCCTGAGTATTTATATAATATGCTTGACTCTCAATCCCCAACACTCTGAAATACATAACCTTTTTGGAATTAATCTATTGGACTTCCCCCATTCTAGATACCTTAATGGTATGAGTTCCTCATAACCTCCCATTTTCAACACCTCAACCAAAGGCACGAGGTATGAGTTACCTCCAACCCCCAACAGGTTTGAAACTCTGATGTTTTTTCTATTTGACTTCACCTACCTCCTTGTACACCTAGAATACCACTTTTTTACTAGCGTTGACATCATGAAACTCTATATTGGGGTTTATCTTACCCATAAACCATTATTAATCAGAAGGGTATGGATTTGCATCCTAATTACAACGATAAAGAAAAAGATGACCCAAAATTCCAAAATAAACCGAATGAATCTTTGAAACCACTACACTAAATCATAAAACACTCAAAGATATTTATTTAATAAAAAAGTGTAGATTTAAAAGGAATAAATACATTAACTGGCCTAGATATTGAATTTGATACAATAGTTAGGGTTTTCTCTACCTATTTTCATGATGTCATCCCTTGAAAATGTCTATAGTGGATTTCTTGAGTTTTCCCACATTGTTTCACTCTACATCTAAAGGCAAAATTGTACTTAGTGATTTGCAATTATGAGTAATGTTCCTCCATGATTCTCACATAATTTTCAACATATTTCCTTGTAATTTTCATGCAAATTTAAATGCGAATACTGATGAATGGATGACAACGGGTAGGGGATGATGAATTTTAAATGACATCTAAGTTTTATTATCTGGAGGCTTCCTTAAGTTAATTAGGAACCAAAATAATGGGTCTACATTGTAACATGCCCATTACTCCACATAGTAACTTTCCTAAGTTTTAACCTCAAGTAAATAGATCACATATCTAGAGCTAAATGAGCAATAAATTTTTTATTTTCAAAACTCTAAACATAGCATGCACATTTGAAATAAATATTCTTTCCAAACTTCCATTGCATTATAACAAAGTATTACGACTTTCCAAAGTAAAATATTACATAGTATATGATAACACGATATCATTTCTCTTTTACAATATTCCATCATAATGGATACAAATACACTAATAAGTCTTCACAAAGTTTATTGGCAATAGAAACGAATAGTCATGGAAATCTCCATCCAAATCTTGGTTGCCTACTACTGAGGAGAAGCATCACTCAAGTGATTTTCTGCCAACCATGGACTAACTGCGGTCCCCCGCACAACTATCAAACTGATAGATAGCCTTACCCTTCGATGAAGAGATTGGTTTGGTAACCTCACAATAAATATTGACCTTTTCTAAGCTTAGTGTTGTCTCTTACACACCTAGGTTCTATCACACAGTGGCTACAACCCATACATATATGACATACCTCAACCTAGCAAAGTTTGAAAACTTAGACTTGATAGTCCAAAATAGGTTTTAGACTCGCGACTCAGCACAAACCCAACAAGAAACTTGGCTAGGACTCAACAAAGAAGAAAACTATAGTTTTACAAAAAAACAAAAATAAATTAATGCCATTAGAGAACATAAGAGCCTAATTTGATTATCAATTTATCATAATTCAAATATTACACATGTTATATGATCTTCAAACACTCAGTATTTGAAATTTCATCATTCATACTCATATTTTCAAACTTTCAAATGAAAAAAAAAAACAAGTTTTAAATATTCATACTCATTGTTTCCATGTGATGCCAAGAGTCCTAAGTTGGGACTCGGGAAGCTAACTCTAGGACTCACATGAGTCACTCGCCAGGACTTGGGAGTCGTAGCCTAGACTCTTTAGGACTTGGCTTAGGAGTCCTTGGTGAGTCGACTCATCGATCCCTAGGACTTGTGAGTCCCAAGAGTCTTTTCCAGGACTCGCAAAGTCCTCAAACTATGAAACCTAGAATGTAATTCTGGATCATAGTGATTGACAGTGTAAACAGTGACAAATTACACTACTTTGACCAAAGTATTTCATCCCCTCTTCCAAGAGACGTCAATAATTCACCTACCTTCCTAGCTCGATTTATAATGACCATTCATAATCTATGTATAGGCTATCCCCTTCATTGGATTATCCTAACCCCAGTAATAAGATATTACCTCTATATTTAATTATCTCATCTATGAAGAAATAGAAGTATCTCTATGACTCATCTAGTTTATCTACTAGCTAAATAAACTATATTTGTTACATAGTATTTAATACCCCCCTATGTCCACCCATTCCTTAATATGAAATATGTACAAGAACATCAAACTAAATAGATCCTTATACAAAATGTAATATTCATCCTTTCACTTCTATATAAGAAAAAATAACCTTTTCCTAGCAATCAATGGGTCTATCATCCCAAATAAATCAGATAAAGACACACAATATTTTTCAAAATATTAAACAAGTATAAAAGAGTAGGAAACAACATGCCTATTCTTGCAATGCTTCCAATTGATCGATTCAGACTCCCAACACAACCTTCAAGCCTCAATTAGCAACACCCAATTAGCTTTCCTCCAATTCACCCAAGACTTCCTCTCTAAAAATATCTCTAAAATCTCTCAAAATATCTCTCTCACAACTCAAAAAACCAAAATACAATAACTCAAAAATTTCACAGCAAGATAGCCACATAATTATGTGTCCAAATGAGGTAGCTAACTCCTCTATTTATACACTAAAATCAGCAATTTATAGCTAGAAACAGGGCATGGGAATTGACACTTCTCATCTTCAATGTTTCTACTCAGCAAAGCAAACAAAAGGTGGAAACTAAATTCGTTGCAAATCAAACACATATGCAACCAAAAAGAACGAGTCACACTTCTCAAGAACAACAGGAAAGGTAATCAGAAATGTAAGGTATCTGTCACCTACAACCGACTTACTTGGCACAACTGAGTGATTGACCAAATCTATATTTATAAAAGGCTTAAAATTTTGGGAATTTATTAACAGTAATAGACTTCTATTCAATTCATACGGTTATCAGTTGGTGCCACATTCTATTTTTTGTGCCATAAAATATGGGTCGATGTTTACTAATTGACTTGGTCAACAGACATTCTGAGCATGGTTATTAATATTGCTTTGTTTGACAAATGTTGAGTGCTATACTTACCTTAAGCTAAGTATATAATAGTATGCGCTTATAAAATAATTTAGCGCCTATATTAAAAATTACTTTATATTTATATATAATATATATATACATCTCAACTTATTGTGTATATAATTATATATATTATATATAAAAATATTCATAATTCAAAGGTAAAAAGAATTGTATCATTCGATATATGGATACTCATATGCATCCTCATAGTTCACTTATAATAATGTATGCTATATATTTACATATATATATATATATTAATATACTTGTATGGACGTTTCAAATTATGTCGATACATACATGTATGTTGATATATATATACATATACTCATATACTATATATATATCATACTTTTGATAAAGAATCATATATTAACATGTTCATATCGATCGACATATATACATAGTATGTATATATACATATGTACATATATGTCATCTTGTCCAATTGATATTCCTATGCATATGGGTAATCTTCCCATGAATATACATTGATATGTCTATCTTTGTATACCCATGCATGTAATTACTCATGTGTATGAGTTTATTGTTGAAACATACATATATACATATATATATTTTATGTATATATATCATATCGATCTTCCAAAGTACATATAACAAAACTCACTCATTACAAAGAGAATCAACTTCATTATACTTCAAAACAAGAACATGCACAAACATACCACAAGCAAGACTAAAGACAACTTACTATTCCCCACTATTATCTTGACTTGACCAAACTAGAAGTGTATGTGCAAAAGCTTAGTTTAGGTCTTTTATCGAAGGTTACCAGACCAATTTCTTCTCCCTGAGTGATACTTCCTCTCTCTTTAGGAGGCTTGAATCAATTCCTGCATCCAACTTATTACATTGCAATAGTAGTTATTTGTAAACAAAACATTCATTTGTATTTAATATTTCTTAATTAGAATCATTTCATAGCATTAAATTGATACAACATTCATTCATCATGTTTCCAAAACACATAAAATATAAATACACTCATTTCAAGCATTTTCACCCAACTAGGTAAAAGTAAATATGTAGTAGCACAACGGGGTGTAACATACATATACTTGTGTTTTGTTGAGCTTTGTTCTCTTGGATCTACTGGACTATGTTGGCCAATGGTTTTGTGATTTTGGTGATGGTGTCTCTCCTTTTGGAAGGTGGTTTTTTATTGAGTCTACTGGTGGGTTTAAGGTCCCCATTAAAACCTAGTGTATTGTGAGGGATTTTAGTCCCTGTAATCTGGTTGTAAGTGGGTTTCAGGTTCCCTTCTAAACCTAGTTTGGGTTCAATATCCCTTGTAAAACTTGGCTTTGTTGGGTTTAAGGTTGCCGTCAAAACCTTTTGATTAGTGCAAATTTGGGTAGTCTTGTTGTTAATTTGGTGATCTGTTGTTGGTTTGTTGTTGGTTGTCTATGTTGTATCCATGAGCAACTTTTTCTTCTTTGAGTGGGTTTCAAGTCCCCGTCAAAACCTAATTGTTAATGGTTTTGAGTCCATTCAAATCATGTTGTAAATTCTTTTGGGTCCATTCAAAACCTATTTTTCCCATTTAATCAAAACACACATATACTAGTTGTCTATTCATGCAAAGGCTTGGTAACAAAACTAATTTTTGGGTCACTCGAAGTTTGTAGAGTGTTCTAGGAAATACAAATTTGAATGCATAAACTTTAAATGAAGGGATATTATTTGTAATAGTGTAGGAAAGCTTTTGTAATGTAAGTTCTTGTAATTATGTGTATACACATGGTTATTTACCAAGATTCAAGAAAATATCATAATCAAATTTATGTATTTATTCTTGTCACATTTTTCAACACAAATGTAATGAGGGTTTGGTACACATTCAATAGCACCTAATGTATTGAAATGATTTTTTTATAATCATTCTTTTATTCCATGTGGGTCTTTATAATTTTTGTTATAGATTATTAAGTATGTTTGTTGCACACAATACACATCTATGATTTTATGTGAATGCAATCTAATTTTTGTTGATATTATACAAGTTTTATCTCCTTCCACTTTTATTTTCATGAGTTTTTCACCCAATGGAGTACACACTAGTCCTCATTGGTAAGGTATCAAACGTCCATATTTTAATCAACACCTATTATTGTTAGCTATATGAGTAGATTAGGTTTATGCATGTTGGTAATGGTTTAGTAATAAAAACCAGGGAACTATTTTAAGTAAATTGAAAATGTTAAATAATTACATAAATATATCCAATCTATCCACACGTTGCCACTATGTATGTAATGATAAATAAAAATATCTTTAGTGATCATAATGAAGCTGAAATCTATAGGTGCATGTGTGAGGTATTTAATAAGCTATATAGAGGTATTATGCAACTATTTTATCTTGATCCATTGATAAATTATAGGTTTAAGTGTACATTTGGGTAGCTATTGATTATTATGGTCGTGTTACATTTTATTTGATGTATAAACCTAATTAGGTTACCTCTAGGAACACCCTCCTAGGTTTAGGTTGAGCCCAAAGTGTAGGAGAGATTACCCACTCTCAATGTACGCCTTCAATCATTTGAAATATGTTGATGAACCACCTTATTTGTCTTCTTAACAACATATTTCTAGCTTGAAGTAAGAAGAAATCCTAGGATTGTGGACCTACAATTTTAAGACTAAACAACAATGATATGCTAAAAATCTATATGAGGTGCCTTTGTGTCAAAACATGCCAATCTAATTAAATTTCACACTCTTCAATAGTCAAATAGTTAATATCAATTTTACATTTCATCCCTACCAAAGTGGTAAATAGTTGTCTTACTTTTACTAGCCAATTTTTATCTTTGACCATTGAATTGAGTGTGGTTTAAGAATAGTCTAAGTTCACACCTAACTCACACAAAGTTCAAAAAAATGGCATTGTGCATCCCTTCAAAGATATGTGTCACTTATCATGCTTTCCCACATATTAATAAATAATAAATACAACATATGTTCTTCGATGACACACTATAAATTAGTGTAACACCCATGCCCCACAACTTGGACTAAATTTATGTGATTGCTTTAGTGCTTTAAATAATGCATATGTATTGATAACACCTAGAAACTTCACTAGCCTAGATTTAAATGCTACAAATTTATTTTCTTTGATACACCAAATAAAGTGGAATATTAAGCTACATGTTTCCCTCCTTCAAGAATCCTAGTTCAAGATTCCTTCACACAATTGCAATAGCACCATAGATTATTAATGGCATCATGTACCCTTTTCAAATCACTCAATTTTCTTACAAATAAAAACCATGATAATGCCCACTTGATGAATCTCATTCCTTTGGCAATAAAAAGATATAAAATATAAAATGATTTGCATACTCCAAATTTAAATCTTGTTAGATCGAAGGACAAGGTAGATAGACCAATGCACTCGAGTCAAGCTAGAACTAACATGCTAATGACCACAAACCATAACCATGTTCATAAGCATTGGAAACATATTCAAATAATTAAATACAAATCCATCACAAACAACTTTAATACTTTAACATTACATTCTTCAATTTTCAAATAATTAATATTAATTTTAAACCTCACAAATAGTAAAAAGTGGTAAATAGGTGTCTTATTTTTATCGGCCAAAATTTACCTTTAACCATTTAATTAGGTGAAATTTAAGAATATCCATCGTGAATATTTGAAAGAAAATATATAAATTTAAATCTACAAATCCACAACATCAAAATTATGAATTATCACAACTATACAACACGTGAACATCCACTTTTGATTCCACTCATCTTCAAATTTCATGTCATATTCTTCTACAAAAAATTGGATTCACCTGTATAGATCTCCCACTCAAATAAGAGGTCTTCACAAGGCCAAAATATCCTTCTCATAACTTTGATACCACATGTTAGGAAATACAAACAATATTGATAAAGAATTATTATTTCCCTACACAAATTTTATGACATAAGTTATGCTAAATAGGTGACAAAATTCACAATGTTTGAGAATAGAAAATCATGTGTACAAGATAACACCAAATTTACCCTAGCGAACTCTTTAGAAAAACCCAACAATAAGACACAACACCTCTTATTGTATTACCAACAAAATATAGTAACAATTTCTCATGTGCTAGTTTTTTCCAACAAAAAGCAAACCCTATTAAGAATAGAATCACTCAATATATGAATAAAATACAATGAGAATTCCATTATTATTCCTGTTTAAATAAAACTAGCTAAACCAAGCTCTCAAACTAGTTTATTATACAATTACACCTATTAATATTTGACATGCTTTCTTATATAGAACTTGAGCTTGTACAAAACCACCAAGTGGAATTACATGAAATCATAAACCCATAACCATGATCCCACTAAGCCTTTGTTCCCCATGTTTGACTCTTCACCTTCCCTAAGAGTCACTACACACTCCAAATCATCTCATGTGGTCCTCTTTATCCTATTATAATCCCCAATATTAAATGTCTTTGAAGCTACATACAACTTTAGAAATTGGTGCCAAAGATTGTCTAACCTAGTCTGGTTACCATATCCCAAGATGCACTACATATAATTGACAATAAAATTTTATGTTACTATGTAAGGTGTATAACACACCTTTCACAGCATTTATAACCATTTAAGGTTCTTCCTTTTATTCATCTTCAATACATAAAATATGCAATAAATTAAGTGTGATTAAACCCTCTAGAAATTTTAAAAGCTAACTAATTATTATGGATTGATGATATGGTCAATGTAAGTTAAGAGAATATAAATAAGCATGTAAAAAATTAAAATAAGAAGAATGATAGTTTGTGTGCCTTGAAATGAACTGTATAATATGAGAGTTAACAAAGGAATCATGACTAAGATCTCATATTAAATTATGGATTTAAAGGTTGAGACAGATGAATTCTAAGTAGCCAAGTGTCTAGGGTGTAATTATATTAACAATTTATCCTTCAAATATTTTCTTATATCCCACAAATACACTATCTTGTGAGTAGAAATGGTTTTTAAATAACTACAAGGGATGTTCACTAATTATATAAGAAACAAGGAAATGAAATGGTGCTAATGGGCATCGTGGAGATTCCTATGAAAATATTGAAATTTCAAACTTCCTTATGCCTTAGTCAAGCACCTTGATTGAATTAACTATAA
Organism: Sequoiadendron giganteum; assembly: GCA_007115665.2. Taxonomy (NCBI): domain Eukaryota; kingdom Viridiplantae; phylum Streptophyta; class Pinopsida; order Cupressales; family Cupressaceae; genus Sequoiadendron; species Sequoiadendron giganteum. The sequence goes on along the minus strand of CM021104.1, from coordinate 533,460,716 downwards.
AATAAAAGAGAGATAATTGTTTGGTAATTAATGTCAATATGTGGATTGTAGTGAATTTCATAGTTGATAATTAATCATTGGTTTTTTTGTTGATGTGATCTAATGAATGCTTTGTGTCAAGGATTATACTTTAAATATGTTCCTTGACAATGGATGCCAAATAACATAGACATGTTGACTTTTTGTTGATGTGTGATAAAGGAGTCATTGATTACTAATATACTGACAAAAGAAGAGGATATTGTATGCTTTGTGAATGTTAATTATATGATTCAATGATTTAATATTCTACAAATGACCTAGATTTCAATGTTAGAAATCAAATGATATAAATGTTAGTATTATAATATAAAAAATTGAATTTTGGAAGTGGAAAATAAGATCATGTCAATGACCCTACCTAGGAGTCACAATCTCTATTGTGATTGCATTTGGGATGAGTATACTATCAAAAATTAGATGAACAATGTTTTAAATATATAAAAAAATTATTTCTAGGTTATGGAGTAGGTCTTGAGTGAGTGAGTGTACCAAATCAATTAAATCAAACACATGAATATTATATCTAAGGCATCAAACCAAAAACCAAAGTAGTTTAAAACTAGACCTGAAAAGTGTTAGGTTATGCACTTTTATTCTCTACATTTAACCCCAACTTTGTTACATGTACAAAAATATGTGAGCATAAATACTAAAGTATAAATATATAAACAAGTAATTGTTAAAAGGATATCAAATTTTTATTTAAAGAAACTGAGCCACTAAAGTAACTAGATGTGTCACCTAAGAAATTTGCACATAAACTAAAAAATAGAGCCAATCGATTTGTAACATAATAAATTTTAAACTTAAAGAAAGATGCTGATATAAGTAAAAAATGCATACATCACCTCAAGATAGAGTAAAATTATATCACATACTCAAGACAGGAATGAAGAAATATAATGAAAGGAGAAGAGATAAATAATTTATGCTAGAAGAAGGAAACTTTAATGAAAAGATATGAAACAAAATTAACTTTTTACTAAATACAACAATGGATAAAATTTATTTCTAATTGGAAATGAAAATACAAATGGAGAGGAACTTGGCACTAGATGTAGAGACTCTTGACCTTGGATGTCAGTGTGTAGTACCAACATCTACATGTTGCATTGTCATATTATCATAGTAGAACTAGAATCCTACAAAATTCCCACTTCAAGTAATAGGAATGCTCTAACCTACACATACATTGAGACAAAAAAATAATGTTGGGTTTTGTAGGGGTTTGCCTCACTCAAACCCTCGTTATGATCTTTAAACCTCCATGGATAGCCAAAGATAAAATGATAAATAGATAAATTTTAAATCTTAGGGATAGTAGGAATTAAAAGAAGTGATTCAATGATAGATAATGATAAAATATATGATATGGTGTCAACCCTAGTCTACAGGAAAAACCACCATGCGATTTGATAGATTTTCTAAATAATAAAATAGATAAAGTGATTCAAAGATTTATGCTACTGATATAGAGCAATAAATAGAAACAACAAATGGCATTACCATAGCCAAGTCCCTCCACTTGAGATATTTTTACTGATTCAATGGAAGATTAGTAAAAAATCTTCAATTGCTATAGAGAGAGATATCACAAAGAGCTTGTTGTTTATTTTTGTGGAAAGTTTGGTAGAGTTTCCTTCTAAAGAGAATAGCTTGCAAGAGAAAGTGAGAACATAAAAAAATATAAAATGAGAAATAAAGAGAGTTTTGTTTGCTTAGAAAGGCATGAAGAGGCATTATTTTTTGTTTGGGTGTTACAACACACATTGTAAGTGGCCTACATAGAAAATATGCTTTTGAATCTCAAAAATCCACTGTACATTAGCACACCATGAATGTGTGTGTGGCATTGTAATCCAAGAAGATTCTACCAATTTTCAAATTGCAAGTTGGTGATGCTTCATACTTGTTGCGTGTAAGACAAAATCATTGAATATCAACTTATAATATTTTATCGTTATTTTTCAAATCTAACTAGGTTCAAACTGTAAGTGAAATTGCACAAACTTATGCAATTTATGACACTACATTTTTCCTCCACTTTAGTGAGCTAATTACACAAAGGAATAAGCTATGCTAAATAGATAACAAGATACATAAAATAATAATAAATTAATTTGGAAAATGATACTATAGAATATGTTGAAATCCATTAGATAGATTGATGATAGCCTGAGATTCAAGAATGACATGAAATTCTACATGAATTGTTGTTAGTGTTCAAATATATCCTACAAAATTACAAAGCGTACATGTTTTTTCCAAAATTGAAAGAAACTACCACAAAAGAGGAATGATACGAGAAATAAAATCATGAAGAAATTTTGAGAAAAAGAGGCTGAATATATCCCCCTTATATTTTGTCCACCTTTCATATGGGAAAGAATATGATGGTTAATTCCCCCATACAAAAAATTGTGTTAATTATTAAGGAAAACTTGATAATATATTAAAAATATGAATTTGTACTATTCACTAAGAAGATTTCTGTAGGGTTTAGAGTGATCTACTAGAAAAATGCCTCGTAGATGTAGCTTTTGATGAGCCAAGTTGGATGCGCTATGTGAGGTAGTTGAGTGTGGATCCTTAGTTTGTGAGGTGAGTGAAAGTTTTGTTATTTTTTCTATTCCTAGTTGTAGGCCTTATGGACCCCATTACACGCATTGATGTCTAATAGGCATGCTAGCGTCGAGTCAGTGTAGGAGAGTACAACAATAGTGTAGGCATCAGAACTATGTGCTAACATTAAGGGGATGTGTTGTAGTTTTCCCAAGGTGCTAAGGTCTTAGGAAGTGCTAGCATCTACACACAAAAATAAATTTTTAAGTTTTTTAGCATTTTAGAATGTATAGATTCTAGCAGTAGAATAATAGATAGTATTTTTAATATTTTTAAACACTTCCTATTATGCAAGGGCATGGCAGTGGAGACATTTTTTAATTACTCAGGATTCAACTAGAGACTTTTATTACACATGAGCAGACTTTTCTTAGGAAAGTTGGCTTTTACTAGGTTTTTGTACTACCATAGATGCGATTCCATCTAATGATGCCCATGGAATTGATGGAGTGATAGAATGGAAATACGTCCACTTTTCATCTCCTAGAACAAGAGAGATGATTGTGACTTTAGTCAAAATATATCATATTCTTTGACTTTCAATTCTACTTAGTGGGTGACCATCGAGGAGGATAGATCCATGACCACTACACAAGAGGGCCAACAATATGCTCTTGAACGGGTCATTATCGGTGCTACTACAAGTCGCATCTACATGAGATGGTTTGAGCAAGGGTTAGTGTCCATTCTATTGATCTAGAGGATACTAATTGCTATAATATCCATGAGAGTGGTTATAGATGGGCGAGGCACACACTTACACGAGGGCCTCATTCATATAATTAAAGTGATGGAGGAGAAAAATACTATCTTTGTGTGGGGGCAGAGTATAATTACACATTTATATTATAATTTGGGCAAATAGATACACCATGAGGCACACAGTTTCATGACATGCACACTATTGTAGGTTTGGTCCTTTAAGCACATCACATGTACGAGACTTGTTGGGTATCCAAGACAAATCTCATCGAACACACCCAATGAGCCCTAGAATTTTCCTATTTTTCTTATTTTATTTCCATACATTTCATCATTTTTTTGATAAGTTACAAAGAAATTCGTAGAACTTTTCACATATTTTAAGTATATTGAAGCATTGAGGATGATATATCATATTGGCAAATGATTATGTGAATATTTGAATGTCTATAAAATTTAATAGAGTTTTATATTAATAATGGTGATTAATGATGAAAATATGCCCTCGAGATAAACTAATCCTTGTAGTGAAGGATTTGTCAACCTGCAACAAAAGGATGCTTGCTTGTCATAGTCAAAGAAGGTGATCACCTACAACACATACATTTTTTTGTAGCTAATGCAAGGAATGGTCGAAGAGTTTAAACATGATCTATTTATGGATCATTCCATCTTTTTAACTTATGCTATCTTGAGGTTGTGAAGGAAAGAAGATGCTTGTAATAACAGTGGTTAATGGATTGCAATAATTTTTACCCTGTTAGGCACGTCTTCAATTATAATTGTCTTCTTTAAAGATGTAGAGTCCTAATATGATTTTGAAACTCTTATCTCTATTAGCTTTTATTTAATATTTTAAATAATACCTAATCCTCTTCTTATGTTTTTGGGAGATTTGATAGTTGCTTACAGTTTTTTTTCAGTCCAAGAATAATGAGACTCTTAAATATCTTCTATATATTTAATCTTGTGAGAGGTCGATAGTAAATATTCTATTTTAAGTAAATTAGAACATAAGTATTGTTGACCAAATACTATATTCTTAGTTTTGTATGTTTGAGCTACAATAAAGAAGGATAGAGTCTTTTCCATGAATCTCTGAGTTAAGATTTGAAGAAGGAATTGTGGAATTACAACTCAAGCAAGGGCCACTTAAGGTACTGCAATATTCCTCATAGGCTAAATTATTAATTATAGTAGATTAATTTATAATTTTTATTTCATAGTTATAGTTAAATTGAATTGTTTTTACAATAAGGTATAACATAGTGAGTCCTTAAGTTATTGTCTTCATAAGAGTGGTTACCCATAATAGTTATTATAGTTACCCACAACAATTATGATTTATCTAAATTTATTCTAGATAGAGTTATTTTAGTCAAGTTATTTTTAATTATATTTATTATATTACTTTTCTATACACAATTGATTGGAATGATTTAGGATGCTCAACTGCACATACAATTCCAACATCATCTCAAGATTATGATTCCCTAGTTGACAATTTAAATGAAGCACCTCTAGGACAATGAATTTCTTAATAAAGGATTCATTGTTTTGTTAAGTTGTATGTATGCATTGTCTACATTAATTGATTCAACATAGAGGGATCTCTATATCACAACTAGTAAGATATTATAGGTTTAGAGACTTACTATTTTGGAGACAAGGTTTTGATCAACTACAAAGTGTAGAGATTGGATGACAATCATATAGAGGCATGAGAGTGTGGTTTGATTTTTTCAAGCAGATGGCTTGCATGTAGTGAGATCACCATTTTTTGGATGAAATAACTATATCATCATGCAATTTTATTACAGGAAGGTGATGAGGTGGTTCATCTTAGTGCAACAAGTGCCCTAAATTATACCCACCAACATGCACTCACACCACAACATAATTAGAGCAAGGGAATTCTTCGTTTGGCCATTACTAAGGTCATGTTGAGTTACAAAGGTAGTGAGGGAGAGGATGAGCACCCTATTTTGGATGTCAATAATGTGGGTGTTACACTGGGCTACATCAACTGGTGGTAGGGTTTTTATCTAGCACCCATTTTATCAAGTATCCCCTCAAAGGAGATCTCGGTGCTTAGGGTTCATATGAGGAGCCTATCAGTAGCAGAGCCAATATTTTGGAGGAGGTGCATGAGAAGGAGAAATTGAGGGTATGGTGGAAAGTGTACCATCTAGTAATAGCACCTTTAAGATAGATGGATCTAGGTGAGTGAAGTGGAGTGGCCATTGTTGCACCTACAACACCCACAAGTACTAGCACTACATCGGCTAGTGTAGTTACACCCCTAGACCCACACTGATAGGTCAGAGACCCAGGTGAAATTTATGGTTATGCTTTAGATGTTTGTTTTAGAATATAATTTGATGCAAATATATTTTATATGATTTGGATATGATATTGATAGGCTTCTTTTGTGCTATTTTTGTAGTGTTAATACGAGGGTGGCTTGAATTTATTATTTGAGTCATAACAAAGATGGTCTCGATTGTGTAGCTTGATGGTGTAGTAGAAGCATCTCACATGTCACACCGGATTGCAAGTTGCCACCTAGATATATTTGAATGCATTGACTAGCTTAGAGTTGCTTGTGAGGAGGCCCAAATGCATAAGAGTTAGAGGGTTGCAGAGGTATAGTCATCCATGATAGAGAGTGACATGGTTTTGATGAGAGCAGAGAGTGCTAAGATAGCATGTGATGCTCTATAGCACCAAGTTGAGCAGCTCCAAAGAGATTTATAGAGAACATGTAGGCCACAACTTTGATAAGCTTGGATCATCCTAGAGTATAGTAGCTCATGGATGTTGTAGCTATGCAAGAGTGAGAGATGAATCTGAGTGAGGAGATATGCAAGATAAGTGGTGAGGTTAAATGCATGTGAGCTACAACACAAAGTGTGTCTAGGACACATTCATGATGTAAAGCTTCAATTCGACAACCTCCATCCCAACCAGAGGATCCACCTGCACCAAAGGGCTTAGAGACACATGCTTCATGATACAAATACTTGTATCACATGATTAATATGTTTTCACTCAATATTGCACCCTTGCTAAGTTACATAACTTAGCATATTGGTGAAACATGGGAAATTTTCCAGGCTGTGGATCACCTAAATGGAAAATAACCTCTAGAGAAGGTCAGTTCCTCTGTACCTCACCTAAAATGGACTAACTAATGCTTTAATGAGAAAAGGGATAGAAGGAAAGACTTTAAAAATGATAAACCTAAGCTCCTACTGAGATGATGCACCAAAATATGTTTGTTTCAGACCTTGGACTGTTGTTTTCTCACACAAGTAATCAATGTTTCAGCTACTTATGCACAACATTAGTTTTTCCATATTTATGTATAAGTGTTTTATTGAGAGGTCTATGTTTCTTGTAGTTTTAGAAGGAAGAAAGCATGTTTTCTTCACAAACTAACATCTGTTTGAACTATGACACAAGTAATAACCTACACAAATATACCTTCCCTGCTTTGAAATGGCAGAAATAAGACATTCATTTGAGGATTCCAATAAAAAACATAGAAAATAACATCAATTATTTCATACCCTTAACAAAAACAAAACTTTTGAAGGCCCAAAATGCTAAAATTTAATTGATGAAGAGGTGTTTACAGGAATGCATAATCTGAAATATGTATTTCTCTTGAAAATGATTTGAAAAATAGTGTACAATGTGTTATTTTCAATCATAAGACTGCAAAAACTAAGTTACAATATAAATAAGACTAGAAAGAAACTTTGAGACAAGTTTACAATGCATTTTTCAAAATAAAACAGAATTGGAGAAAAATGAAAGAAGGATTTCTTTTTGTCCCCCCTATGCTGGAGAGAAAGTATGATGATATCCAATGACAATTAAGAGGCTCCTTTATGACTATTGACTACTTGAATTCCTTGGTGGCATTGAAAAAGGTCTTATACCTCCTTAACTCCTATAAAATCTCATAAATCTACTTATAGATACCTGCAACTATCCTTAACAAATTCCAACTGTTGTCCTTGTCACCGTATTTGCCTTTACTATTAAAAAACCTTCCCCTAGATGCTTGCATGCTGCCACTTAATTGCTGCTATATTTTCTCTTTAACTCATCCAAATTCTTGCACATGTGTCTTTTTTGTTCAAGCTACCTCTTAAATGCATCCCAACTGCTCATTAATTCATTCAAACTACCTACTGCATGTTAATAGAGCATGTGATTAACTACCTCAACCACTTCTCCAATGTAGAAATTGACCCCTTTGATGGATTTCAATGTATCTTCATGTTTATAGACTCCCATTTACGATCTTTCAAAATTTTATCTACCACCTCAATGATTATTACACTATGTTTTGTCCAAGCCACATCTTTCATGTTGTCATGCATTTATGTATATGATGGCTATATTTATATAGTGCTTTTTCCTTTTTATCACAGTCATCAAATTATGACTCCCCTTTGTCTTTGTGAGCTTTATTGTCACTCATAGAAAATTTTCAATGCTAGTTGCTATTGTTTTGATATCACTGTCATTATCTCCATTGGTAATAGAGCACACTAAAAGAACAATATACTACCATTTTCATTTTTTCATCACAAAAACATGAAAGTCTTCTTATTGGTTTGTAATGTGGACTGTCCTCTTATCTTCTTGCAATTTTTTTAACATGATAGTTGACTGCCCTTTGCTTCAAACCCTTCACACCATGCATTGAAACTATCTACCATCACAATCATTAAGCATTTCCTTTTTAGTAAAGATGAATATGGTGTTTTGCCATTGAATCACCATAAATAGATCTGCAACACCTGCACTTATGACCTCAAGGATTGTCTTCTTCACAAAGTGTAGTGGTCTACTCTACTTCCTCAGTGATTTCAAGATGAAAAATAAGACTGTCATTATCCTTTGTCATCTTCATTTTGTTATGTCACTGTTTATAGGACTATGCTTTTCCTTTTGAACTACCACTTCTTGCTAATCCATGACTGTCCTTTTGATTTTGTGCTCTGGTATGTTCCTTAAAGGGCTGCAATAACAACCTTTGAGGTTCTCTATGCATCCTTTTACAACATGTAATCATTGTTATCTTAATCACCATTTGTGTTCTACCCCTTTGACTGGGCATGTAGATTCCTTGCAACTCTCATTGATGTTTTATGAACTATTGTATTGTTATTGATGACTATGCTTCCATTGTATTGTCCTTTGTTGTTCATGGGAATTATTATTGAAATAACAGTCCTCTTGCTTTTTTATGGTGTTTGCACAGTCATCAAGACTAAAATCCTTCATATTGCCTTGTTTTCTTACTATAGTTACTACCCCTTGAAAAACACTATCCCATTATACATTTCCATCAGCCTTTGCACATTTTAAGGCTCTTCACACATCTTGATTGTGTATTGTCTAGAGAATATCATAATGATTATATTTCTATCTAATTGTATATCCATTTGTTTAGACTATGATTGTGTCTTGCTTGACTATCTTCACATTAGGCAATTCTCCAATCATTAATCTAAAAGCTGCAAATTTTATTTCCCTTGTCCTTTTTCATTATTGTAAACACTTAATTATTATTGTCATGCATGAAGACTCCCTTCACTATCACTGTCCACTCATTTTTACCTTAGCATATTGTTTTTTCATGGTGACAAACATCTTTTGATTTCATTGGCAGCATGACTGGCTTATTCTTTCTTTAATGTTGCTCATTGTCTTGCAACATTTTGCAAAGTTGTCTCTAACAAATAGTGTTTCCATTACTGTGAAAGGACTAACCTCTACATTTCACATATTTACAACTCACTCTCAAGGGGATTCCTATTATCTTAGCTTGAAAACACTTGTCTTGGAATATCCTGTGTTAGCTTGAATCTCATTATCTCTTATCACCATTCTTTCCTTTATAGCTATCTTTAACTCTTAGATTGTAGTGAGTGTCTCATGTTATGACTACTGCAACCCTTATAACAACTGTGCTCTTGATTATCTTCCTTTTGACGAGATCCTATTGCACAGTCTACCCTAGGTCTGATTTTTACATAGCCTACTACATGTCAAGACCCTTGCTTGCCTTTATTCTGACAAGTAAAAACATCCCTTAGATAGTGGTAAACTAACATCTTTGATAAAAGCATTGTTTCCCATTGCTTGCTTTTGTCATTGACCCAACTTATCAACAAAACCACTTCCAAAACTATCTACTGAACTCTGCCCCTTAATTACTCATTGCCCCTATTTTGGTGAATGTCTTCATGCTCCTTTTGCTTTCCTCAACACAATGCACTATGGACTATTGATAGTCCATGATTTTCATAGTCATAACTTGTTCATGACTGTCACAGTTGATAGTGACTGTGTTTTACATGAAATTGAGATCACATTTGCACATTTGCTTTGTTAACAGTGACTATCCTCTCTTTGAAACTCATGACTTGTCACTACACTCAACATGACTATTGAAATGGCAGTGTAACTGTCTCCAACAATACATTCTTCCCATCTTGAAATTTCCCTAAAAGATGACCAAAATAGTGTACATATGGACTTTGTTCATGAGACTGCCTTCATTGTCTTGTAATACTTTTTATAGTCCCTTCCACAATTCCATGCATTTCTTGTGATAGCATGATAAATATCATCAATACTACCATTTAACATGCTATAGGTTGCAGATACTATTGACACTTGACAGGGCTTATGATATGGGTTAATAACAACATTATCACTTTTAATAGGAATAAGGATCTTTGACCAGGTTTGGTACAATACTCGATAAGCCTAATCCAGGTATCTATTGGTTCAGATATTTGACCCTGATCTCTTGGCATCTCTCTCTGAACCTATCATATTTTCCACTGTATTGTTGACACTATACCTTGCAAGAAAACCTTGCTCCATGAACTCCTCAAACTAACAATTATCTCAAAAGGGTTGTTCAATGCAATGCAATCATAAAACATTCTCAAACAAAGATGTACAAAAGGAAAGCATAACTGTTATGGAGGCTTACAGTCCTCAAAAATTGGTAACTCTTCTAGAAAAATAATGATACAACCACATTCAAACTAAACCATGTTATACTCCAATAAAAATAAGCCTGATCCCTTACACTCACATTTATTTTCCCTTGGACCGTGAATGGTCATACCCTAGCCTGAGATATATGAATCTTCAACAACACAAAACATACCTGGAAAAAGGAATGTGAGATACGTAGAAACCTATTTTGAAATGGTTTGAACACATGGAGATGATCTGTCCCTAGCTCCTAAATACTTTCACTCTTCCTATAACGTGCCCTGCAATTTCCCTTCTTTTCCTGGACTCCTTCAATGTTATCAAATTGAAAAACCCTAAAGTTTTTTCTACGTGGGATATCAAGAATGAAAAGAAAATGTTCTCTCCTTGGCGCCCAAAAATAACTAATTCAAATATTCATTACTTTTCTTCCTTTTGACTTAAACACTTTATTTTAACAAAAATATCCCTTACAATTTTACAGACTTAATTTAATACCAAAGTATTAAAATAAGCTAACACTTTTGTGGTGACCTCTAAAGGGGTTTTTCTTGATAAAACTCACGGGACTAGCTTCCTAATACAATCCATTGGGCATAGGAGTCAAGAAAGAACTTAGAAACATTTGAAAATCAAACCCTTTTACACCGCTGAAGCACCTTAGAAATCAAAGCTTGACACCTTCAACCTCACCGAAGCCTACCTAAGAAGACTCAAAACATGACTGAAATAAACTAACCTACTATGCATCAACACTTAGAGGAATGGAAAAATTCCTCAAACCTACATGCAAAAGCACTTATTGACTCAAAAACACCTATCCTAATATGTACAAAAGATTGATTATACCTCATAAACAATGTTTGAGGTGAATCACATTGACTAGGATAGGAAGAACCTCTCCATCCATTAAAGACAGTTGAAAGGCATTGTGTTGTTTACACTCCACGATGATGAAAGGACCACTCCACATGGCATCAAATTTCATGTGTTTCCTAGGCTTTTTCTTAAGTTCATCCCATTTGAGCACTACATCTCCTTCCTTGAACACCTTTGATGTTGCCTTCTTTTCAAAAGATTTTTTCACTTGGATTTGATGGAATTCCATGGTTTTCATAGCTTCATTTCTTGCTTCTTTAAGCTCCAACAATTGTGCATATCTAACTGCCATGGGGTCTTCTTCTTCAAACATTTCAAGCTGATTGACTATGTGAAGTGTTGGGTGTTCGATGGACAAAAGCAACCTTGCTTCTTTCCCATAAATCAATACATACAGAGAGTTACCAATGAACCTTTTAGGTGTGATTCTATCCACCCATAAAGAAGATTTTAACTTGGTATGCCAAGTTCTTTGGTTATCTTCCATGGTTTTTCTAATGATATTGATCAAATTCTTATTAGTGGACTTAGCCAAACCACTTCCTTGAGGATAATAATTTGATGAAGTACTCAAGAATATACCTTATTTTACAGCCCACTCACTAATCCTTGTACCAATGAATTCCAAATCATTGTCTAAAATAATAGAGTTAGGAACTCCAAACCTTGTTACCAACTCTTCATAGAAATTCAAAACAACACTTTTAGTTGCTTCCTCAAGAGTTCTAGCCTCCGTCCACCTTGTGAAATAATTTGTAGCAGTTAAAATCCACTTGTGACCAACACAATATGGAGGATGTATGGCCCTAATAAAGTCAATACCCCACTTCATAAAGGGTTGTTCAACTTGTATGGGTTGTAAAGGAAAGCTAGAAGTCTTTCCTTTCTTGCAAACATTGCACATTTGACATGTTTCCTTTCCCAAGCATGTGCATCTTTCAAGAGTCTTGGCCAATAGTAACCAACCCTCACAATTTTCCAAGTTGTAGTCCTTGGAGAAAAGTGACCACCGGTTGTTCCATCATGAAACTCATGGAGTACCTTATCAACTTGATCAGTGTCTATGCATCTCAATAAAACTCCATTATGATCCTTTCTAAAAAGCACATCATTGATAAGTACAAAAGGAATGGACTACAATCTAAAATATCTTTTGTTTGCCCTATCCAAGCCAACTGGACACTCACCAATTTGAATAAAATGCACCATTTCTTGTACCCAACTAGTACTCAATGATGGTGCAGCAGTTTGAAGCTCATCATTTGTCATGAGGACAACTTCCTTCTGAGTTTTTTCATCATTTTCTAACCCAACAACTAGCTATTCACATAGTCCCTTAACTCTTACCAACTTTGTAACTTTGATTTCCACATCGTGTTACATCACTTTGGTGATCCACCCAACCCTTTTGTCACTCAAATATTTACTCAACAAGAACCCTTTCATGCTTGGGTGAGCAACCATCAATTGAATTTTGTTATTGGAAACCAAATGACAATTTTTTTTGAGACTTCTAATCACAGCAAGCACATGCTTCTTAACAAAAGAATATCTCTGTTCATAACCCTCTAAGCTTTGACTAAAAAATGCTATTGGTTGTTATAAACCATCTTCATTTTGCTATACCAACATAGCAGAGATAGTATCTATGCTACCAAAAGAATAAAGGATGAAATCTTTGGAAAAGTTAGGATTTACCAATGTTTATGTTGTTGTTAATGCTTCTTTGATGGCCTAAAAATTGTTTTTACCTTCTCTTCTCCAGCTGAAACTCACATTCTTCTTCAACATTGCAGTTAGAGGTCTAAAAAGATTGGCTACATCAAGTATAAACCTTCTCACAAAATTGATTCTACCAAGGAAACTTTGTAGCCCCTTCTTATGACCAGACAAATGTGGAGCAAGAATGGCACTTACCCTTTCTAGATCAATGGTTATTCCATGCTTTGAGACCACATGTCCAAGGATTTTACCTTCATGGACAACAAAGATGCACTTTTTGGGGTTAAGGGATATTCCATAATCCCTACACCTGTCAAAAACTTACCTTAAATGAGAGAGATGTTCATCGAAATTTTTAGAAAAAATGGTTATGTCATCAAGATAAATCAACACCAACTTGTAAATCAAACCTTGGAATGCCATGTCCATTGCTCTTTGGAAAGTTGCACCAGCATTGGACAAACCAAAGGGAATTCTCTTGTAAGCCATTGTTCCCCACTTCATGGTGAATGTTGTTTTCTACTGATCTTCCTCTTTCACTAGCACATGATTATACCCAAAATAGCCATCAAGTAGAGAAAACCTCTCTAAACCTGCAACAACTTGTAGAATTTGTTCCATAGAGGGCAGCGGGTAATGGTCTTTGAGTGAGGCCCTATCCAAATCTCTAAATTCAACACAAAGTCTTATCTCCCCATTTTTCTTCCTAACAGGAACAAGGTTTGAAACCCATGAGGTGTTTTTGCTTGGGAAAATAATATTACCATCAATTAGCTTATTCAATTCCTTTCTCATGAGTGGCTCAAGCTTTTGGTTCAAAGGCCTTTGTTTTTCTCTTATTGGTTTTGCATTTAGCTCAAGTTCAATGGTGTGTTGGGAAATCTTGAGGTCAAAGCCTTTCAAATTAAAATATTCCCAAGAAAATATATCATGGAACTCTTGACAAAGTGAAACAAAAGCTTCTCTATCCTTTTGAGAACAAATCTTCCCAACCTTAAGAAGCTTACCTTTGAAAATATCCACCTCTTCATAATTTTCCTCCTTGACATGCATGTTGGTTTTCCCCTTTTTATGTTGATCATCTAAATTGAAAATGGAATCTAAGGTGACCAAACCCTTTGGTAACTTGTTTGTTTTTAATTTAATAATTTGATCACCATACTGTTGTTGTAATTTTTTTTGATTTCCAGCTGAAAATTCAACTTCTTCAAGCAAAAAACTAAGCACCTATTCATCACTTTCAAGGACTTGCCAATGGACATTATTTTCAGGAATATATGGCCTTACTACTAGCTTAACATATTGTTGTACCTTATCATTTTTAATGTCATTTGGAATATCAAATTGGGAACCTATAATAGTCAACCTTATCAACATGCTTGTTTTGACTTCTAGGTATGGACAACAGATTGAAAGCATCAAATTCCTCTATCATATCCCATACCCTGTGCTTATATGACTTAAGTGCATATTTTTGGTCACATGCAAGTTTCTTACCTGGTTCACAATCAGGTCACTATCACCAAACACTTGTAGACAACTTATTTTCCTCTTCCTTGCCCATTCCAAACCTTGTAAAAGACCTTCATACTAAGTTGTATTATTAGTACAGATAAAAGAAAAATGAAAAGTTGAATAATAATTTTCACCTTGTGGAGATACAAGCATAACACCCCCACCATCCCCATGTCTACTTCTTGAACTATCAAAAAACATTTTCCAAACTTCATTTTGTTGTTGTTTATGTTGATGTTCATCATTCTTTTCAAGGTTAGGAATGATAGAATCTTGCTCATGAATCATGTAAACCCCTAAGCCTACCTCTTCAAGTTTTTTGTTTGGATCAACTTCAATGTTTTCAACTGCCCATTCATCCAAAAGAATGTTTGGAATACTCTTAGTTTGGGTACTTTTTTCTTGGACACTAGTATGCTCATCATGGTCAAAACTAGCACAAATAACATTGGCAACATAAGGTACATATGGCTCTACATGATTTTTTTTTATTGTCTCATATTTAATAGTCACTTTGGTTCCATATCTTGTCCTAAACAACATATGTGACTAATCTGAAGATAGATAGCCACCTATCTTAGTAGTAAAATCTCTTGAAAGACAAAGAGAAAAATAAGATGGCAAGTCAACTACATAAACATCCTATGGAATGGAAAAGTTGGGACATACATGTAAGGTAAGATTCAAATATTTAATAACTCCTACAGTATTGATGGCTATCCCATCAAGTTGAACTACCCCTTTTTCAAGAGATTGATATATCCAAAACCGAACCTATCTGTAATTTGTTTAGGCATGACAAAACTACTAGCCCCTGAATCAATCATACAATTATGAACAAGGTTATTTCCTATGATCAATACACATAGAAAGTTGGTGGCTTGACTTCTTTTCTTGGTTTTCCATTGTTGTTTTGGGGTATATTGGTAAGTATTGCCTTGTCTCGGTTAGTAGGATGCTCATTTGACACACTCAAATATGCTAAAGCAGATTGCAACAAATCCCTTTGCTCTGGGATAGACAAAGAGTCCCACATAGACATGGTACAATTTTATTTCATGTGCTCAAGAATATTAAAAGGATCAATGTTTACCTTTTGACAAGCCTTCCTAACAATAGTATCTCCTTGCAAATGTGCTAGTTGGGATTGATTCTCAAGTTATTCTTTAGTAATGCCTTGTTGATTTCTTTGAAGTACATGTGGTATATGAGATGTAGACGGACCAACAAACTCTTGGTTCACCCTAGGAGCTTGATAAGGCTCTTGATTTTTTGGTTGTCCCATCTCAATAGCTCTCTTTTTACTCCTTGTGTTAGTTGCTATAAAAGAATAGTCTTGATTGACTCCACAAAACTCCTCTCCTTGCCAATTTAGGAGTGTAGTGCCACTTGGAGGAGGTTTTTTCTGTTGTGAGGGTGTTTCATTAGGTGTATTTGGATGCGAGCTAGACACATTTTGCACCATTAAAGCTTGGTTAATCACCCCATTTGAACAAGTGGACTGGTTATGGGGCTGATTACAAGGGAAACACCACTCATAATCTTGAACAAGATTATTTTGGATAGGAACTAACATTTTAGATGAGCTTGGCATATTTGGATTATATGATTGAAAAGGCCTTAGGTTAAGAACTTGTTTTGGGCCTTGGTAATTCGCTTCATAAGGTAACCTATTTTCTTGACTTGGTTCGACCTTGTACTTGGTTTTGGGGTTGGTAAGGCCTATAGCTTTGAAATTGTTGTTGTTTTATGTTAACCAACTCATTCCCAAATGATTGAAGGAGGCCTTTTATCTCTTGCAACTCAAAAAATTGGGCTAGGACAACTTTATCTTGAGAAGGAGCAGTTGGAATAGGGGCAATTTGTGGCGTTTGCATAGGCATTATTGGCTGTATATCAAGGAAAAATGGCCTTGGGGGTCTTGGGGCTATTTTTCTAGCCTGTATAAGGCTCTTTTCAACTCTAATGGCTATCTCATAAGCACCCAAAAGTGTAGTTCCACCCATAGACTATATCATAACTGATATATCGCTATTTAAGGACCTCAAATAATACAAGAAAGCATTGTCAGGTAAAGGCCTTACTAAAGGTGGGATCCTAACCCAAGACTTTTGAAAATGGAAATTGAAATCTGTCATATGTTCATGAGGAGCCCTCTTGATGGTGGTGAGTTGCTCCAAAAATGACAAGTGATCAGACTTGTCTTCAAAATTCTTATAAAGTGCTTCTCCAAGTTGGTCCCATGTAGTGATTGAGTTAACAACCAAGCTCCTAAACCATTGAAGATTTTTTCCCTTGAAAGATGTTGCCAGCAATCTAAGCGCTATATTTTCAGTAGTTATATGATGTACTGAACACAAGTTTGTCATATCCTTGATGTGTTCAATAGGTGTAATTTGGTTCTCTCCCATGAAGAAATGAATGCTCTTGAGACCTACCATTGGAATATCATCATGTTGAGCCAAATTCAAAGGGCTCCCCCATCAAATGGTGTGAAAGCTTGCTGCCTAGGGGCTGCCATTTATGCAATAAAAACCTATTTTTTTACTAAATTTGCAACAACACTCACAAAAGGTGGAGTATATTGTATTTTTCTTGATGAAGGAGTTCTTCTTGTAGTTATACCTTGTCTCCTTTCTGGAGACAACTGCAAGTATTCAAATGAGCTTGCACTCATTGTTTATATCCTTCTCATAAGTTGTTACAGCATGGGTTTTTCTTATTTTTCACACCTAGAGTCACCAAATATGTAGATTTCAACCTCTTAAAGGTCTAAAAATTACTAGTTGCATATCCAAACCAACAAAAAAAATGAATTCTTTGAATTGTTTTGATTCAAACAGTCCCACCGGGCGTGCCAAAAATTGTTGTCACTCAATAATGCACCCTTGCTAAGTTGCAAAACTTAGCATATTGGTGAAACATGGAAACTCTTCAAAGTTGTGGGTCACCTAAACGAAAAAGAACCTCCGAAGAAGGTGGGTTCCTCTGCACCTCGCCTAAAATGGATGAACTACTGCTTTAATGAGAAAAGGGATAGAAGGAAAGACTTTTAAAATGATAAAACTAAGCTCCTACTGAGGTGATGCACCAAAATATGTTTGTTTCAGACCTTGGAATGTTATTCTCACACAAGTAATCAATGTTTCAGTTGCTTATGCACAAAATTGGTTTTGACATATTTATGTATAAGTGTTTTATTGAGAGGTCTATGTTTCTTGTAGATTTAGAAGGAAGAAAGTATGTTTTCATCACAAACTAACATCCGTTTGAACTATGACACAACCAATAACCTACACAAATATACCTTCCCTGCTTTGAAATGGCAAAAATAAGACATTCATTTGAGGATTCAAATAAAAACCAAAAAAAAATAACTTCAATTACTTCATACCCTTAACAAAAACAAAACTTTTGAAGGCCCAAAATGCTGAAATTTAATTGATGAAGAGGTGTTTACAGTAATGGATAATCTAAAATCTATATTTCTCTTGAAAATGATTTAAAAAAGAGTGTAGAATGTGTTATTTTCAATCATAAGACTGAAAAAATAGTTACAATATCAATTAGACCATAAAGAAACTTTGAGACAAGTTTACAATGTATTTGTCAAAATGAAAAAGAACTGGAGAAAAATGAAAGAAGGCTTTCTTTTTGTCCCCCCTACGCTGGAGAGAAAGTAGGATGATATCTAATGACAATTAAGAGGCTCCTTTATGACTGTTGGTTGCTTGACTTCCTTGGTGGCATTGAAAAAGGTCTTATCCCTCCTTAACTCCTAGAAAAGCTCCTAAATATGCTTTTGGATACTTGCAATTATCCTCGACAAAATCCAACTGTTGTCCTTGTCACTGTATTTGACTTTACTATTCAAAAACCTTCCCCTAAATGCTTGTATGTTCCCCCTTAACAGTTGCTATATCTTCTCTTTGACTCATCCAAATGATTTCACATGTGTATTTTCTATTCAAATTGCCTCCTAAATGCATCCCAGCTGCTCATTAATTCTTTCAAACTACCAATTGCATGTTAATAGGGCATGTGATTAACTTCCTCAACCACTTCTCCAATGTAGAACTTGACCCCTTTGATGGATTTCAATGTATCTTCATGTTTATAGACTGCCATTTATGATCTTTCAAAAGTTTCTCTACCACCTCAATGATTGTTACATTGTCTTTTACCAAGCTGCCTCTTTCATGTTGTCATGCATTTATGTATATGATGGTTGTCTTCATATAGTGATTTTTTCTTTTTACCACAGTCATCAAATTATGACTCCCCTTTGTCTTTGTGAGCTTTATTATCACTCAGAGACCATTTTCAATGCTTGTTGCCACTGTTTTGATATCACTGCCATTATCTCCATTGGTAATAGATCACACTAAAAGAACAATATACTACCATTTCCATTTTGACATCACAAAAACATAAATTCTTCATATTGATTTGCAATGTGGACTGTCCTCTTAAGTTCTTACAATCTACTTAACAAGACTGCCCTTTGCTTCAAACCCTTCACATCATGCATTGAAACTATTTACCATCACATTCATTAAGCATTTTCTTTTTGGTAAAGATGAATATGGTGTTTTTCCTTTGAATCATCATAAATAGATCTGCAACACCTGCAATTATGACCTCAAGGATTGTCTTCTTCACAAAGTGTAGTGGTCTACTCTTCTTCCTCGATGATTATGAGATGAAAAATAAGACTAACTTTGTCCTTTGTCATCTTCATTTTGTTATGTCACTTTTTTTATAGGACTGTGCTTTTCCTTTTGAACTACCACTTCTTGCCAACCCATGACTGTCCTTTTGATTTTGTGCTCTGGTATGTTTCTTAAAGGGCTGCAACAACAACCTTTGAGGTTCTCTATGCATTGTTTTATAACCTTTAATAACCATCAATGTTTTTCCCCTTTGATTGGGCATGTAGATTCCTTGGAACTCTCATTGATGTTTTATGAACTTTTGTCTTGTTATTGATGAATGTGCTTCCATTGTATTGTCCTCTGTTGTTCATGGGAATTATTATTGAAATAGTACTCCTCTTGCTTTTTTATAGTGATTGCACAGTCATCAAGACTGATATCCTTCATCTTGCATTATTTTCTTACTATAGTTACTACCCCTTGAAAAGCACTATCCCATTATACATTGCCATCAAACTTTGCACATTTTAAGGCTCTTCACATGTCTTTATTGTGTATTGTGTAGAGAATCTAATAATGGTTGGCTTTCTCTCTAATTGATTGTCCATTTTTTTATCCCTTGCTTGACTATCTTCACATTAGGTAGTTCTCAAATCATTAATCTAAAAGCTGCAAATTTTCTTTCCCTCATCCTCTGTCATTATTGTAAACACTTAATTATTATTTTCATGCATGAAGACTCCCTTCACTATCATTGTCCACTCATGTTTACCTTAGCATATTATTTTTTCATGGTGACAATCATCTTTTCATTTCATTGGCAACATGGTTGGCTTGTTCTTGCTTTAATGTTGCTTATTGTCTTGCTTGCCTTTAAATAGACTTGTCATGTAATATCTTGCAAAGTTTCCTTTGTGAAATGGTGCTACCACTACACTGAAAAGACTAGCCTCTACATTTCATAGATCTGCAACTCACTCTCAAAGGGATTCCTATTATCTTAGCTTGAAAACACTACTTGTCTTGGAATGTCTCGTGTTAGCTTGACTCTCATTGTCTCTTAATCACCATTCTTTCCTTTATAGTTGTCTTTGACTCTTAGATTATAGTGACTATCCCATGTTATGACTGTTTCAAGCCTTGTAACAACCGTGCTCATAATTATCTTGATCTATAGCTTGTATATTATCTTCCTTTTGATAAGATCCTATTGCATAGTCTACCCTAGGTCTTATTTTTACACAGACTACTACATGTCAAGACCCTTGCTTTCCTTTATTATGACAAGTAAAAAACATCCCTTGGATTATGATAAACTGATATCTTTGATAAAATCATTGTTCCCCGTTGCTTTCTTTTGTCATTGACCCAACTTATCAACAAGACCACTTCCAGAAATGTCTACTGAAATTTTTGCCTTAATTACTCATTGCCCCCATTTGGGTGAATTTCTTCATGTTCTTTTTTTTGTCCTCAACACAGTGCACATTGTGGATTATTGACATTCCATTATTTTCATAGTCATAATTTGTTCACGACTATCACAGTTGACAATGACTATGCTTTGTCAACATTGACTATCCTCTCTTTGAAATTCATGACTTGTCACTACACTCAACATGACTATCAAAATGACAGTGCAACGGGATCAAGCAATACATGCTTCCCATCTTGAAATTGCCCTAGAAGATGACCAAAATAGTGTACATATGGACTTTGTTCATGAGAATGCCTTCACTATCTTGTAATACTTTTTACAGTCCCTTCAATAGTTCCATGCATTGCTTGTGATAGCATGATAAATATCATCAATACTACCATTTAACATGCTATAGGTTGCAGAGACTATTGACACTTGACAGGGGTTATGATATGGGTTAATAACAATATTCTCATTGTTAACAAAGATAGTGGCAGTCCTCAAAAATCGGTATCTCTTCTAGCAAAATAATGATACAATAACATTCAAACTAAACCATGTTATACTCTAGTAAAAATAAGCATGATCCCTTACACTCCCATTTATTTTCCCTTGAACTGTGAATGGGCATACCCTAGCCTAAGATATATGAATCTTCAACAACACAAACCATACCTAGGAAAAGGAATGAGAGATACGTAGAAACCTATTTTTAAATGGTTTGAAAGCATGGAGATGATTTTTCCCTAGCTCCTAAATACTCTCACTCTCCTTGCAACATGCCTTGCAATTTACCTTCTTTTCTTGGACTCCTTCAATGCTATCAAACTAAAAAACCCTAAAGTTTCTACTACATGGGATATTAAGAATGAAAATAACACGTTCTCTCCTTGACACCCAAAAATGACTGAGTTAAATATTCATTAATTTTCTTCCTTTTGACTTAAACACTTTATTTTAACAAAAATATCCCTTACAATTTTGCAGACTTATTTTAATCCCAAAGTATTAAAATAATCTAACAGTATATACACCCCATTTTTCTACAATGGTGATGTTACTTGTATATGGACATTTTATATTTAATATATATGTGATATTGTTGTAGATTTCATATATGTGTGTTGATGTTTCATTGATGTTTGGATGCATATGAGATGATTTGAATTTAAAAAAAAAATCTATCATGATTTAATAAACATATATATATATATAATTAATTACTATGATAATATAGTTAAAAAATATGTGTTGGAATAAATAAAGCATTATAATCACAATGCTTAAATAAATGAAAGTAACAACCTAGGACACAAGCAATAAATAAATGTCAATTGGATAAGATAAGTGACAACTAATGCTTCTAGAAAGATTCTCCCCTAATTAATGCTAATTAGAAAGATACCCTCCTAGGACCTAAGTGGACTTAACAATATAAATAGGACTTGTTACCAAATTGTACTTGCAGTCCAACTAGGTTGGGCTTTAACAACATTTGTTAAAAGGGGTAAGAAAAAAACTTGAAATGCATGAGTCATCCAATCAAACTCTGTTATCTTGATGAGGAATTGTTTGGTGATCATGTTACCAGAATCATGTAACAACTCAAATCAAGTTGTTACATAATCCAAATAAATGAAAAGTGTCACAGAAAGGTAGGAGAGATTCAAAACATTGATAGGTGATAAAAGTGAAATTACTTTTCAGATCATATTTCAGATGTGTTCACTGCAGTCCATTCAATACAATTCGATATAGTTCAAAAAAAGGTACTTATAACTGTCAATTATTCATAATTATAAACATATGTTTCAAATAATGTTCAATTCATGTTATGTAATTGATTCATAAAATAAGTTACACATAAGTCATTACATAAGATAAAATAACTAATATATTTAAAAGAGAAGTGTTTATATAGTCCCACACAAGCCGTGGGAGTAACTGTATCTGATAAAAGATAAAAGAACAAGTACATAACATGAAAAGAAAGTATATAGAAATAAGGATGGGACCCATCATTACCTAGGTGAATGGCGAATTCAGTTTTCTGAGGATGCACTAGCATCTTGAATGGCCCAAGTGATAGCTGCAAGAGAAAACCTGCAAAGCGAGGGAGAAAAATGATGTTAGAGCTCGAGGTACATCCTTTATCCTATATACATCAAGT
Organism: Sequoiadendron giganteum; assembly: GCA_007115665.2. NCBI lineage: Eukaryota > Viridiplantae > Streptophyta > Pinopsida > Cupressales > Cupressaceae > Sequoiadendron > Sequoiadendron giganteum. The sequence continues at coordinate 533,437,954 of CM021104.1, read as the reverse complement.
CAAGAGTACTTGCTATTCTATATTTGATCAGCAAAATAGAATGAACAAAATGAAAGAGATGAACAAACATTAGATGCAGATACCAAATCATGAGATGAATCAGAAAAGAGAAGCATCAGATCATACAAATCAGAATAGAGGTTTCAACCTCTATGTTTTTTATCTAACATGTTTGTTCATTGTGCAAGTATATGTACAATTGTCATTGCAAGATCATCTTAGTCAAACATCACAGTATGTGGAGGAAAATGTGGCTCCCACAAGGGTTAAGCCCAACATACTGTAAAAGAAGATCAAATGCTTTTGGATAGTTACATGGACAACACAACCAAATCTTCATAGAGCAGTCCTTATGGTATGGACAAAAGAACAATCATCACAAGGACAACTGAGTAAGCAAGGGGTAAGACACAATAGTTCATCATTATCTAAGGAACATGAAGACATTGGACTCTAGGAAAATAGATCCATGAATGGACAACTATGAGCATGATTGAGTTGAAACTAAAAAGCCTTAAGAATAGGTTGTTACTTGGGGCAATAACATGAGGATACTAAATAATATTTTATATCAAAAAACCTTTGAAAAGAAAGCATTCATTTAATGAATTAACGATAGTTAAGTTTGATAACTCAAAAAGCATGAACTGAAGAATGGAATTGCATTCTTGAATCTATTTGTGTTTCCAACATTGACAATTACCCACAAGAGACTATTGCTAATACTTTGGATCTAGTGCACAAGAAATTGGAGGACCATGTTATTGGACAAGTAAATGAGAGTGCCACTATTCATGAGGAAAAAATGCAAGAGTTTTACCAATTATTGGTGGGTACAATCTGTGTTGATGGTCGTAGGTTTATACAGTGGAGATAGACTATGATTTGTATAAAATGTGGAAGATTGACTACAAGGAGTGGATTTATACAGCATAGCAGGCCGTATGTTGATCAAGTCTGATGGATGGAGCTTGAAATCCTCTCAAAGACAAATTTCAGTCATAGGGGAGAGGACCAAACACCTATGACTGAAATTAAAGGGTTCCTTCGAGTGAGCCCGGGTACATCGATCTTTCAAGCTCAACAAATAAGAAAAACCCCATATTTGAAACCTGCAAAGAAATTTTTCTAAGGAACCCAAAAGAAAGGAGATTTTCATTATTTTCTTTCATAGGTAAACACTAAGAATACAAATTATAAGGGACAAAATGAAATCATGCTACCTTAAGAGAGGAAAATACCATGAAAAAACAATTAGATTCCATCACTTTTCTGTTACATTTCGAGCAAACATGCTTTTCTTTCACAAAAAATAAGGAGTCTTATAGAATTTCAGGCAAAAAGTGTAACTTACCAGTAGTGTGGAGGCATTTAAATCTTGCAGAGAATCATCAAGAGGCTCAAACCCTAGCGGCGCAACAAGGCAGATGTTTGAAGAACAAAAGAATGCATAATGTTTCGATATAAAGCTAATTTGGTCAATCAAGTGATTTAAATCTATTTGTTTTACAAAATGCATAAGAATTAATACCCTAGCCGTGAGCAAGGATTTTATTTATATTGCCAAATTCCTAGTCAATTTCATGTTACCTTCCTTCATTTTTGCATGAAGTTTAAAGCAAAAATAATCATGTAAACGAATATTAAAAGTAAAGATTTATAAATTACTTTAATATTTTCAAGCAAAGCATAAATTAAACAATCACATAGAAAATATTAAAGCAAGTCATAATTGATTAGCTTTAATATTGATTCAAACAGTCATTTTTGTTCCAAAAATCATGCAATGGCTGAAAGAGAAGTCAAAACTGAAGTGTGTAATAGGTAGATTGGGAGTTATATCTTTGACCTCAAGACAAAAAAGAGTACCTTTGAAGTTCTTTTTCATGCAAAATCAGAAGGGAAGTGAAATTGAGATCTTTAGCCCTGATTTTCAGTCAATTGGAGTGTTTTTAGAGTCAACTTTGGTTAGATTGGTTGAGAAGAGTTTTGAGCTATTTTAGCTTGTGGGCCCCCTTTTTGGGAATTTTCTTCTTTGCTCATTAATCACTTTGGAGGAGATATTTTTTAGTGTAGTTCATTGTGAGTGCCACCTCTTGGCACTTCGAGACTCCTTTTGTATATAGAGGAAAAGACTTAGACTTTTTTCCCCAGTTCTTGCTTATATTTTCTCTTGCACACTACAAAGATTGAGAAGTTTTGTAACTCATTTTACAAATTTATATAGAACAACAGGTTATAGGTTACTTTTTATTGTCATTTATGTAGCATTTTCCTGCTATTTTATTTCAAGATTTATCAATTTTACCTTCTCATATTAATTTGAGTGTCTTTATGAATGATTTTGATGAAGTTAATATGTTTTAATCACCAAAACCTCTAGTTTTGTCTCATTCATTATTGTACATGCACAAAATCAATTCTTTATCATAGGTCTTAGGTTGTGCTTGTGTTAATTTTGTCTTCCAAGTTGTAAAATATAGTTTTCCTTCTAAAAAGATAGATTATTAAGCCTTCTTTAGAAACATTATTGCGATCAATTTGCCCTTTTCTGAGCTATGTGAATGGATCTTTCTGAGAAAATAGTTGTGAATCAGTTTGCATGTTTATATCATTTTGGTGTATCACCTCTTAGAAGTAGTTTTTACATTCAATTAGTTATCCTTCCTACCATTTTCCCAAACAAATATCATCATCTTTCTAGTTTATCCAAAGGGGAACCAATCCATAATCTAGAGATTTACCTTCACTATGGCAACCCACTGGTTTGAAGGTGTTTCAATGTTGCACAGGATTGTTGAGCCTCAAAGCTTAGCATCAGGGATCAATCCTACGTGTTAACAATTTTTGGCATGCCCGGTGGGATAGTGTACTGTTCTAGCTCACAAGAAGCTTCATTCTTACTATTGTCCTAGTATGAACAACGGTATTTTTAGCCTTTTGAGGTGAGAAAATTCATACTTGGTAACTCTATTCTTTGATTTTCTATGCAGATCTAGTACCAAACAACACATGAAAAAGATACAAACAAGGACAAGTGTAGATCCCTTTGACTATTTGCAATTGTCACCACCAAGAAGAAGATCCAAGATAGCAAGAAGGAGACCCACCAAACCAAGATCATGCTCTACACCTCCGAACTACAGGCCTACAAGTCATTTTCTAGCAATCACGGTGCTTAATCTGCAAATACCAAATCTGCAAGTACCAGTAGCTCCAATGGTGAGAGATTTTGTGTTTGTGTCATTTAATGGGGGTAGCCCATTGAATTTAGCTCAAAACAATGACATTCCAGTAGCTGCACTTAAAATTTTACCAATTTTCATGGGTGAAGATCAGACCACACCCATAGAGCACATAAGAGATGTGGCTTCACTATGTGGGGTTCATCATATTAATGAAGAGAACGTTGCAATCAGACTTCTGACGACATCATTCAAAGGCAAGGCACTCTAGTGGTTCATAGGTTTACCTGTTAACTCTATTGCAACATGGGATGACTTAGAACATAAATTGAATAGGCAGTTTCAAGATAAATCTAATCATTTATCTCTAGTTAAATAGATGACAACTATTAAGAGATCTCCACAAGAACAAATGATAGATTTTAATTTCTGATTCCAAAAGACTTGGAATATAATTCCTATTATGGTAAGACCCTCTGCTAATCATGCATTTTTATATTATTTTAAGGCTCTCAATAGTGATATTGTGATAATGATTCAATCAATGGGTGATGTGATATTACTAGGAGCATTTGAAGTTGCAATTAAAGCTGAGAATAGCCTTATTCAAGCTGGTAAAATTGCACCTAAGCCTCTAATGCTTATATTTCCTGATATTCAGCCTCTAATGCCTATCCAAATACCTCCTATTGCTCCATTACCTATTGTTCCAGCCTTAGGCTATCAAGCATCTTCTCAAAATAGTGTTGTTCCAACCCAATCTCAAGAGTTGCAAGAGATTAAGGGGATATTGAAGACCTTCGATAATGATTTAGTGAATATCAAGAATCAGGTAGGTCAAAATCCAAGACCATATCAACCTAATATGCCACCTTATCAAGTTGATTCTTAGTCATGGAGAAAGCCTTATAATCCTAGACCCTTTTAGCCATATAATCCCAGCATTCCTAGTGCTTCAAAGGAGTTAGTTCTTGTCCAGAATAACTGGGTACAAGATATTGATTGGTGTTTTCCATGCAATCAACCACACAATCAATCTACTTGTCTCAATGGAATGATGAATCAGGCACTTATGGTGCAGAATCATGTTGTTTTCTAGCAGAGTGTGACTAGAGAAAATCATGAGCAATAGGGTTCACAAAATGAGCAAGGTACTCCTAATGTTGCCTTAATGAATTGGAAAGGTAGTGATTTTTGTGGAGTGAATCAACAACAAGGGAAAAATTATTCTTACACCTCTATTGCAATCAATACAAGGTGAAAGAAAGGGGTTGTTGATTTAGAACATAAGCAGATAAAGACAAAAATTAGATTTCTTTAGCTCAACAAGGTCAAGTTGGGCCCTTATCTTCCCAAAATGTTCATATTTTGTCAAGGGGTCAAGCATTGGCTAGTAAAGAATAACCAAAGGTTCAATCATAGCCTTTTCAATCCCAAATTGATGCTGCTATTTCAAAGGGACAACAAAAGGTTAGTACTACTGCATTTAATATTGTGAATCACATGAAGAAAGCTACTGTTAGTTTTCCAATGCTAGATGTTTACATATTCTTGGGAAAAAAATATTTATTGCAAGATGCTTAACTAAGATTTCAATTTCTGATGAGTCTAGTAAAGAGCAGCCCAAAGTTGTGTTAAAAAATAGCCCTCAAACTAAACATGAGCAGTCAACTCAAGAGGCTAAACCACCCCCATTTTGTGTTAGTCTGATTATAGGCTAGTACTTAGTACACAATTGTATGATTGACTCAGGTGCAAAAAGCTCTGTTATGCCAGAGAAGTTAGTGGATAAACTAGGGTTCACATATGAGCCTCTCTCAAAGGGAGTGATTCAATTAGATGGTACAACTATAAAATCAATTGGGGTGATTAAAAATTTACCTCTTGTCCAAATTTTCTAGTCCCACAAGATATCCATGTTATAGATCTTCCACCTTTCTTTGGCATATGCCTCTCTAGGGATTTTTCTACAAATTTGGGAGGGTATTTTCATCAGATTGGTCTCATATGTTTTTCAGAGCAAGATATAGCACTAAAGTGACCATAAAATTAGAACCCCAAGATAAGGATCACATAGAGCCATATGTGCCTAGTGCCATAAATGCAAACCTAGGTATCCATGAGCAGGAGAATCAATCCATGACCCTAGACCCCAAAACACCTATTGAAGGCATACCTGATATAAATTTAGATGAGTGGACAGCCAAGAATCATGAAGTTGACCCTTTTAATCGCATAGATGAGATAGAACTGGGGATTTATATGATTCATGAGCATGATGCAACTATCCCAAATATGGTTAAAGAGGAAACACAATAGCCTGAACAATAGGCCAATCAACTTTGGAAGTATTTTGATCGCTCAATAAGTAAGGTGGGTGCTGGTGGAGGAGCTATGTTGGTCTCTCCCGATGGAGAAAGGTATTATTCAACCTTTCATTTTTCTTTTAGTTGTTCAAATAACACTATCGAATACGAAGAACTCATTCATGGCCTAGAATGGGCCAAAAAGAAAGGTATTAAATGCTTGCAAGTTTTGGGTGATAGAAAATTAGTAGCAAATAAAGAAATCTATATGTGACAAAGAATGATTTTCTTAAGCTTTATAAACATAGAGTTTGGGCTTTAATTAAGGATTTTGATGCTTTCAATCTGTTGTCCATTCCTATAAACCAAAATATAGAAGCAGATAGGTTGGTTGCCTTAGGTTTGCAATTTGATATTCCAACTAATGTGCATATTGTTGAGGTATAATAGTATGTGAAGGTGATAGTGAGGCCATCAATGCTAGATAACAACACAAATTGGCAAGTTTTTGTAAGTGATGAGTACATTATAAATTTTTTGATGGAGGAAGTTGAGTTTGCAACTAGAAACCAACAAAAATGGTAGCAATAGTATGATAACTAGATTTTACAGTTGAAAAAAATTAAGTTTCCTAATGGTTTGGTAACCTTAGAATCATTTTTTAATACTGATGATCAAGTTAGAAAGGATAAAGCCAACATGTCAGTTAAACAAGAGCACTATGAGCCCATAGAGATTTTTAGAGACAAGCTTCTGAAACTTGGCAAGGTATGTACTAAGAAAGAGAAACATGCTTTTATTTTACTTTTCAAGGAGTTTAGTGATGTTTTTGCTTGGGAGTATGGATATTTGAAGGGTTTTAACCCTTTGTTAGTTCAACACACTATTGAGCTGGAACCCAAGGCAAAACCAGTGAGACAAAGGAAAAGGCCTTTAAATCCAAAGCTGGAACATCTTATGAAAAAAGAGTTAACCAAGTTGATCGAAGGTAATATTATCTTTCCAATTAACCATACATCTTAGGTTTCTAACTTGGTACCTGTTAGGAAAAAGAATGGCGAGATTAGGTTATGCGCTGATTTTTGTGATCTAAACAAAGCCTCTCTCGAGGACCATTATTTTTTGCCATCAATGGAGCATATTTTACAAGTTGTTTCAGGTTCTAATAGGTTTTCATTATTAGATGGTTATTCAGGGTACAACCAGATTTTAGTAAAAGAGGAAGATCGGTTCAAAGCTGCCTTTACTACCAATTGGGGTACCATGGCTTATAGAAAGATGTCCTTTGGATTGACCAATGCAGGGGAAACCTTTCAAAGAGCTATGTACATGGCTTTCCAAGGCCTCATAAACAAGTTTGTACTTGTTTATTTAGATGACATTACTATTTTTTCAAAGAATGCCAACAAACATTTTGATCATTTAAGGCAAAGTTTTGAGAGACGCAGAGAATATGGGGTTTCACTTAACCCAAAAAAGTGTATTTTTTTTGTCCTTGAGGGAAAGCTTCATAGAGATGTTGTTTCCAAGCATGGTATTTCAATAGATCCAGAAGAATCATTGCTATTCTAGCTTTATCCCTACCAACACACAAAAAAATCTTGCAAAGCTTTCTAGGTAGGATCAATTTTGTAAGAAGGTCCATTCCAAACATAACAGCTCTCTTAAAGCCTCTTACTTTAATTCTTAAAAATAATATTCCCTTTAGTTATACCAAGGAAGGTAAGAGAAGTTTTGAAGAGATTAAAGAGGCCCTTGTAGCAACCCCAACACTCATAAACCCAAATTTTGCTATTATATGCATTTGGGAGTGTTGATACTATTTTAGCTATGCTTTGTCAATAGAATGAAGAAAGATTAGAGTAGTCTATAGCTTTCTTTAGCCAAGTTTTGCAAGATTATGAGGTCAGATACTCTTTTGTTGAAAAGCATGTCATAGTTGTATTTAGAAGCCTTAAAAAAATTAGGCATATGCTTTCTAACAATAAAATTCAGTTGCTAGTTTCCCATCCTACAGTTAAGGATTTCTTGCTTAGAAAAGCTATCAATGATAAGAGAGCAGGTTGGATAACCAAGGTAATGGAATATGATGTCAATATCAAAGTTACCAAGCTTGTAAGAGGAAAGGGTTTATGTGAACAACTTGTTGGAGATGCATAGAACAAAAAAGAAACTGATGAACAAGTTGTCTTAGTACTCAACAACGAAGAGCAAGCTACTGTTTCAGCTTCTTCTGCAAATTGGATTCAACAAATGGTGCATTATCTTGAAACTGGTGATTGTCCAGAAGGCTTAGATAGAGAAAAACGAAGGTATTTTAGACTTTAATCCATTCCTTATGTTGTTATTGATGGAGTATTATATAGGAAAGACTATCATGGATTTTTGTTGATATGTGTTGAACCAGATCATATTGATAGAATCCTAGAAGAGTTTCATGATGGACCTTTTGGAGGTCATTTCACAGCTAGAACAATAACTCTTAAGATTATGAGAGCTAGTTATTATTGGCCAAATTTGTTTAAGGATGCACATGCTTGGGTAAGGAAATTCAATAAGTGTTCATTATTTGCAGGAAAACAAAGGCTCGTTGCCTTTCCTTTGCACCCAATTCAGGTAGAACAGCCATTTGGCAAGTGGGGCCTTGATTTTATTGGTCCTATTAATCCACCTTCAAGTGCAGGTGACAAATGGATTTTAACTACAACTGATTATTTTACTAAGTGGTATGAAGTTGTAGCATTGAAGGAGGCATTTATAGGCTAAAAGTTATTTGATTGGTCAGTTAAGAATAACATATATCTAAATACCTCATCCAATTATTACCCTCAATAATGGACAAGTTGAGTCTACTAACAAGAACTTGATCAGGATTATCAAGAAAACAATTGAGGATAATCAAAGGACTTGGCATGATAAGCTTAAGCTAGCCTTGTGGGCTGACAAGATTACTCCAAAGAGAGCTACAGGTAACTCTCCTTTTGTTCTTACATATGGTAAAGAGGCTAAGATTCCTATTTCAATTGAGTTTCCTACATTAAGTCTGATTAAAGAACTGGAGATGTTAGAAGAAGAACCTATGGAAATTAGACTTGTGCAACTGATGGAGCTAGAGGAGACAAGAAAAGAGGCACTGAGAAATCTAGAAATTCATCAAGCCCAAATAAAAAGGACCTTTAATAAGAAAGCAATTATGAGAGTGTTCAAGGAGAGTGATCTTGTGTTTAAGTGGGATGAGCTTAAAAGTAAACTTGGTAAGCATACCAAGTTTGATGCCATGTGGGATGGCCCTTACATGATTAGATAATGCAAAGAACATAATGCTTTTCAAATTTCAAAGTTGAATGGAGAGGTGTTGCCTATCCCAATCAACATGATTCACCTCAGACAATGTTTCTAAAGATGAAAAAGTTACAAGTGTAAATAGTAGAGTAGAGGTTTTCAATTAATAAGTGTTCATGGCACATTCTGTTTAGTTTAGTTTTTGTTTTCCAATAAGTGTTGATGCACAATTTTTTGGTCCTATTCTAAACAGAGCCATGGTAGTTTTTTCAGTTTTGTTCTGTTATTGTTCACTTCTGACAACTGAGATATATAGTTTTCTAAGTTACAAAAAGAAAGAATGAACTCCTATGCCCAATGGATATTCAAGGCTACTGATCCTATTCATTGTGTAGGAAAACACCCCTAAGAGGTCACCAAAAATGTTACCAAACTGTGCTTGCAGCCCAATTAGCTTGGGCTTTAACAACATTTTTTAAAAGGGGTAGGAAAAAAACTTAAAATGCACAAGTCATCCAATCAAACTTTGTTGTCTTAATGAGGAATTGTTCGGTGATCATGTTACCAGAATCATGTAATAGCTCAAATCAATTTGTTACACAATCTAGATAAATGAAAAGTGCCTCAACAAGGTAGGAGAGATACAAAAGATTGACAAGTGATAAAATTGAAATTAATTTTCAGATCATATTTTAGATGTGTTCATTGTAATCTATTCAATACAATTTGGTACAATTCAGAATAAAGGTACTTATAACTATCAATTATTCATAATTATAAACATATGGTTCAAATAATGTCCAGTTCATGTTATGTAATTGATTCATAAAATAAGTTACACATAAGTCGTTACATAAGATGAAATAACTGATATATTTAAAAGAGAAGTGTTTATATAGTCCCACACAAGCCATAGGAGTAATTGTATCTAATAAGAGATAAAAGAAAAAGTACATAACATGAAAAAAAGTATATAGAAACAAGGATGGGACCTGTCATTTCCTGGGTGAATGAAAAATTCCATTGTCTGAGGTTGGACTAGCATCTTGAGTTGCCCAAGTGATAGCTCCAGGAGAAAACCTACAAGGGGAGGGAGAAAAATGATGTTAGAGCTCGAGGTACATCCTTTATCCTATATACATCAAATCAAGAGTACTTGCTATTCTATATCTGATCAGAAAAATGGAATGAAAAAAATGAAGGAGATGAGCAGACATCAAATAAAGATACCAAATCATGAGATGAATCAGAAAAGAGAAGCATCAGATCATACAAATCAAAATAGAGGTTCCAGCCTCTATGTTTGTTCACTGTGCAGGTATAGGTACAATTTTCATTGCAAGATAATATTATTCAAACATCACAGTATGTGGAGGAAAATGTGGCTCCCACAAGGGTTGAGCCCAACATACTGTAAAAGAAGATCAAATGCTTTTGGATAGTTTCATGGAACACATAGCCAAATCTTCATAGGGTAGTCCTTATGGTATGGATAGCAAGAAAAATCATCACAAGGACAACTAAGTAAGCATGGGGTAAGACACAATAGTTCATCATCATCTAAGGAACATGAAGACAGTGGACTCTAGGAAAATAGATCCATGAATGGACAACTATGAGCAAGATTGAGTGGAAGCTAAAAGCCTTAAGAACAAGTCTATTACTTGGGGCAGTAATATGAGGATGCTAGACAATATTTTACATGACAAAACCTTTGAAAAGAAAACATTCATCTAATGAATTAAGGGTAGTTAAGTCTAATAACTCAAAAATCATGAACTAAAGAATGGAATTGCATTCTTGAATCTATTTGTGTTTCCAACATTGGCAATTACCCACAAGAGACTATTGCTAATACTTTGGATCTAGTGTACAAAAAACTGGAGGACCATGTTATTGGACAAGTAAATGACAATTCCAATATTTACAAGGGAAAATGCAAGAGTACAATCTATGTTGAGGGCCACAGGTTTATACAGTGGAGATAGACTGTGATTTGTATAGAATGTGGAAGATTGCCTACAAGGAGTGGGTTTATATAGCATAGGAGGTCATATGTTGATCAAGTCTGATGGATGGAGCCTGAAATCCTCTCAAAGACAAATTGCAGTCACAAGGGAGAAGACCAAACCCCTGTGTAATGAAGACAATAAAGGGTTCCTTCGAGTGAGCATGGGCACATCGAGCTTTAAAGCTCGATAAACAAGAAAAACCCCATATTTGAAACATGCAAAGAAATGTTTCTAAGGAACCCAAAACAAAGGAGATTTTCATCATTTCCTTTTATAGGTAAAAACTGAGAATAAAAATTACAAGGGACAAAATTAAATTGTGCTACCTTCATAGAGGAAAATACCACAAAAAACACTTAGATTCCATCACTTTTCTGTTAATTTCGAGCAAACATTTTTCTACCAAAAATAACCATGTAAATGAATATTACAAGTAATGACTTATAAATTACTTTAATATTTTCATGCAAAGCATAAATTAAACAATCACAGAACAAATATTAAAGCAATTCATAACTGATTAGCTTTAATATTGATTCAAACAGTCATTTTTGTTCCAAAAATCATGCAATGGCTGAAATAGAAGTCAAACTTAAATGTTATGGGTTGATTGGGAGTTATATCTTTGACCTTAAGTCAAACTATAGTACCTTTGAAGTTATTTTTCATGCAAAATCGGAAGGTAAGTGAAAATGAGGTCTTTAGCCTTGATTTTCAGTGAATTGGAGTGTTTTTGGAGTCAACTTTGGTCAGACTGGTTGAGAGAAGGAGTTTCAAGATATTTTAGCTTGTGGGCCCCCTTTTGGGGATTTTCTTCTTTGCTCATAAATCACTTTGGAGGAGATTATTTTGAGTGCAATTCACTGTGAGTGCCACCTCTTGGCACTTAGAGACTCATTTTGTATATAGAGGAAAAGACTTAGTCTTTTTTCCTCGATTCTTGCTTATCTTTTCTCTTGCACACTACAAAGATTTATACAGATTTATACAAAGCAGCAGGTTACAAGTTACTTTTTATTGTCATTTATGTAGTATTTCTTGCTATTTTAGTTCAAGATTTATCAATTTTACCTTCTTAGATTAATGTGAGTGTCTTTATGAATGATTTTGATAAAGTTAATGTGTTATAATCACCAAAACCTCTAGTTTTGTCTCATTCATTACTATACATGCAAAAAATCAATTCTTTATCATAGGTCTTAGGTTGTGCTTTTTGTTTATTATGTCTTCCAAGTTGTGAAACATAGTTTTCCTTCTAAAAAGATAAATTATTAAACCTTCTTTAGAAACATTATTGTGATCAAATTTCCCTTTACTGAGTTGTGTGAACAGATCTTTCTGAGAAAATATTTGTGAATTAGTTTGCATGTTTATATCATTTTGGTGCATCACCTCTTAGAAGTAGTTTTTACATTCAATCAATTATCCTTCTTATCCTTTTCCCAAACAAATATCATCAGTTTTCTAGTTTATCCAAAGGGGAACCAACCCATAATCTAGAGATTCACCTTCACTATGAGCAACCTAGAGGTTCAAAGGTGTTTCAATATTACACAGGATCGTTGAGCCTCCAAGCTTAGCATCAGGGTGTAATCCTATGTGTTAACAGGACCTAGATAATACTAGATAGAAAAATACCTATTTACACCAACACCCCCCTTAAGTACAACCTAGGGAGTCAATTATTATGTAAATGATACAAAGATGGGTCCCAACTATGAGGTCATGTTAGGTACCCATGTACAAATACAAATGCAATGACAAAGAAATCTCTCACAATCGAAGAAAAGGAGAAAACCTAGTGGGACAAAACTCCTACCCAAAAGAGAGATGAAATAGAATAAAGATACCCATCACAAATCCAATCAATCTCAATCCACATAGAGTATGAAAAGAGAGATCATACAACCCCCCCATAATGAGATAACCTGCTACAAAAGAAACACTAGAAGCACACTTGTGGAGTAACACTAGAATCCTGAAACTGGAAAGCAAGGAAAGATAATTTTGTTTGCTAGAAACCATATTAGATTCACTCAAGGACTCCAGTCAGAATCATGATGAAGCAACAATAGACTTGATACCAAGGAACACTGAAAAACTCACAAACTCAAACAACTCTAGAATCTATGAAGCAACAATTGATTGACAAATGATCTAGAACTGAAACGAAGTGAAAAAAAAATGTAAACCTAATGCACACAAAAAAGGAAATAGTGCATGCATTGATGAATGATCGCATTTACCTCCATGAATAAAAATGACCTTAAATCTATTTAGAGGACAAAATCAGCTTTCCAATGCCACTTGAATCACGAAAATCCAATAACCGAGGCAAAAGTTAATGATTTTTTTTAAAAAGGTTGAATTTAGCCTGTAGGAAATGATTTTTTTAGCAAAAAAGTTTTACTTCTGATTTGATTTCTAAAAAATCTATTCACTATGAGTAGACAATAACAAAAACCCAAAAAAAATTGATGCAAAGAATAAAACTCAGAAATGGCTTTTTGATCGAGCAAGTAGAAGATGAAAAAATGATTTTTTTAACCTTCAACTTGTAGAAAAAAATGGCGCACAATGATTTTTGGATAACAATTGTTTCTATATCTACTTAATATATGAAAAATATAATCAATACCTTGAGAACAAAACCCATAAATTATTTTTCTTACCAATGAGTGGAAGCTAAATTTTTGAAGCAAAAATAAAAATGGCTCCAATAAAAGATGGTTCAATGGTGAGGTTCTCAAGACCTCAACTCGCACCTAGCAAAAATTTCATGCCAAGATTGGTCCCTCGGATCTGGGAAGAATTTTGCAGTACTCAAGCTCTGATACCATGTTAGAAGTTAAGATATAGCTCTAATATCACGTGGGAATTAATGGTGAACTCGTCAAACACCCCAGAATCACCTGCAAAAACCAATAACAACCTTCCACAAAAGGGAAAAGCAAGAACATGAAATTGCAACAATGGATGCAAGATGTGACCAATATGCAATACTAAAGATTACAATAATATATTGGACTTACACAACACTCCTGAGTTGCTTGGATTGATTGCAATGTACATATGAATCCTTGCTTATATAGGCAAGGATAGAGATAGGATTAGACAAGATCATGACAATTGTCTTAATCCTATTACATGAGATAACTAAGTCCTAAAAACCTAGGACAAAAGCATTAAATAAATTCCAATTAGATAAGATAAGTGACAACTAAGTCCTAACAACCTAGGACACGAGCATTAAATAAATGTCAATTAGATAAGATAAGTGACAACTAATGCTTCTAGAAAGATTCTCCCTTAATTAATGCTAACTAAAAAGATACCCTCTTTGGACCTAAGTGGGATTTGTTGGTGTAATTAACTATTTATTTACACTTTATTAAGTTTACTTAGGTCCTAATTAATTTTTGCCTTTAGGGTTTTACATATTGCTTTATAAAAGCAAGTCACCTCATGTAATTAATTATTCCTAATAATATTATTTGCACATCTTTTGCAAATTGCTCTTGCATCTTTGTTTTTTCTCCTTGTAGAAGGTTAGTCCAAGTTTTGCAGGTGGTCTTGGTTTTATGGAGTTTATTGGAAACTCTAACATGGTATCAAAGCACTGATCTACAAGCCCCTTCTCAAATCTGAGAGAAATTCAATCAAAGAGTTTTTTTTGGGATCCTAAAGGGATCAACCTTGAGAAATTTTTTGATGCATTTTGGATTAAAAAAATGACCAATATCTTTTCCTTCATGTATTTTTGAGAAAAAACATTTTTTTGAGTTTTGTTTAAAGTCACGAAATACCATTTAGGTATCTGCTAGATTTTGCAGATAGTGAGTAGAACTTGCAGAAACGACTATCAAAATCGTGGCTATTTTCCTTGTAAGTGAAGTTTTTGATTTTTATCAAATCACATATTCTTCTTTTTAGATTCAAAAACACTTTCTCAGTTTTATTGGCAACATCAAAATATTATCTAGGTATTGTAGTGTCCTTAATTAGGTTGATAAATAGGAACATATAGTCCTCTACTCAGGGATTAGACATCACAACTGGCAGTCATAATCTACTAAAGGACATCATTTAATTGTCAACCTAGGGACGTTAGACTTAAAATGGGTCTGCACAGTATATGCACTAACAACCTATTTCAAACATGTGTTCTTCCTTGAAAATACCATGCTAGAATTGAAATTGTTGGAAACGAACTTTAGCTAAGAAAACTAAATCCAATTTTGAAGACAGGAATTACTCAGTCCCTAGTGACTGCAGGGACAGTTGATAGCTCTGTAATTCTGTCAGCTACAGGAACAATCACGCTGAAGTTCTAGGAAAATGAAATATAGTTACTCTAATAGCATAAATGGAAAAGATAGACAACGTCCCTAAGTGGGTCCCCTTAGGTAGTGTCTCAAGTACACAACAGATTAAACTGCAAACTCCATGAAATGCTTTGATTGAACTGAAACTGATAAGTACATTGCTCACAACTTGCAACTTGCAATTGTATTACTTGAAAACTAAACTATTACAACAGTAAAATTCCAGCCCCTTCTCTAAAGGAAAATGAGCTATTTATTCAAAACTGAAACCTAAAAACTAACTAACCTTTCCCACATAAATGGGAAACCTTTATTACATCACGACCTTTATGTTGAAGAAGTGGACACAAGAGGAAGAACTGAGTCAAATCAGTTTGAAAGAATTAATGCACCACTATCCTGGATTTGTGTGACACCAAGACGCCTTTTGTTGGATTCTTGGAATGCTTCCCTTGCATGGCAAATAACTTCTCACTTGTCTCCTCATTTCTTTCTGCTGAATGGGTCTTCTTTGAATTAGTCCTGCAATGATCTAGTGGAGGTTAAATCTTCTCCTTGAGACCTGGTACCTACAATAACTAATAGTTATTCCTGCAACAAAGGGTCAGCTCACACATTCAACTCATTAAATGATCAATTATCTCATTCATATATTCATTAAGTATTGACTTTGATCAAACAATATTTCACATATGGCTAGAGGAAACGCATTTTATCACATAGAGTCACAAGGCACACATCTTTCATCAAACTAATAAAAAATCAAGCAATAACCATGGAAAGACTTATCATAATAAATTTGTTATATTAAGCATAAATTCTATGTATTACTTCCATAATTACTACTTAATGTTTGTCTCAGCATAATAAAAGATGTAAAGATACTAAAAACATAGTCTAAAATATGCCAAAAACTAGGCTCATCATTCCCCTCAACCCACTCCTTTCTGGTCTCTTTAGCAAGTCTGACATTCTTCCTCTGTGCAAACTCTCTTAACTCAGCATTCAGCTGTTGTCCACATTCTCCATTTTGAAAGCTCCAGAAGTGAGCCCTCATAGACTCCAACCACTGCCATTTGTTATCCTCTGAGTCCCTGCTATAGGTACTATTTTCTCCCTACATGGCCAGAAGTGGCCATAAGAGAATGGGTGGTTGCATGACCAATGGTAGCCAATTCTCTTTCTTTGTTCTTGAATTCCTCATGTACCTTTTTGCTCCTCTGGTGGTTGCATACAAGTTGTTTGGAGTATGTGGCTCTGCCCTTTTTAATTGCAATGACAAGTGCTCCCATCTTGTTCTACTGTGTTGTGTAGCAACATCAAGGTCGTCATTCACAATCAGAGAGTATTGGGAAAACACCTCTTGCCTCAAGGGTTCTATTACTGGTCTAGCCCTCTCATCTGCCCACAACTTTTTCCAGTCAAAATAAATGCTCATCCCCTTCTTCGATTCGTTCCTTACTATCAGTGGCATGTTAGCTTTGTCATGTTTATAACTGTCAAATTGTTCTCCTCTGCTTATCTCATTCTTGATCCAAGAGATCAAATCACTAATGTGTATGTCTCCTATATAACACAGAGGATTCCATTCTGTATCACGAGGCACAACCAAAATGTGTAAATAGAACTCACACAGGAGGTGTCTGATATGTTGTGGTGACTCCCGGTATGCATCATAGAATTCTTGGGGAGTGCTCAAAGAAGGGTTATGACCTTGCCAAATCCTTATTAATTGAAAATTCAAATACAACTCCCTTAAATACATTGCATAAATTGGAGAGGGAGACCTACATTGAAATATCTATGGAACAAATTGACTACCTGATTTAGGGTGTCCGTAAGGTTAGCAATTTCTATATCTTTATTCCAGATTACCCTTTTCAATTTTGCAATTTCCAATTCATAGGCAGTCTTTTGATCTTGAAGTTTTGTATAACATGACACTCCTGTAGCAAAACTTTTGAAATGAAGAGGAGGCTTATGGTTATGATCTGCTGCAAGTGGTTCCTGAACTTCCTGAGGTGTATCAACATCTCCATGATGCACTGAGGTATCAACAGGGTGCTCTACTATCTCAATTATTTCCTTGACATCGGATTGCTTGGAAACTTCCTCTTCCATTTTGTCATCCTGCTGCCAGTGTCCTTGTTGTTCCTGCGGCATTTGATGTTCTAGTGTATTTTCTAGAATAGTCAGTGACTCATCCATCACTTCATCATTTTCACCTCCCTCATCTAATTGAGTTGCAACTGTTTTTCCTTCCTCTCCAAAACACACCGCCTCTTCCTGCAGCTGTTTCGATAATCCTTCTTGCATCTGTTCTGCAATAGCTGCTAACTGATCAAGGCCAGCCCCTTTTGAACTGTGCTCAGACTCACCAATAGAGTGGTCCTTTTCCTCAAGTACTGGACTAGAAGGATCTAAGGGTGATGGTGCGGATTGAGAGGTACTAAGTGAATGCGGTGTTTTCTGGCTCAGAATCCTGGAGCTTCTCCGTATAGGAGTAGGGGTTGCCTTGGGTTTCTTTGGGTGCCTAGCTGTAGGACTAGAATATTCTCTCGTTTGCTTTCTCTTGATGGGTTTAGGAGCAGTTTTAGGGGTTTTCGGTTGAGGTGACACAATTGGCAACTTCTCCTTTTTCTTTTTAGAGGAAGTCCTAGGTTTAGCAACAAGGGTTTATACTGGCACTTTGGGAATTCTTTCAGAAAGAGGGACATTGTCCTGTGAGTTTGAGGTTTTTGGCATAGGAGGTGCGGCCGTGGAGGCTCTAGCCTTTGACTGAGAGGTTCATCGCTTAAAAGTAAGAGACTGACCTCTGGGTCCGACATTTTGAACCTCAGGTTTAAAATTAACAATAAACTCCTCCCAGGTCATTGGTGACACATCTCTAATAGATCTTTCTACAAGCAATTTAATGAGGCAATGATGGGATACAAAATTGGTTCTACCTTTCTTATACTCGGCAGCACTATTGGAAAGCAAATTATATAGGAAATCAGGTATATTTATTAATAAACCATGACACAAATGAGACAATAGTTTGAAATGGTGAGAATGCAGAACAGAGAACCGACCTTCACATGTCAGGTATTTGATTACATAGCCTGCCCGTGGAATCCAATCCTGTAGTAGACTCGTCTGTTGAGTTCCTTTCTTATCTATGTGCAGAGGAGGATCACCAGGCCAAGTAAATTATGCCCTAGCACTCTGTGCATCCCTTGTTCGGGGAAATAATTTACCAGCTTGAGGTAACCCCATTACCTCAACAATTATTTCCACTGTGGCATCAATTTTTACTCCCCTGACCTTGGCCTTCCCATTGTAAAACATCCTGGTAAATTCTTCAGCAATATCTTCATCAAAAGTGACAAGTTTGAGAAAATAATTGAGCCACCCATATTGCCTGAATGGTGGAAAATGTTGGCATCTTGCAACAAGGCATTGTGGTCTATTGGCTCATGCTTAATGGGTTGGCCTCCCATTCTTAATGCTTGCCTTGAAACTTAGCCCACTACCAAGAATCAACCTAATTATTTCAAACTCTTCCTTTCTTAATTCCAACTTCCTACTTCCTGCAATTCAAACTAACTCCCTTTCTCCCCTCAACCTAAACTTTTGAACTTCTTTCAAAAGATTCAGACAGGAGGAATTTTGAACATCCAAACGCACATAAAAAGATTTATAGAGAGGAACTAAAGATACATCAGGACATTATTGCAAGAAGTGATGGAAGTTTATTAATTCATTTGCAAATTTCATCAAAATCTTGAGTTCTGGCAAAAAGGTCAGTAGACTTGATGTGACTAGATCTCTTGGTGGTGGAAGGTAATGACGTGGCCATCAGTTAGGAGTTAAAAAAATTGTTCAACGTGCGAAAAAGACTGAAGGAGATTTGCAACCATATAGGAAATCTGTCGTCTAATTTAATATCTATTTAAACATAATAAATGAAATAATTAATCACTTCTTGAGTTAAGTGGAGCTTACCTGTAATGATGCGTCGCAACTAACTAATGTGACTCCACTTCTTTTATTGCAAAAGGTGATTTTTTTTTTTGGAAATGTGGAAATGGTGATGCATGAATGGTGGATGAGGTGGCAGAAGAAGGAATGGTATGGATTGCAGATGAAATGATGGTATGGAATGGGGATCCATAAGGATGACCCCTTTATTATGATCTTTTATGCACTTTTCATGTATTTCTTAGGGAATCGAGTCGAGACTCAACTCCTTCAGCTGCAGGCTATGTGGACTCCTGCTCAACTTGAAACTATTGTAGGAACTCTTCCTTATCAATGGGCTTTAGGTTAAGCTTCAGTTGATTCTCATTGACCAATAATTTGAATCTGATGTCATCGATTGTGCTCAACTAAACTACACCATTATCAAATACTTTTGCAATTTTGTATGGCCCCATCCATCTAGTTTGTAGCTTCCCTTGATTGTCCTTGTATCTTGAATCATATAGCAGAGCCCAATCTCCTGCTTTGCATTTATTTTCCTTTATGTACTTATCATGCCATCTGATCCTCTGATTTTGTACTATTTTTGTATGCTGCAGGGAACTCTTCCTTAGCTCATCCAAGGCATTGAGTTGCATGATTATATCTCTATGTGCAGTTGTTAAATCCATATCTAATTCCAAAGTTTTTATGAGAGTTTTGTGTTCAAACTCTATAGGCATCATAGCTTTCTTTCCATACACCATTTCAAAAGGTGTAAAACCCGTTGTAGTCTTCCAAGTAGTTCTATAGGCCCATATAACTTCAGGTAACCTCATAGCCCAATCCTTCCTATGCAGGTCCACTGTTTTTGTCAAAATGGCCTCAATATCCCTATTAGTGATTTCTACCTAGCCATTAGCCTAAGGATGATATGGAGTTGATTTTCTATGCTTTATGTTGTACTCATTTACTAAGGCTGTAATGAGAGTAGAAGTAAATTGTGCTCCTTGGTCTGTCACTATTTCTCTAGGAACCCTAAATCTAGTAAAGATTTCTTCATAGAGGAACTCTGCTACCTTATTATCTCTAGCATGCTTCATAGGCCTAGCTTCAACCCACTTTGTCACATAATTTGTGCACACAAGAATGTAAGACTTACCATTTGAAGGTGGATCAATTGGGCCTACAAAGTCCAATCCCCATTTATCAAAGGGTGTAACAATAACTTGTGGAAACAAAGGCATTCCATCTGATCTTGTTGGCATGCCCATCCTTTGACATCTATCACACCTCCTGGTGTACTTGGCTACATCTTTATGTAATGTTGGTCAATAATATCCAGTATTTAAGATCTTCATGGTTGTCCTCTTAGCAGCAAAATGTCCACCACAAGGCTCATCATGGCTTGCATGTAGTATGTCATGAGTATCCTCTTCTCTCACACATCTCCTCATTACTTGATCTGGCCCTATATAAAACATGCAGTCTGCAATCCAAGATAAGTTAAATCTTTTCTCTACTAACAATCTCTTCTCCTTAGGTGAGAGGTGAGGAGGAGTTCTTCCTGCAACCAAATAATTTGCTATGTCTGCACACCATGGATGAATGAATTTTATGGAAAACAAATGTTCATCGGGGAAGGAATCTTCGATGAGTGCAGGATCATCTTTTCTCTGGATTCTAGACAAGAAATCAGCAACCACATTTGCTTTACCTGGTTTGTCTACAATTGTGATATCAAATTCTTGCATCAACAACAACCACCTAGCTAGTCTCCCTGTAATTGAACTCTTGTTCATGAGATACTTGATTGCTACATGATCAATATGGACAAATATTTGATAGCCTGTGATATAATTCCTGAAATTGTTGAGGGCATAGATGATTGTTAACATCTCCTTTTCTATAATTGTGTAGTTGAGTTCAGCCCCTGCAAGTTCTTACTGATATAATAAAGTGCATGCTCTGTTGAACCACTCTTTTGTCCTAGGACAACACCAATAGCATAATCTGATGCATCTGTGTGAATATGGAATGGAAGTGACCAATCTGGTCCTTTCAAAATAGGTGCTTGTGTGAGGGTGGTTTTAAGATCAAGGAATGCTTTGTCACATTCTGTTGTCCAAGCAAACTCTACATCCTTCTTTAGCAAACTGTATAGAGGTCCTGTTGTTTGACTGAAATCTTTAATAAACCTCCTATAGTAACCAACATTTCCAAGAAAGCTTCTGAGTTATTTTTGCTTGGTAGGAAAGGGTAGACTGGAAATGACTTCAATTTTGGAAAGGTCCACCTGTATTCCTACAGCAGAAATGTAGTGACCCAACACTATTCCTTCTTGCATCATCATGAAGCATTTTTGACTATTGAGTGACAAATTATGATCCTCACACCTTTGTAGTGCCTTCCTCAAATTATATGTAGCTTCCTCAAATGTTGCACCATAAACAGTAAAGTCATCCATATATATTTCCATGCAATCATATGAAATATCCGAGAAAATACTAATTACAACTCTTTGGAAAGTTGCAAGAGCATTACAAAGACCAAAAGGTAAGACTGAATAGGAAAATGTTCCCCAGGGGCATGTGAAGGTAGTATTTTCTTGATCCTCTAGAGCAATATTTATCTGATTATATCCACTGAAACCATCAAGGAAGGAGAAATACTTTTTCTTTGATAAGTTATCCAGGACTTGATCAATAAAGGGTAGAGGAAAGTAATATTTCTTAGTTGTTGAGTTGAGCTCCCTGTAATCCACACAGACTCTCCATTTTCCTCCTTTCTTAGGGACAATAACCAGTGGAGAAACCCACTGGCTATCTGAGATTGCGTAGATAAAGCCAGCATTCAACATTTTCTACAATTCCTCCTTAACTATTTCTCTTAGGGATGGATTAATTCTCCTTTGGGGCAGTCTAACAGGTTTAAACTCATTGTTGATGAAAATTCGATGTGTACATAGCTTTGGATCTAGCCCCTTCATATCATTGTAATCCCAAGCAAAAGTTGTCTTATGGTAGTAAGCATTTGGACAATTGACTCTTGCTGCTCAATGTTAAGTTTACTATTGATATTCAAGGTTTTTCCTGCAACTACTTCCACTTGTGAGGTCAATTCAAGTATAGAAACTTTGGATAGAAAAGGAATTTCTACTTCATGGGGCAATAAGGTGTGCAAACAGTCAGTTGCTGCAGGATAATGAGCTGGAGTAGATGGGGGAGAATTGTCTACAAGGAACATGGAACTTCTTCACAAAAGGGGTACTCAATGCCATAGTTGTTCTAAAGGACATTAGACAGTATTTCTTCCTCTTCTTGATTTTTCAATAAAAGGTTCTCTTCTAATCATCATCAGGTTTGCCACATAATTCATTTCTTCTACTTCTTCTCCTAAATCTAGCCAAACTGCTTGTCCAAACTCAAGTTGAGGCTGGGCTGGAGCATAAAGGGTGAGCTTCTTGGTGCTATATCCATCAGAGATAGTCATGTTACCAGACCTACATCCTATGTAAGCATCTACGGTGGCTAGCCAAGGCCTTCCTAGAATTACAGGATATCCTCCTTGTGTTGCTTTTGGAGACAAGACCATAAAATCAACAAGATATTCCCATGAATCTAGGGTGACTACCAGGTCTTCAACTACTCCATCAGGCTTGACAGTTGAACTATCAGCGAGCTGCAGAACTGTAGGTGTAGTTCTTAGGTATGAAATACTTAGCTTTACCACAAGGTCTTTAGTCATGACATTAATAGCTGTTCCAAGATCTACTAAACTATTTTTAATTTGAACTCCATTAATAATGATTTCCACAACAGGACTGCCAAGGTCTGAATATTTTGGGATGGTAAGCTTCCCTAGCATCAAGTTAGAGAGTTGACCTAAGACATGAACAGTTTGAGGGTCTCTCTTTTTCCTGCCCGACTTCTTCAAGCACGCTTCCTTAATAGCCTTGCTATATATAGGTACTTCCTTTATTGCTTGGAACAAGGGTATTTTTACACATATGTGCTTTACTTGTTCAAGAATTTCAAAGGTAGGCTCTTCTTGCTTTTTAACAACTTCACCTTCCAACCTTTGTAGAAAAGGAGGTGAATTTTTATTGGACACTTTAGGAAAAGATGGATTTTGCATGGGCTCTTTGGATGGAACTAGGTCACTAATATCTTCTTGCTCATTCTCCTCATATGGAAACTCTGCGATTATGGGAGGAGAAGGTGTAGGTAGCACTGTCCCTGACCGTAAGTTAATATTACTCAAGTTGGGAGCATAAGTAGGCTGTTGATTAGGATCGGTGTAATAAACTTGTTGTTGTTGCTGAGGTTGGTTATTTGGGTTAGGTGTTGCTTGAGCAGGGAGCTGGGTTGGCTTAGGATTTTAGATTTGATTAGCTGCAGAAGGTGGCATGATTGACTGTTGCTGGGATTGTTGAAGGAAACCAGCGGGTTGATTTGACAATTGCTGGCCTCCCCTCCACTGGTTAGACTGCTGCCAATTTCCTTGGGGAGGTTGCCATTGATTTTGTTGTGGTGGCTTACGAAGGCTGCCAACGATTTTTTTGAGCATTTGGCCAAGGATTATTCCAACTAGGTTGGGAATATGGGCCATAATTTGGAGGGTACTGGTTCTACCATTGACTATTATATGAACCAAAATTTTGCAAAGGGTCCTAAGGCATACCTTGTCTTGGGGCCCAAGGCCTGTGTTGAGCAACAAAGAACACCTCTTCGTCTCCTTCTATTGTTTTGAACTCAATGGGAAGATGTTGCACCTCCAAATTAGCCACTGCCTTGCATCTGCAATCCTTCTTATTTTGTTTGCAATGAGGGCAATATTCAGCTAGCATTGCCTCTGCTTCATCTTTCTTCCTCCTAGCTTGCATAGTGTCCAGTTGAGTAGCAACATCATTGATGATATCCTACTTGAAATTGAACAAGAGATTAGAAATATCCCCCTTAGACACTCCTGATCCATTTCCTTTTGCAATAGAGGGTCTAAACCCTCTACCTTTTTTCACAGTTGCTCTGGAGTAGTTGAGATAGATCTTCTTGATATCATCCCAATTGCTTTGGGTGATATCTCCTTCGGCCATGAGGTCTAGTGCTTCTATGCAAGCATCATTGACTCCTCTTAGAAAGAGAAGTTTTTTAGACTCATTCAGCTGGTGCTGAGTGTTTTTCTGCACACTAAACAAGAACCTTGACACATAGTCTTCCAGGGTTTCATCCTCTTTTTGTGACATCTTGAAGATGTCATCTCCTCTCATATCATTCCCCCTACAATATTCTTTATATTTTCCCAAGATTAACTCCTTCATTTCATCCCAAGTGGTCGCTGCATTTCCACCTAATCCCATGAACCACCTCAAGGCTGACTCCTTTAGGGTAGAGGGAAACAACTTTAGCTTGTGTACATCAGTGGTGTAGTCATAACTCCTACAAAGGATGTCAAACTCAAACAAGAAGGTATGAGGGTCTTCTGTAATAAGTCCATATAACTTTGGAAGTAATGAGGTAGGGATGTTCTTGAGGTTATTATTGTCACGTAGGTCAGGGATTGGAAATGGAAAAGTAGGCCTTTCCATCCTTGGTGTACTTCCTAGGTTAGCTCTTGGATGATAAACTACAAGGGCAAGCGGATTATTATATGGGTCCTGGTTGTTGAAAGTTTGCAGATTATTCAAATGCTAAATGAGTGGATTAAGGTCCTCCAGCTCATCAAACAGGTTCAAACTTAAATTTGTGGAAGAAGATGAGGTAACTAAGTCTTGGCCAGCATCCAAATATGGTTCTTCTTGGAAAATCTCTGGTTCAATTTCTTGGGTATCTAATCTTCCAGATTGATCTCTTCTTCTAAGCATACAACAAAAAGTGAGTCTAAACTATGGAAAATACTGGAATGCTGAATTCTAAGCTAAATGCGAGGAATGAAATTCAAACTCCTACTACCATGCTTGCAACAAGTTCTTAGTCTAACACCATCCCCGGCAACGGCGCCAAAAATGTAGTGTCCTTAATTAGGTTGATAACTAGGAACATATATTCCTCTACTCAAGGATTATAAATCACAACTGGCAATCATAATCTACTAAAGGACATCATTTAATTGTCAACCCATGGACATTAGACTTGAAATGGGTTTGCATAGTATATGCACTAACAACCTATTTCATACATGTTTTCTTCCTTGAAAATACCATGCTAGAATTGAAATTGCTGGAAACAAACTTTAGCTAACTAAGTCTTGTCAAAATGAAAACTAAATCCAATTTTGAAGACAGGAATTACTCTGTCCCTAGTGACTACAGGAATAGCTGACAGCTCTATAATTCTACCAGCTGTAGGAACAATCACGCTGAAGTTCTAGGAAAATAAAATACAGTTACTCTAATTGCAGAAATGGAAAAGATAGATAACATCCCTAAGTGGGCCCCCTTAGGCAGTGTCTCAAGTACACAATAGATTAAACTGCAAACTCCATGAAATGATTTTGTTGGACTGAAACTAATAAGTACATTGCTCACAACTTGCAACTTTATTACTTGAAAACTAAGCTATTACAACAGTAAACTTCCAGCCCTTTCTCTAAAGGAGAACGAGCTATTTATTCAAAATTGAAACCTAACAACTAACTAACCTTTCCCACATAAATGGGAAACCTTTATTACATCATGACCTTTACATTGAAGAAGTGGACACAAGAGGGAGAACTGAGTCAAATCAGTTTGAAAGAATTAATGCATCATTATCCTAGATTTGTGTGACACCAAGACGCCTTCTGCTAGATTCCTGGAATGCTTCCTTTGCATGGAAGATAACTTCTAAGTTGTCTCCTCATTTCTCGTTGTTGAATCGGTCTTCTTTGAATCAGTCTTGCAGCGATCTAGTGGAGGCTAAATCTTCTCCTTGAGACCTGGTACCTACAATAACTAACAACTATTCCTACAGCAAAGGGTCAGCTCACGCATTCAACTCATTAAACGATCCATTATCTCATTCATACATCCATTAGGTATTGACTTCGATCAAACAATATTTTGCATATGGCTGCAGGAAAGGCATTTTATCACATAGAGTCACAAGGCACGCATCTTTCATCAAACTAATAAAACATCAAGCAATAACCATGGAAAGACTTATCATAATAAACTTGTTATATTAAGCATAAAGTCTATGTATTACTTCCATAATTACTACTAAATGTCTATCTCAGCATAATAAAAGATGTAAAGATACTAAAAACATAGTCTAAAATATGCCAAAAACTGGGCTCATTATGTATCCATTGGTTTTTTTATGCAACAAATAAATCTTTTAGAAATCAAATCAAAAGGGTCATGTTTGCATTGTCGACTGGCAAAATTTACCTTTTTTCAAAAATTCATAACTTGAGCATATGGTGTCCGTTTTTTGAAAACTTTATATCGTGGAAAAGATGATTTCATCCTCTACGTAGATCTGAGATCAATTTTTTTTCATGTAGGTAGATTTGAATATTAATCCTTTCATGCATTCTTTCCTTTTTGCATGCTTTATGTTTTTATTTTCTCTTTGATTTCTGCATGTTTTGCATGTTCTCTTTTTACAATATTGGGGTATTGTAATAAATGAACTTCAATAAAGTTCCATCAAGGGGGATTCTTGCATAATAATTTGATTAGAGTGTAGTCGCATGGAATGCACTTTGATCTCAT
Source organism: Sequoiadendron giganteum (assembly GCA_007115665.2). Taxonomy (NCBI): domain Eukaryota; kingdom Viridiplantae; phylum Streptophyta; class Pinopsida; order Cupressales; family Cupressaceae; genus Sequoiadendron; species Sequoiadendron giganteum. Next base: position 533,411,206 of record CM021104.1, on the reverse strand, counting down.
CTTCATAATGATGACAAATCGCATGAGTTGTATCTGGATTTTGTAGTTTCTTTTGGCCACAAGCTTGCTCATAACTTGACACATTTTGGTTTGCATCAGTTCATGTCTTATATTGAGAGTCTATAGTTAATGATCCTTAATCGCATCAAATTATAATTAGGTCACATCTCAATTTGAGGGGCACTCATTTTATGGTTAATGTTCTATAATCTTCATGGTACTTTCTCCTATGGATCAGTTTTAGTCACAGTTCAACATCGGCATTGAGATACACATAGCTTCTATATTCTTTCATCACATCTTTACCTCTTATGGGGGGCATTTCTTATCTATCTATATGATGGATGGTGTACTTGGGGGGTATTATGGAGTCCTTCATATTTTATCACTTGGTTGCATTCTCTATTTATTTTGCGTTGCATATGTACATGGGTACCTAACATGGCCTTGTAGTTGGGACCCATTCATGCTTTCATGGACCCATCCTTGCATTATTTCCATGTTTTTTATTCTCCCCAAGTTGCACTTAAGGGGAGTGTTAGTGTAATTAAATATTTAATTACACTTTATTAAGTTTACTTAGGTCCTAAATAGGTTTTATCTTTAGGATTTTGTTCTTTATTCCCAATAATATTATTTGCACATATTTTGCAAATTGCTCTTGTATCTTTGTTTTTTCTCCTTGTAGAAGTTTAGTCCAGGTTTTGCAGGTGATCTTGGTTTTATGGAGTTTATTGGAAACTCTAACAAACTTAACAATTTAAATAGGACATATATAAGATTAGATAGGAAAAATTATGTTTCAAATCTAAACAACTAAAGTTGCCGAGAATTAGACTTTCAAAGAAAATTGTAGACCTCTGTTTCTTGAAAAGATGCAGAGACTTAGGTTTACTCCCCTCTTTCATCAAATTTTCTCACCACCTCTGGAGCCACAAAACCAAGCAAATTTTTCACCGAGCTGGCCTTTCACTCAAGTCCATCATCAAATTCACCAGGCAATCTATTTATCTGCTAAATTCTAGACTCCTCCCCCTTCATCTATAGAATTCCTCTTCTCTCTGTTATGACCTTTGGATTATGTTGGACAATTCCTCTCAAGCAAGGGCATTAGGCTGCCAAGTTGAATGTATCAAGAGGGAGGAGAAAAAATTTAAATCTATTTTTCACAAGCGATACCCTCACCCTCCCCCACTTCATCCTAGTAGTCACCTTTGTATCCTCCCTCTTGTTTCTAACCCCACTCAACGTATTCCCTCACCTACTTTTGTTTCATCATTCTTTCCCTCTCACTATGTTCCCTCTTTTGTTTCACGGTTCTCGCCTTCTCACTATATTCCCTCTTCTTCTCACCTTTCCCACGACCTTTCCCCCAATTCTTCCTGTCTTCCTCATCCTTCATTGAGTTCCCTCTTTTATTTGGCTTCCATCTCATGCTCTCCTCATGCAATCCACTAGTTTTCTTTTTCTTCTCATGTTGTTTCCCCCCGACCTCCCCCACCATCTTCGTCCTCTCCCCATCCATTGGTACCCTCTTCCTCCCTGCCTAAATTTCCTCCACCATATCCTAACTTAATTTTTCACATCATGCAATCTCTATCCTTGCATAGTTCCCCATTACATGGTGTCGCTTCGGGTCCCTCTCTTTCATCTAGTAATTCTCCTCATCATAGTTATGGGTCGGTTTCTCCTTTAGCTAGAAATTGTTCCTTGGAAGCTCCTTCCTGGCGTCATTCTCCTCATGATGTCTCTCAGGCGGGAACCAATTCTCTCAACAACTCCTCTCCTATGTTCCCAAGTACGTGTGACCCTACACCCTCTCCCCAACATTCTCTAAGTTATTTTTAGCCCATTAATTGCATGGCATCCCCTCTCACAAGCCAATTTAGCCTCAAGCCCCTCCCAATCTTTACCTCGATCCTTGCACCCCCTTTGATTTGTTATCCTTCCAACCTCCCCCTCCCCACATGGTTGTCCTTGAACTTTTTTCCTCTCTTTTCTTGTCCCAATTTTCACCCCCTCCCTCTAAACCCATCCCTTTCTCTTCTCGTTCCCTTCCCATTATCGCCTCCATGCCCCTCACCCCTCAATTAATTAATAATTGGGAAATTAAACTCATTATTAACCTTTCCAAATTCCCTTAGATAATGGGGCATTCAACATCTTCAAAAGAGGCCTTCGTTTTTCCTTACCACCCCGATCTATTCCCCATCTCGTTTTCCTCATCAAAATTGAAAATTTTATTTGCTCCCTCCCCCCTAATATTGCTAAGGAGGTTTGTCAAGATTGTTCTTTTATTTTAAGGCATGCTAAACCTCCTAAATGTAATATTTCTTATTTCGATCGCCTTTATTTTTTCAAACTTTTGAGTAATCTTGATCTTGTCATTTCCAAAGAAGATAAGGGCAACACCACTATCCTCTTGAACAAACAAGATTACATCTCCAAAATGCTTACCCTTCTTTCTGACTCTTCTAGATATCAAATCTTACCTGTCAACCCTTGCCCCATGATCATTAAAAAAGTTAAATTTTCCATCTCTCGTTCCTCTTTCAATACCCCCACCAAAAAATATTTATTCCTCTTGGTTGAAATAACCCCTCACATTTATGGGGTCCCTAAAATCCGTAAAGCCGACATCCCCCTCAGGACCATCGTTGACTCCACTAGCTTCCCTACCTATAAAATTGCTTCCTTCTTATCCAAATTCATCTCTTCTCTAATGGGAAATTTGAATTCCTTCATTAAAGATTCCTCCCATTTTGTTGACTTTTTTAAAGACAAAAAATTAAATAATGAGGACATTCTTGTCAGCTTTGATGTTGTGTCCTTATTCACCAAAGTTCCTCTTTGTGACTCCATTGAGATTGTTAGACTCAAGACCAATGACGAAGTGGCCTCCTTAGTTGAATTATGCCTAAGATCAACTTTATTTTCCTTCCAAGGTGTCATCAATGAGCAAGTAGATGGTGTTGCCATGGGTTCCCCTCTTTCTCCTATCATAGCTAACCTCTTCTGGAGCATTTTGACGAAGTTTCCCTCTTCTCTTTCCCCCTCAAACCAAGGAGGTGGAAGTGCTACATGGATGACACCAATATATGTTGGCCACATGGTCTAGAAAATCTTGAGAAGTTCCATTCCCACCTTAATAACTTTAACCCTTGTATCTCTTTCACCAAAGAGATTGAATCTAACAATCAACTCCCCTTCCTAAATATTCTGCTCACCAAAAATCTTGATGGGTCCTTAGCTTGTAGTATTTTCCGTAAATCCACCAACACTGACATCTACCTTCACTCTTCCTCCCACTACCACCCTACTAAAAAATCCTACATCCTTAAAACTCTGACCTTGTGGGCCTTTTGTATTTGTGATGAGGAAAACTTAAACCATGAGCTAGCCTATCTCTACCATGTCTTCCTTTTGAATGGCTACAGGAACAAGAAAATCTCTAGAACTTTCAATCTATCCAAATCAACCTTCTCCAAATCCCATCCCTCTCAACCCTTAACCCCCCCAATGCCACCCTTCCTTATATCAAAGGTTTATCCCAAAAAATCACCAAAATCCTTCTAAAAAAGAGCATTCATTGTGCTTTCAAGCCTTTGTCTACCTTAAGAAACCACATCCCTTATCTTAAGGACCACAAAGACATCTAACTTAACTCTAGTGTTTACAAGGTAGATTGTTCTTGTGGTATCCCTTACATAGGTGAGACAGACCGCTCTTTTAGAACCAGAGTCAAAGAGCATTGTGTCGACATCAAGCACGAATGCGTCTTTAAGTCTGCCCTTGTTGACCAATCCTCCTCCACTAAGTACCACATTTGTATTGAGAGTACTCAAATCCTATCCATTGAAAATAACTTCTTCAAAATAAAACTTAGGGAAGCCATTGAAATAGACAACCACCCTTTAAACCTTAATTGAGATGAAGGGTGGAGCTTAATTTCTTCTTGGAAACCGCTTCTATCTAACTCCTTCCCCTCTAACCCACACGGTTCCTAGCTCCTCATTTGTCCCCTCTCCCTCCCTCTTTGCCCCCTTCTTCACTTCCTTCTTCCATTTATTTTTCCCCCTTCTTTCCTTCTATCTTTGGTCCTTGGCTACTCTTCTTTCAGTTTCATTCCCTTCTCTATTTTCTCTTTCTCTTTCTTATTCTAGTCCTTGTTCCTTTCTCTTATCATCTTTGGTTCTTTTATTTTATTTCCTCCTTTTAGTCTTTTTCCCATTTTAATTTCATTTTTGTTCTCGCCTTTTCTTTTGCCTATATATATATATATATAGAGAGAGAGAGAGAGAGAGCTTATATCTTCTTTTAATTCCTTTCATTTTGTTCTTATTATTTTCTCTTCTCTTTTTTTTTTTTGATACGCAAGGTAGTTTTTATATTGATATTATAAAAGTATACAAGCATCTGCTAAGCAAGGATAAGAAGTCCATCCTGTACGCGCAGCTGAATAAAAAACATTCCCAGCCGGCACATAATATCATCATTTTAACATTACAGTCTCGTTGCAAGCATCAGAAAACTAGCCACTATAAGCATAGATACAAAATATTTGGGTCGGAGGCCGAGCCTCATCCAGCTTAAGACGATATTTACTATCTACTAATGCTAAATTCCACCAAATTTGACAAGCTAATAACTAAGAAACTTGTGAAAACTTCAACCACAGAGACCAAGCCTCACATAAAACCGTTTATTTCTGCAAACCTTATGAAACCTTCCATCCACTCTAATCCCTCCTCCGGCACCAATTTCAACTTTCTCTTCAAGAAATCCACAACCACATCTACTAACTTTTTGTGCCTCGACAATGCGAGCCCTTTGATGTCTAAGATGAAAGGGAAGACTTTGACAGCATCATCTGTTTCCCATAGGAGAGCCAAGTCTGCAGGGCGTGGAATACCTTTGCCTATGAAGGCCTCCTTTAATGTTTTCTCTAAACCTCCAAGCAAGTCATCACGGAACAGACGCACCATCATCTCCTTAGCCTCCACCTTTGGGGTTTCCAGGTCCAAAAGCACTGCGAGAAACTGAGAGGAGATATGAGCATTATCTCGGGCAAATTCTTTTCTTTCCAAGTGTTATTTGCCTAGGACCATCTTGACAACAACTATTAACAGCGGATCATCTTCGAGTAGAATTCTCTTTAATCTTTGGTCCGTTACTTCCTGAAAGGCTATCTGCCTCTCTGTGGCTACCAAAGAGACTAGTGTGTCGACACCAAAACTTTCCAATCCTTCCACCGAAATATGAATGATGAATTTTGACTTCGTCATCCTCGCCATTTGCAAAGCTTTGACAGTCGTTCCCTGCATAGAAACAAAAAACAATACCAAATTTCGAAGACATAGCTTTGAAAATGACTTCATCAGATTATTAAATAAACCCGTGAGATGTTCAGTCAAGCCTCCGCACACAAATCTGAATAATGGCGGAGCTAACATATCGTCCTTGCCATGAAGATTTTCTACAGCCTCTGTCCTTTCAACTACATGCCACTATCACTTTGAATGAAGTGAGTTGCCACCCGGCCATTCAACTTTCGTTTCTATGATTGTTGTGCTCTACATGTCACGCAGACGACACTTTGTAAACTGTGCCATACATACCCCCTGTCATGCACCAATGTCACCGCTATTTTCAAGATCGAAAAACTTAAAATAGTCCCTGCTCCTCCCTTCAGCTATTTGATAAGACTTGGAATGACATGGCAATGCCACATCCGCTAGAACCGTATCTGACCCAACTACCACCTCATGTCCACCCTAAATTTTGAGTGACCAAATGAGGGGCGGGGGGGGCCCACCCTACCACCCACTGGGAGTTACTCTAAATGGCATTCTTTAAAACTAGGTCCAGCTACTCCCAAATTAGATAGGAGATCTGCTTCTGTGTTTCCTTCCCTTAAAGTGTGATTTATCATTACTTGCTCAAAATTGCTTAGCTGCTCTATTGCCGCCTCCAAATACACCCCTATTTTCCAATTGTGAATCTATCTTGTCCTTAGAGCATTAATGACTAATGTTGAATCACCTTCGATAATCAAATTTTTGATTTCTAATTCCTTGCTGAGTTTGAGTCCAAGCAGAAGAGCTTGGAATTCAGCTGCATTGTTCGTTCCATCTACTAGAGGCTGAGCTAATTTGCCCGGAATCAAACCTGTACTGGTTCTAATTATGCAGCCTACATCAGACGGACCTGGGTTCCCTTTTGAGGCTCCATCAAAATTTAATTTGGCCCACCCCGACTTAGGGGGAAGCCACTGTGTCTTTTTGCGTTGTTCCACAATGGCTGCATTTCTTGAGCAATCCAAAGGAGGGGATTTGATTCCAAACCATTGTTTCATAATCCAGGCATCCCATTTGGTGAAATTGAATTTCTTTTGTTTCTCCATCAGCTGTGAATTAAAAATTTCTACAATGCTTGCCTCTATCTTGCACTGTAGCCTTAGGATCGACATCTCTTTATCCTGAAATAGATGTCTATTTCTCTCCTTCCAAACTTCCCAGATTAGTATTGAGGGACTCATTTTCCATAAATCTCCAAAGATGGAGCTATGCTCGCTGCTTGGCCAGGAATTTAGACATTCTAGCAAAGTGTTAGGAAATACAGTTATCCACTTCAGTTTTGTGCATAGCCAACACCACATTTGATATGTAAATTTGCAGTTCAAAAGTAAGTGGTTCACAGTTTCCTCATCTTCTTGACACAAGGGCCATCTGGTTGGGCCATGATAACCCAATTTAGTAAACCTATCTCCTATGAGAATTCTGCCTTGAGCCGCCGCCCATGTAAATATCCCAACTTTTGGTAAGCAAACCTTGTTCCAACAAAGGTTTCGAGGCAACTCTGAATTTGTTTCATATGATGAAGTTAACATATTGTATCCTATTTTGGCCGAAAAAGCCCCATTCGGTGCAACATCCCACCGTATTTTGTCTTCCCCCTTTCTAGCCTAGATTCTTCGACTTGCCATTTCTCTCTCAAAAATATCCATTTCTTGACCTCCCAAATTCAAGCATCTCACCGATTTCCACTTCATATAACCACTCTCTATAGATTCCGCATAATCTATGTAATCCCTAACTTTCGAGCCCCACGTTTGCTTAGTCTTCTCCTTTATGCTAGAAAGTTTTGGGATGTTAGCTAATGCTGAGTGTCCTTCCCATGAATCTTCCCAGAATAAAGCCTCCTTTCCATCCTTCACCTCCCATGTAATGAAATATGTTATTAGTTCTCTGCAATTTTTGATAAAGTTCCAGATCCAGGACCCAGATGGAAGGGTTTTTGCGGAAAGAAGTAATTTTGATCTGGTTCCAAGTATTTCGCTCTGACGATCTTTACCCATTTAAGATCTGGCCGAGTATGTATAGTCTAAGCAAGTTTTTCCCCCAAAGCCTTATTTTGCCTTAGAACATTTCTCAACCCAGTCCCATCATTTTCCCTCTTCTCACAAACCTTTTTCCATTTTATGAGGGGGATTTTCTTTTATTCTGAACTGCCTTTCCAAAAGAAATCCTTCATGACCTTATTTATATCTTTACTCGCTCCACTGGTTAACTGAAGACAAGACATCATATATATGGGGAGGGCTGAGATTACTGATTTCAACAAAGTTAATCTCCCTGCCCAAGAGAGCCATTTATTTTTCCATGAAGATATTCGATCCTTACATCTGCTCACCATTGAGCTCCATGCACTGTTACGTTTGATGCCTTTGTCCAATGGGAGTCCTAAAAATTTACTTGGCAATTGCCCCATTTTGAAGCCTAGAATTCTCAAAATTTGAACCTCACTAAGACAGTTTGCATTGAAGAAAAATATCTCTGATTTGGCCTTACTTACTTCTTGTCCTAAAGCCCTAGAATAATCTTCAAGCATTTTTTTATACCTTTGGGCCTCCTTTTCCATTGCTTCACCAAACAACATTGTATCATCCACAAATTGCTAGTGAGTGATGTTGGGTAGACTGCTAGTAACTTGCAAACCTTCAATCCACCCGGACCTCCTTGCATTTTCAATCAATCTCCCTAATGCTTCGGCCATTATTATGAACAAGAACGGGGATAAAGGATCCCCTTGTCTTAGCCCTCTTGAGGCTGTGAAGTAACCCTCCGGAGAACCATTTACCAATACTGAAAATCGTGGGCTAGCCACCCATCCGAAGATCCAATCTATCCATTCCTTTTGAAAACTGAAAGCTTCCATTACCTTAAAGAGGAATCTCCAATTCACTCTATCATATGCTTTTTTGATGTCTAGTTTCAACAACATGGCCGATTTATTCAGTTTTTGAATTGAATGTATGACTTCTTGTGCAATGATCACCCCGTCTAAAATTGAACGTCCTGGGACGAATCCTATTTGTTCCTTTATTGTAGGAAGAATTTTCTTTAGTCTGTTAGCTACAACTTTGGCCAGTATTTTGTAAATTATGTTACATAGCGATATTGGGCAAAAATCTTCCCAATGGTCTGGTTTCTCTTTTTTTGGAATAAGAGCTAATAAGGTGTTGTTCGCTTCCTTTAAAACCCTTATGTTCAACCTGGAGTCTTCAATAGCTTCCCAAATATCCTTTCCCAAAAAGTGCCAGCATTTCTGAAAAAAACCGGTCAAGAATCCATCCGGTTCGAGGGCCTTTTCTGGCTGCATCCCAAAAATTGCCTCTTTTACTTCCTCTTCGGAGAATTTTGCATTCAATGCTCTCATTTGAGTTTGGGAAACCAATTTCGGTATGAATTGCAAGGAGGCATTTTGAACTTGCCAATTTGAACCTTCCCATTCATTAAGCAAATTCTGAAAAAAAGTAACCGTTGAGTCCTTGATTTCCTTCACATCTTCCACCAATCTGCCATCCCCATCTTTCAAGCAAGTTATTTTGTTGAATTCCTTCCTTGCTCTTGTGGAGTTGTGAAAGAATTTTGAGTTTCTATCTCCTATTTTTAACCAGACTTCTCTAGATTTTTGTCTCCAAAAAATTTCTTCTTTGGCCAGGATGTCATTGAGCTTATTGGTTAATGCCTTTTCTTTCATGTAGCACGCTTCATTCATCCCACACTTCATAATTTCGTCTACTAAGGATTCTAATTCTTCCTCTGTTTGCACTTTCTCCTTAAAAATGTTCTTAAAGCTCTCTTTGTTCCATTGTTTGAGTCGCTGCTTCAGGTATTTTAACTTTGTGATCACATTGAATAAGCTTGAGCCCTCTGGAGAGCATTCCTTCCACCATTGTTCAAGTAAATCCACCACTCTAGGATCTTTAAACCACATCATTTTGAATTTGAAAGGACATCTGATCGGTCCCTTCTCCCCGTCTATAATCAATTGAACTGGAAAATGATCAGAGCCAATTCCAGAGTTTATCTTGCTCTCTAAAGAGAAGGGAAAGGAACTCAAATTTCCTTTGAAGAAAAAGCGATCTAGTTTTTCCGCAATACTTCCAAACCCTTTCCTACGATTAGTCCATATGAAAAGGGAATTTCCAATAAAGAATTTCTCTCCACAAAATTGCAGAAATCCTTTTGGGACTGGAGTGCTTTACGTATTCCCCCTTTCTTGTCTTCCTTTCTGAGGATAGCATTAAAGTCCCCTCCTAATATACTAAAACCATGAAGCAAACCGTGCAAAACACCATCCAATTCTTGCCATACTAATCTTTTCTGAACACACATCAGGGGTCCATACACATTTATTAAATTAAAATGAAGGTTCGAGATTAAACTTCTTACCTTACACACCATCCAATGTCGGCTCAAATTCAAGACCTCTAGAAAGACTGTCTGTGGTTTCCAAATAATCAATAAACCTCCCGAAGCTCTTTCCGCTTCCGAACCTATCCATTTCCATGACTTCAATTTTCTACCAAATTTCTCCAGATCTGTCCTACCTAATTTTGTTTCTTGAAGAAGGCAAATTTCTGCTTGACACACTTCAATGTGGTGCCTGATTAGACTCCACTTGTTAGGGGAATGTAAGCCCCTAACATTCCATGTTAAGATTTTCATTGCTGTTCAGGAAGGGCTCCACCCTTCCCTACTTTTATCATAGTGTCAATTTTTTGCTGACCATTGGCTTCCCCATCCTGTTTTCTCTTCTCTTGATTAGGGATTCTACCCCGCTTTTTTTGATCCCCACAGTCTGGAGTTAATTTGAATATATCCCTTCTGTGAATTCCAAGACGAGATTTAGCCGCCTTCAATTCCTCTGTCAACTTCCGCTTTTTGCCTGACTATGGACTTAACAACTCAATCGTTTCTTGGTCTTCTGTCTCCCAAATTTCCTCTATCCCATCTAAGTTGAGACCATCCCCCAACATTCCTGACTTTGTTTTAGCCACCTCCGCTAGTTCCACTAGTTCCTTCTCGACTTCTATCAGAGAATCCAACTCCACATTCAGGCAACTATCCCCCATAAGTTCTAAAGTCTCAGAAATTTTATCTTCTATCTCCTCAAACTGAACCTCCCTCTCCTTCTGTTCTTCTTGAGTAGCCTTCCTTCCTTCTCTTTCATCCATTGAGGGAGGATTTAAGATCCCAGTTAGTGGAACCCCCCCCCTTAGAATTTAGATTGTCACTATTCTCTTTTGGGGAGGCCCTAAAAACCTTTGTCAGTGATTTCTCATACCCTTCCTTTGGAGATTTTGAGGTTTCGGAGATGATTTGCACAACCGCTCTAAGGTTCGCCGAAGGGATCTCCAGTAGACTAGATTTCCCTACCTCTTCATTGTTTGTTTGGCATCCCAGCGTGCGTACCAAGTTGTTGTGCATTAAAGAATCCCACTCTAATTTTTGAACCCAAACCCCATAATCCATTAGTAGTTCAATCTCACTCCAGATCGTCCTGTCTGCATTATTTTCCACACAAATGCGCACATAGGTTTGGTTCTTCTTTGCCAATTTCCTTTCTTCTGCACAAACAAATGTACCCAGTTGATTTCCTATCTCCTCAAGAATGGAAGGAGCCCAGTATTCTTGAGGAAGATTTGGTAAGCTGTACCAATATTGCTGAAATTCCATCACATGGGTCGATGGGTCAAAACCCACGGACCATTTCCTTAAATAAAAGCCACAGCCATCTAAAACCCAGACCCCTTTAACTATTTGATCTCTAATAATTTTGGATGGGAAAACTACCAAGAAAAAATCATTTTGAAGCATTTTAAGCTGCAATTCAAAGCCCCAACGCTCTTTCCACCATTTCACTAAATATTCCCAATTGAGATTCTTCCCAAACCATTTCCCAAACAAACCTAAATGTTCTAACCTCAGAACTTCCGCTTGCATTTTCGAGGAGCTAATAACTACTTTGGTTCTTCCACTTTTTGCTTCTTTGGGCAAGAATGTGCCATGTTTGCCCTTTTTGCCCTTTGATCTTTCTTCCCGGACTTCCTCCCATACCTTGGCCGAAGACTTTTTTTGCCATTCCATTCCTCCCTTCCCATTTCTGGCTTTAGGGTTTTTTCTTGCATCTTGTCTGCTCGGCCGTGGGAGATCATTTTGCCCCAATTTTGCTTCATTTTGTAGTCGAGGTCTGCGAAACTCTTCGTTTCTATACTGGTCGTTCTTGTTCCTACCTCGTGAAAATCCAGCATCTTTGTTCTGTAGATGCCCGTGACCCATGCCCACGGTAAAGCGACCATTCGGTGCAATATTCTGTGGTTGGTCCCAACGATCTTTCCTCCGAACGTGGTCGAGGTTCCCAGATCTATGCGCAATGGGTCCCTCACGTCCTCTGCCACCATGCCATAGCATATCCGACCGTTGTTTTCCGCCATGACCATTGCAAAGCTCCATCTTCGTAATATCTTTGGACCTATTTTCTCTTCTCTTTTAAATTCTTTTTTTTTTCCATTTTATTTCATTTATTTATTTTTGTCCTTCTTTTTCATTTTTTCCTTTAATCTCCTTTCTCTTTTTTAATTTCTTTAATTTTTCTTTTTCTTTTTTTTTTCCTTTGTTTTTTTCCTCTTAATTCATTTTTTCATTTTACTCTCTTTTCATTCATTTATTAGTCTCCTTTCTTTTCAATTTTTGTTGTTTTGTCCCTTTATTTCTCTTATTTTGTTTTTCCACTTATTTTATTTATTTTCATCCTTTTTATTCATCCATTTATTTATGTCTTTCTTATTCTTTTTATCCTTTTATTCTCCTTCTTTCTATTATATTTATATTTTTTGTTTCTCTCTTCTTCCTTTTTATTCTTTTATTTGATTTTATTATTTATTCATTTCTTTTTAATTCTTTTTTTCATGTCTTTCATTATTTTCTTCTTCTCTTTATGTCCTTCTATTTCAATTTTTTCCCTTTTAATCTCTTTCTTTTTCAATTATTCTTCTCCTTTGAATTCATTAATTTTCATCATTTTTCTCCTTTTATTCTCCTCTTAATTCTTTATTTTATTTATCTCTTTCTATTTCCTATATTGTTGTCTTTTATTTCTTTTTTTTACTTTCATTATTTTTGTTATTTCAACTTCATTTTATTTTGTATTTCTATTTTCTTTTCTTTATTTGGCTTGGCTTCGATTTCCAAACTCTTTTGTCTTGTTTCTTTATTTTTGAATATTTATGACTAAATTATTGCTCTATTTATTCTTTATTTTGTGAATTTACATAGTTTGTTTATGTTTTTATTTTTTATTTTTTAGAAATTTTTTATTTTTATTTATTTATTTATTAATTCCTTTTTGTCTTCTTTTTTATCTTTTAAGGTTTTTTTAATTTTATTTAAATCTAATATTATGTTTTTTCTATTATTATTATTTACTGTATTTCTAATCTTTAATTGATTTATTTTAAAAAAATTATATTATTTTTTTTAGTTTTTCTTTTAGTTTATTAGTTCTTTTCATTTTTCTTTATTTCTTTTCTTTTCTCTCTTCTTTTCTTTTAATTTTAGTGGTTTCTCTCTATTTCTTTTCTTAAATAATTTTTTCAATTTAATATTCATTTATTGTACCTTGTACCACTTAACTTCCTCTTTTTGTTTCTTTTTATTGAACTTGGGACTGCAATCTCTCATTTCTCTCTTTCAGCTCTTTATTTATTTTGATGATGGATCATGGAGTGTGATCTGAAACGTTGATGCAAATAAATCCACACTGTTGAATCCAAAAGAATAGCTCTTATCAATATGAAATATGGAAATATAATGTCATTAAAGGAAAAATACCTATTTACACCAACAACCCATACATAAAATGTCCAAGGAGATGCTTGAGCATGAAGTTCTTGTGTAGGAGCTCAAATTAAATTGCTACATTGTTGAAATTTAGGGCATTCCTTGACAAAGGTGAAGGAATCTTGTTCCATCATTTGCTAATAGTATCTCATGTGTAATAATTTTTGAACTAGGGATCTATGGCCAAAATTCCCACTTGTAGAGCTTGAATGAGCTTCTTGGAGGCAAGGGGTTTTTCAAACTTAATTAGAAAATGGAGCAAGACGTTGTTGTAATATATTTGATAAATAATATTAGAAAGTATGATGTAATGTGTTGTAAGCTTTCAATTATGAATGTAAGTGTTCTTAGAAATATTTCTAGGAAAAGTTTTATCTTGTAAATAATTGTAAATATGAGAAAATCATTCACCAGAGTCCACATTGGCACAAAGTAGACTACTAGGCTTGGGATAATTGACAATATCAGGAAAAATAATAATAATGGATCACAAAGGGCACAAGGGAATTAACACTTGCCATTGCATCTTCATGACAATTATCTTTGCACATGATAGTGTCTATAGTAAATGATAAGAAATTATTTAGTAAAGATAAATCTAAATCATGGTATTTAGATCATTTATCCTACTTAAATTAAGAATCACTATAGATTTAAATATATTTTATGTTCAAATATTATGCAACACATCAACCAACAATGAGGGATTCATACTCAAAAATATTATTTGAACAAAGAAATTGTAGATGAAAGGATAAGGTGATTAGTTTACCAAAGGGTAGGAGTATAATTACTCCTACACCAGAGCAATATTGACACCCTGATCCATAGAACTATATATTTCAAGTAGAGTCATCCTATCTAGAAAGAATATTTTCATCAAGGAAACATCTAAATTGGGAGAATAAGGTGAAGGTGTGTCAACTAACTAGTTAGCTAGGACTTGTCATTTTATTGCTTTTTGAGAGACAAATAAAAGGTCAAACTCAAGTAACATCAACCATTTAGTTAATCTTCTTAAGAGATCAATTTTAGAAAATAGATGTGTAAGAGGGTCAAACTTGAAAATGACGTTGGTTTTTGCATGAAGGAGGTAATTTCTTAACTATTGTGTTGCGAAAACAAGAGCAAGACATTGTTTCCCCAAAATAGAATACATAGTTTCATAATCAATTAGGATTGAATTGATATAATATACTACTCTTTCCTTACCATTCTCATCATGTTGAGCTAATACAACTACTAAATAAGTATAGAGAAAAAAATGTCACCCTTCTACATTTGACATCAAAATGGGAGGGTTAACCAAATAGCTCTTAATTGAATCAAATTTTTTTTGATAATTCACGTTCCATTGAAAGAGCACATTTTTCCTTAATAGAAATGTGAAAGGAAGAGTATGATCAGCCAATAGAAAGACAAATCTACAAATTTCCTAAATTTTCCCCTTAAGACTTCAAAGTTGAGAAATATTTTTTAGGTGGAGGCATGTTTACAATTGAAAATATCTTATGGGTGTCAACTTCGATTCCATGATGAGAGACAATATTCCCAAAAGATTACAAGTGTTAACAATGAACATGCACTTGAGGGGGTTCGATCAAATTTTATAGAGTCGAAGTCCCTCAATGATAAGACAAAGATTATTAAGATGGTCTTGGTGAATGAGACCTAGCCAAGATATCATCAACGTAATCTTCTAGAAGCTTATGATTGAAGTCATAAAAGATAAGATTCATAGCATGTCAGTAAGTTGTATTAGCATTATTCAATCCAAACAATATGACTACATAACAAAAAGTATTATAAGGGGTAGTGAAAGTTGTCTTAAATTGATCTTTTGGATTAATAAGGATCTAATTATATCCTGAGAAACCATCCATGAAAGAGAGAAATGCATGGTATTTTGTCGAGTCTATAATCCTATCCATATTAGGGAGTGAAAAACTGTCTTTAAGAGAAGCCTTATTTAGATATAAAAAATTAATGCATACACGAATACGACCATCAAGTTTTGTAATGAAAACTATATTCAATATCCAAGAAGAATAGCTGATAGGACGGATAAATCCAACTTTTAAAAGCTTCTCTATCTCAATCTTAACCATTAAGGCAACCTTGGGATACATATTTCAACCTTTTTTTACTTTATCAACTTCACATATGGATATAGCATAATATTATTGATCATAGTAGATGGGTATATACTAGGAATATCCTCATATGACCAAGAAAATATGTTTGGATAAGAATTTAAAAGATCAGAATGTGATTTTTGTTATTCAAAAGAGAGACATTTTCTTATATTGATTATTTTTTCAAAAGAAGGATCCATATGGACTTTAATAGTATCTCCATTAAGAAGCATACTATGGTTCAAAGGATCAAGAGTTTTATAAATCTTATTAGTTTTAGGAAGAGAATATTCATCATTTAAAGTCATGAAAGATTCACTAAAATATGCATGAGGATTCAAGCAATGTGGGAGTCTTCTATCATGATGATAAAAAGGTAAATTTGAATATACTGCAAGGAAATCAACTAGATCTTGTTTATAAGGGAAGGCATATAGAGGGGGTATAAAAGAATCTACACTATATAGAATAAGCTTAGGATGGATAAGATGAAGTGATGAATCATCCAAAGAGATCATGTGTACATTCAAAATAGGCTTTGATTTAGACATATAAGGGTGTTATCCAGGGCTTGCATTAGAGTTATGTGGATTTGGCTATAATGGAATTTAAATACCTTGCTCCATACAACCACAACCAATACCTTTATATCCA
This sequence comes from Sequoiadendron giganteum, assembly GCA_007115665.2. Lineage (NCBI taxonomy): Eukaryota > Viridiplantae > Streptophyta > Pinopsida > Cupressales > Cupressaceae > Sequoiadendron > Sequoiadendron giganteum. The sequence continues at coordinate 533,395,230 of CM021104.1, read as the reverse complement.
ATTTTAGATAGAATATTTAATCCACAACCATAACACGATTGCAATTCCTCAAAAGAAAGAGGCTTAGCATTGCTAACAAGATTAATATAAATTATATAAGAAAACTTATTATCTTCAACATCATCTGAAGTAAATGGAACTTCATCTGCTATATAGACGAGGTTGATGGAATTTTTGGAATATCAAAGTGACTTGGGCTGACTTTATTTTATCTAATAAATAAAGGAGTAAATTCTAATGATCTCTCATCATCACTAAGACATTCATTCTTATTAGAAAGAGAATGACTAGTAGGACCATTATTAGAAGAGGGAGATGATGATTGTACTATAATTTTAGGAGTTAATAAAGGAATGAAATTACTAAGAGTAGAAGTATTTGAAGACCAACCAAATTCAACCAATTGACAATAGGAAAGGACCCTAGGGTTGATCTTTATTGTAATGACCTTATTATCATTAATAAATTTAAGATTTTGATGTAAGGTAGTGACACAACATCCATAGCATGGATCTATAGTATACCTAGAAGAATGTTATATGGTAAAGTACCCAGCATAACATATACTAGGTTAGGTAAAGTAACAATTCCAAGGATCAAAGGTAGTATTATAGTACCTAGATCTTATTTACCAAAGTTATTAAACCCGCGAATAGACAAAAATGTAGTGACAATAGAACTAGTATCAATATTGATCTTAGGTAGTAAATCCACACTAAAAACATTGAGCATTGAACCAAGATTAATGAGAGTGAATCTGATACTAATTTCATCAACATCAATAATTGTCATTAATGGATTAGATTGACTTTGCACTTCAAGAGAAGGAAGTTCATACTAATAGAATGTGATATTTAGTGTATCGAAACGAATATCTTTTGTCAAAGAATTATTGTCATTCAAATTAGTAGAAGAAGGTGTAAATGTCTTTTGTAAATCCTCTTGAAGCGTGCTATGATAAAAAAGAGAAGTTTGAAGAAGGTCTGAAAGAGAGATCTTAGTTAGAGTAATGTTAATTTGTTCAATAAGATCATACTCAGCTGGAAATTTTGAGATAGGTTTAGGTGCAAACAAAAGAATATGTGTACGAGATGGAAGAGATGTTGGAATATTAACATTTTTTTGTTTCTTCTTCTATTATAAGTGTGGGATAATACAGTATGATTAGTAGTCACTGGCACTTTAGAAGTAATAGATTGAGCAAGATGTAAGCAATAACTTGGAGGTTGTGATGCAGAAGAATCACCACAAATGGTTATTACCTTTTTAGCTTTTAGATTTTCTCCATTAACATAGATTATTGGTATCTCAAGTTTGTTAGGGATAGTGGAGAAAATAATCAAATTAATAGATTTATTATGACTTGTAAGAGATTGAGTTGAAGAATATTGCAAAGAAATAGAGTTTGTTGAAGGAGAAGATATATAAACAGAATTCTTAGAAGGACATGAATCTAAAAAATTATCAAGTACTTCATCTAACATATGAAAATGTTTAAAAAATGAATTATCAAATACATTTTATGCTAGAAGAATGAAAATTTAATGACAATCTATAGAATTTATTTTTTACTAAATACAACAATGGATAAAATTTAGGGGTTGGGGGCCTAGCTCGATTAGCTAAAGCATCTTGTTGTAGGAAAGAGGTCATGAGGTCTATTCTCCCCACATCCCCATTGTAAGTCCTTTCTAACATCTGATTAACTTGGTGTTTGAAAGTAGACACACAATTCAAAGGATGGGTTCCTAACCGAATAGTTCACCAAACCTTCACAAAAGTTTGCATTTAATTATCAACCAAGGCTCGTAAGATTTTGATGGTGTTGGAACTATATGCACATCCAAGGATCCTAGCTATGTCCTATATCGATAGAACATAGGTGGTCACATATGTACTAAAAACTATAAAATCTTGGAAAAGGGAATAAATCATAAAATCACAAAATGGGGGAATAACATAAATCTACTAATTATGCTACGAGTACTTACTTCTCAGTATTGTAATTGCTAACTATTAAAAATGAACTTGAAACTAGCTAATACTTCTAACTCTGACTCTTAACTTCTAACTTCTAGCTTCTAACTTCTTTGAAGAATAACTCAATGTAATGTTACAGGATGTAATTCATGCTACAAAATATCATTCATGAAATTCACAATCATATAATTGAAAACTTATCTTAAATGGATTCAATAATGTAGCATCTAATCTAGTAACAAAAAATAAGGTGGGTTGGTAGTACCTCGAGTAGCCCATTCTCGAGTTGTTGCACCCACAGAAGATGCCAAATATGCACTACTTGATCAACAAATCATGACAACAAACTAAAATCGTTTATTGCGTGAAAATTGGATTTCTTATAGTTTGACAAGAATCTCTAAGAATTTCTCATTCAACAGTACATATCTATTGCAAATTGATAACATAAAACTAAAAAAAAATAACTATCAATTGGTAAAAACAATCACACTGCTCAATTTTCTCCTCAACCACAAAACCCAATATATAGGCTCAGGAGGAGTCTTATTGACTCTAGGACTAAAAGTAGAAAATTAATGCATACATCCACTCTCCCTCAAGGATAGGGGGAGGACTTGTCTTTGAAACAAAAACCATGAATATGAAATAGAAGAAGAAAAACCAAACTAGGATTTTGCCCCTAACAGTTAACCACAATGACAGGGACATGTTTCATGGAAACTATCACATCATGGGTCACTCCTATTTGGAATAGACTTATTCTTCCAATTTATTTATTGGATAAAAGTGTAATTGTGATGACTCATGGCTTACCATTCAATAGCCACCTTCACTATCCTCTAAAATTGTCGTGCTTCAATCATTTTGTCTTCTCCCTTACAACTGTCCACAATCCTTTATTGCAGGTTATAAATCCAGTTGCTATGGCATGTAAATATAGCTTTTGTGGGCTATAGTCTTCTTGGTTGCAAGATGTTAGTTTTGATACCAAGGCATTCACATCATTGACAATCATAATTAAATCATAAAAACATACTAAATATTATGAACATTCATACATCCACACAAGCATATATCAATATCATATTTATATTTCCACATATTTAGGTCTATCAAAGTGCATAAAAGGCATATGAAATATGTATCAATTCTTGGAATTTTTTGTGAAACATATAAAATGAATGATAAAAGTGTAAACTGATGAAGAAAAAACTAGCCATTATCTATGAAACATAGAAAAATAGGTTAGCTAAAATGTGGGATCAAAATGTGTGGGGTGAGAGACCTATTTTCTTTTATTTCATTAGGAAATGAGATCCCCACAAATAATTGACTAACAACCGTTAGGTGAATCAACTCGATATGAGAATCTTCAAATTTCCTTATGCTTTGAGGAAATGGGTCAAGTTCAAACATCACTTTTGGGAGAAAAACTAAAAATAGAAAATCAACCAAATTATGCCAACAATTCAAACTTGAAACAACAATATGAAACTCAATAGTAGCAAAAACAAAAAACTAATTGTAGAATGTAGATTTGAGAAGGGTGGAAAGGTGTTTACTAGTCACCAAAAGCCAGTTTCTAAAGGCAAAATGGGACATTCGCCCATGGGCGAATGGGTCTTTTGTTAGGGTTTTCAAAAATATTTTGGGAGCCTCTGATGTTGATCTATAGCTTCTGATTTGTCTAGGTTTTAGTGTTGAAAAATCAAAAAATAGATCTGTAGGTTAGATTCCATGATTTGACAACAACTTTGACAACTTTTGCAACTTTTTCAATCTTGCACTTGAAAAGGTCTTCAATCCTTCTTCAACCCAAATCTATAACACACATACAAGAAAGGGAAAATTGTTTGTTTTTGGTGATGGGGGTTTGCCTTGGTCAAACCCTATTTTGGTAATCAAACCTTGAAATGAAATAAAGCATGAAAGAGGGAATGAAGAATAAATAATACTATATTACCACTCAACAAACCCTTGGATGAACCTTGGTAATGGAGACCTTGGAAAGTCTGAAACTTGCATGAAATGGCTTGAATGGATGTGGATATTGATGCTTTAAATAATGCTTTGAATGCTTGAACTTGATCTTGAAACCTACATCACAATGTTAGCTCCAAAAACATGCATGATGCAAGAAGACTTTGACATGATGATTAGATCTTGAATGCTGCAATAAATCTCCAATATATCTGCTCTTGAATGCTCTTGTGAAATTGCTCTTGAAATCTCATAAAATTTCTAGCTTCTTAGATGTTGAAATGATGAAATAACCTTGTATTTATAGGTATGTATCCTTAATTTTGTGAAATTCAAATATCACAAGTCAACATTGAAATATGGATTTGGGGACCTAAAAATACCACCATAATCATATTTTAAATTTAGGTCCAAAGGTCTAGGGAGGACCCATTCGCCCATGGGCGAATGGGTCCTAGGTCCCTATTCTTGGAACACACGCTGCTCAAGGTAAAGTGTTATGTGTTGGCATTAATTATTGTTGGGTTTCCCCTTTAGAAAATGTAATTAATTAGGCTTTTAAATGAATAATAGGGCTTATTAAGGCATAATTATGTCCATTTTAATTAAGAGATCCCAAACAAGTGTGAAAATATAAAGGGATACATTTTTCAACACTAAATTAAGGCATTATTAAGTCCATTTTAATTAGGAGGGCCCAAACAAAGTGTGAAAATGTAAAGGGATACATTTTTCTACACTATAATCTAGACCCATCAGTAACAAAGTATTGCTGAGATTCAGAGAGGATTGTTGTATTGTTGTACTTCATTGAAGATTAATACAAACATTGCATCTCTTTAGGTGTGGAGTTTTTTTCCTGCAAGGGTTTCTCCACGTATATCTTGTGTCACTTGTGATTCTCAACTTGTGGTATTGTTGATTTTCTTTCATTATTGTAATTCCTAATGACATAATCACATAATTGGAAATTTTGAATACATATTTCAGATTTGCAAACACATATTTAAGTTCATATTGCTACAAATTTCACCTTGAATTTTCAACATTTGTTATCTTCTATAGTGTTAGGCCTTGGGATTTATGTATAGTAATTTCCCATGGCATGGATAGTGGTATTCGCCTATGATCACCTAGTGATACAAGTATTATAGGTATAACTTTTAGGTCATTTTGGTTTCATGGTGGCCCATTGTAGTTATCAATCCTTACTACAACATACATTGGAACATTTGGTAGTTTAGAGCCAATATTGTAAACAATATAGAGAACCTCCCCAAGAGATCCATTTACAAGTCCTAATTGAGTCCATAAGTTTGTTGGAAGCATGATTTGTTGGCCTTTGCATAGTAGGAGTTCTTTTTTAAGTTGGTCAACATTAGCTCCAATGTTTGATTTTGTTTTTGTGCTTGTAATAATTTTTATGATTGTAAGATTTGGTAGTTTTAACATTCTTTTATTGTGTAGTCTCACAAGATCATTTGTAGCAAAAAATTGCATTGTGTTGTCAAATTCTTTTTCTTTTCTTTTCTTTTTCAGTTTTTGTAAGTAGTTTATTTGTGTGAATCATTAAGATTTCCCAATAGATTTTTGTGTTGGTCTTGCATTACATGTTTTATTTAATGTTTCACGAAAGTGTGTTTGAGTTGGAGCATTGTCACCTTGTTCACAAAACATTGTTTCTAATGTAACTATGGTAAATTGTTCCCATGACATCTTGACATTTGAGTGTGATTCATAGATAGGTTTGTCTATAACAAGTGGTAGTTGTGCTAGGTCACCTATTAGAATTATAGATACTCCATTGAATCAAAGTTGTCATTGGTGGGGAAATGCCTCACATAGTCTACTATCTATCTTTAGTAATAGTTCTATCCCTATGAAGCTCATTTCATCAATGAGGATGTATTTTATATGTTTCATGTATTTTTCAAATGTTGTTAGTGATTGTATTTTCATTGGTTGTATTTCTTTGATTGGAATCTTAAGTGAACTAAATGTATAGTTTACACATGAATGTTGAATGCAACAATTCTTGTGGGAGCTAGAGAAAGTAGTTGGTTTTTTTGTTCTAGTAGTTTACTTCAAATCTCATTTCTTATAAAAGTGATAACGTAGGATTTTCCAATTCCTTGAATGATCATATTAAGGGTTTATTTAAGGAGCGGTCTTTGGAGTGATTTGTAATTATTATAATTGTTAGCTTTTGTTATGGTAATAGTGTATAGTTTAGGAAATTGAATGTAATGGGTGTGTGCTCATCCTCTTTCCATATTTTATTCATGCTTATGAATTGAATTTCAGTCTCTTGGAAAGATGAGGTTATAGTATGTTGATTACATTTATTGTTGTTATTGAAATCATGCCTACCAAGAATTTGGAGTTAATCTAGATTGATATTGTTAGTAAGTCACATTTGTGACAAAAATTACCATTCATTTATTTTATTATATTTGTTATGTTCATCTCATTGTTGGTATCTTCTTCCTCTTAACTAGTGGCTTTCTATTTCAATTGTACGATCAATATGTCAATCATATTTGTTTGTATTCATTTGGTTCAAATTTGTTAATATTTTATCTTTAGTGAGACTTGTGTCTATTTATATGTCACAAAAATATTGTACATGAGTAACTCACTCCAATAGAATACTTCAAAATATTTTGAGTCTTATTTTGGAATAGTATAGAACTTTGGGAAAACATTGACAATGACTTGTTTTTCCTCTCTTTCCATTTACATCCTTTGTGGCATGCAAATTTAAGAAGCATCATGCAAATTCAAGTAATGTTATTGTTTCTAGTTGTGGAGGGCACTGCATATAAGAATTTAGGTAGCTAGATTGGAATTTATTTTCAATTATAATTCTTGTTAGTCGATGAAATACTTTCATCTGGCATTAAAAGATATAAAAAATCAATTGAAAATTGCAAGGTGCAATTTTTGGAGCATATGACATGTTTCTTGTGCTTTTATATCATGGTTTGTAACAATATTTGTCATGAATTTTTTATATGTTGTTAGATCTTGGTCTTTAGGTCTTTGATTTATATATATTCTCGTTAGCATATAAACACAACTCTTATATTTTCTCTTTTCTTTTCATGCATACTTGGAAATGTATTTGAGAACAAGTATTAATGACATGAATTGAGTTGACAATATATATTAGCTCTTCATATTGAAATTATCCACAGGTTTTGTATGTTTAATCTATCATCATTTCTTGCAAGTTCATATTTTTCCTATCAAGTTTGTCCATGTTTGGTGCATTCTCAAGGCAAAGGAATTCATGTACATGTACAATCCCTTGAATTTTCCATTCATACCTATACCGATAATATTTTGTATAAAGGAGTTTTTGAATGACCTCCTCATAAAATATTATCAAGAATTGATGTAGATAAAGGGATGTGATATGCAATTTATTAATTATGTTATTTATATTCTTTTGTTAGTTTGTATTATAAACCTTATATCATTTGAGAGTAGTTGTTGTAAATATGAAAATTTTGTATCTATTGCACTCAATGTGGAGAATAGTTGATTGATCATATTTGATAGCTTAGTACGACACTTGTTCCAATATGGTCTTTGATGGGTTCATCTATTAGCCTATTTTATATTGTTTTTATGCATACTTTCAAACATCATTAGACAATCCTTTTAGACATTATTCCTATACTATGCTATCTTTTCATGCTTATTACACAACCTTGGACCTAAATTATAGTAATGGAAATATAGTTATAATATAGTAGCATTGCATGGTTTATATGTGAAAATGTATGAAATATGGATGGAATTTTGTGTTTAATCATGGTAGTTAGCTTTGTGTATATGTTTTGTGGATTAACCTCTTGCAACCCAAGGATAAATTGTAGCCCGCAACAATTAGAAGCTATAGCTCATAACAAAAGGAGGACTTGGACAACGAAACAAGGGAAGTGCCATATCAAGATGAATGTAATAACTACCATATGGAGGAACCTGATGGAGTTAGTCATGCATCATTATGATAGTTAGTAAGGCATCGAGAAGAATAATTCTTTTGTTGATAGGATTTTGGATAGTTGTTTGTGTGTTTTACATGCATATATGTTTTGCAGAGTTTCAATTCTATTAGAACTCTTCTTTCTTTTCAGTTATAGTTTGAACATTTCAATCTTAACTATATACTCTGATATCTAGGAGTTGTAGAACTTAATGATTTCATTTAGGAGTTGTGCTTAGAATAAACTCCCTCATCCTTGTATATATTCGGTGGTTGAGTTCTTAGTTTAGTTAGCTGATTTCAATATTTTGTTATCAATCAGTTTTTAGTTTTCAGTTATCATCTACAAACATGTTAATTATTTAGAAATGATTTCATTGAATATAATCTGTGAAGAAGATTTTATGTAATCTTTTATGATGCATAATGAATGAAGTTCAATTTCACATGGATGGGTAGAATCTGATATTTAGGTTTGGTTCTCGTTAAGTGAAGACAACCACCTGAGCAGGCCACTCAAGATAATTGTTCTTCACTACATTTATAGCTGTTTTATTTTTGTTAGTAGTTATTTTTCATTTATCATTATTTCATGAATTATATGTAAAATAGAATAGATCCTCATACTTTTATTATCAATAATGAATGTTTATGAGAATGAGTGCATTTAGTTAATTTGTAGTACTCTGGAGGTTAGAATAAGTTCAGTTACTAGTCTTGATCAATTTTGAGTTAGTTCAATAATTCTTTGTTATCAAAAGTTTAGTTATATGTTAAGTTGTAGGAGGGGAATAAGGTGGAGTGGTGTATGTATGCCGAGGGCTAGTTAATTGTAGGTTGGTGAAGGTGGATTTTTGAGGAGTTATTGTGTTTATTTGGACAAAACTAGAAGGGTTTCCTACAACGATACCTAATGAAGTGTACATAGTGCTAGTGGGTATGATTGTTGTGGTTGGTTGAATGGTTGTAGTAGGTTGAAAGGTTGTTGTGGGTTGAAATTTTGTTGTGGGTTGTGTACTAGTGTATGTAGGAATGGACATTGGTATCATGGAGGATGGGATTGGAATTCCATTTTGGCTTTGAGTGGACCCCAAAGCTTGAGTGGAACTAGGGATGGTAGGGACGGTGTTGGTAACATTAAGCACATTGGTTGTAGGAGGGGAAGTCATGGGAAATGAAGTATGAAAACTATGAACCATGGAGGGTTGATTATCAACACTATCAAAAAGAGAGCTAGAAAACCCAAGATCCACAACGAGTGAGATATTACAGGATTACATGAGCCTCAAATTGTGTCTTACAATAGCATTGTGAATAGGACACCAAGTTGTAAAGCTCATACAAGTTTTACAAACCTAGTGTGCAAACCTTAAAATACCAAAGGGGCAATGCAACAACCTAGAATGAAATGCAATTTACTAATTACACAATGCGATAAACTAAAAATGAAATTTTGAATTTTAACAATACATTGAAATGAAGCAGTTTAAGCTAAATCCAATGAATTTGATGGCATAGTAAATCAGGAAACTGAAACAGTAGCAAATAGAAGCCTAAAACTAAGATTTTAATATCCAGAAAATGCAGATTAGTAGCTAACAGGGACGCATTTTCTAGTAAGGGCGAATGGGTCTTGGTTAGGTTTTTCTGAGATATTTTTACTGATTTTAGAGTGATTTTTAATGCCTTTTCAGATCCCAAAAGGTGTAGGTTTGACTTGATTAAGGACTCATTCGCCAGTAAGGGCGAATGGGTCCTAGTTAGGTATTTTTAAAAAAAAATTAATGATTTTCAAGCTTTCATTAATGTCTTTCAGTTCCAGGTCTAAGGCAGTAAGTTTCAGTTTCAGATTTTCCAAAAATGCAATGTGTAAATACAATGAAAAGATGAATGCAAGGACCTATGTTGAAATGCAATTTTGTGTTGATTTTCAAATGAAAATAAATGAGATCTAAATGATATGCACAATGACTAATTTATTTTTGTATTTTTCATATTTAGAAAGATGCAAAATAATGCAAATCTAAACCCTAAATGAGAGGCAATTTTGAATGCAATGCAAGAAACCCTAAATGAGATCTAATTCAATGAAAATGAGTGTAAGATCTAATCTAGGATGCAATGAAAGACTTTGAAATTAGAAAATTGCAATGTTCAATGGGTCGTGTTCACTATTATGTTTCATAGAAAAATAGGGTTCATCAAAGTGAAATGAATCAAGATAATGAGCCATTAATTTTTAATGTTGTGAAACATACAATTATGAGGGCCAAAATGCCTAAATAACAATTAGAAATCAATTCTAACTATTATAGAAACTATGAGGGGAGTTTTGAGAGCTTAAAATAATGTGTACCTTGTTGCAAGAAGCTTGTTTTTAGGGCACAAAGGACTCATTCGCCTTTAGTAGTGAATGGGTCCTTATTAGGGTTTCTAAAATTGAGATCTAGGTTATTTTCCTTGATGTCTACTCTCCCAGATTCCTGGTTGTCAGCTCCTGAAAACTTGTAATAAATTTTTTAGCTTCCTTTCTTTGTTCTTGCACTATAAAGATCAATCTTGCAACTTGACAACTTTGACAATTTTGCTCTATACTTCTTCTCCACTTGATCTTCAACCTATAAATCTGAAAACACACACTCAAAAGGAGAAAAACTTGTTAATTTTTGGTGAATAGGGTTTTTCCTAAGTCAAACCCCTTGTAGGTAATTAAACTAAATGATGAAATAATGAAATTGAAGCATGAACATGAAATATGTAATTAATGATAACTTGGATGTTGTCTTGGAGTGTAAATCTGCAATCTAACATGTATTTTCCATGAATAATGTAGATCTTAATCTTTAGTAATATGTGAACAATGCTTGTAATGTAGATCTTCAATGCTACATCCACTATTTTAGCTCAACAACATGTATGAATGCATTAAACCCTTGTCAAGATGAAATGATCTTGAATTGTTGTAATAAAACCTTGATAATTTACCTTGAAATTCCTTTGAAAATGATCTTGTCAACTCTTGTGCTTGAAAACTTGAATGCTTAGGCCTCTTGTAAACTTTCTAGGAGAAACAATGTGAATTAACCCCATATTTATACTAAATCAAGAGATTAACCCCGAAATTCAAACAATTCAAGCTGACACCAAATCTAGAAGTGAATTTTATTAAAATCCCACTAATATTAAATCCAAAAAGGGGGTAGGTGGCGAATGGGTCCTGACACAATTTTCCAAGACTTTGCCTTCGGGGAATGAAAGTACATCAAAAACCCAGGTAGAAGTTGCAAAGAAAGGGGGGTCCTATAGAGGGAGGACCCATTCGCCACCTAGGGGAAATGGGTCCTAGCACCAATTTCTAGGACCTCAAATTTTCCCAATTAAATGTTATGTAATTTGAATTATGGGTTTCGGGATAGATCCTTGGGAGGTGTCACAAATAAGACTTAAATTTGAAATAAAGGGGCTAACTAACTCTAATTAATCACAATTAAATAAGGGGACCCTAAATAAATGTGAAAGTGTGTTACAACACTTAAAAGAGGGTACAAATTAAGTAAATTTTATTAAAAAGGGGCCCAAGATCAACGTGAATGTGTTACAACACATTACAACATTAAACCTAGGAAAAATTAGGTTAGTTCAATGACAATTGTTCCCAAATCAAGTAAGGAAAAAGGAATACTTTTTTCGTTACTACAAAATTATAAAATGATTCTTCAGTTCTAATGTTAACTTGTGAAAATGGACCGCCACCTACAAAACGTCTTTTGCTCCACCCTTTAGAAATCACACTGAATCCTTTAATTAATTTGTCAACCATGTCTATTTAACCAATTTCTTACTAACAACTTGAGTTGGAGTGCATCTCTTCTTCTGTAACATATGATACGTTGATAGAAGGCCCAGATATGGAAGCACATAATACCATGTGCTATTGATACTACTGCAACAAGAATTAAACGCCCCTACCCTCCAAATTCTATTGATAGGTTAAAAATCAAGGCTAGAAGAACATCCGATTCAGATTGTTTATTGATTTTTCTTTTGTTCTATTTTGCTTCAGGGGTGATGCAACATCCTACAACATTGAATTGATCTACTATTTTTGATATTTTTTCTCTATCTTTTGCATATGATGATAAAAACTTATTTACTCTTTATGGCAAGAATAATAAGCTTGACTTATTTTACAACTATGTAGTCTTTGGAGTTTTATTTTATGGAATTTAGTTGATATTTTTCCATGCTAGAGTTCATCATCTATAATAAAAAATAGTAGGCTAGATTAGTGATAGTGAGAACTAAAAGACATGCACTAGTATTAAACATTTATTTTTACATTGACATATAACATTATAAAAATTAATGCAATTACAATTGTCTATAATTAAAAAATGTATTTAAGATGAATACAAACTTATGTGAAACATGTAATACTCAACAAGTTACATCTTATGATATAGATAAACACTAGCAATTGTACCTTGGTGTGCAATGGATACGCGAAGAGTTGTGGAAGGTCAATTTAGAAAAAAAATGGGTTTTTTTTCATATGTTTGTGTAGTACATAAGGTCAATTGGTAGGCCATTTAGCAATGGTATTTTTTGTTCAACAAAGGTCTCAATGGAGAAGTGATAGCTTCAAGTCGAATATGCATCCACTTATAGGGATCCAAAAATGACTTAAACAAAACTTAAAACCTATGAATCAAGAAGATAATTAGGCACCATTACCAATAGGCTATTGTTGTGTTTGCAATAGGGAGAGAGGGGGAGATAGAGGAGGGAAGAGAAAAAGAGAGGGGGTAAGGAGATAGAGAATAATATAGAGATAGAGGTGGAGATGGAGATAGAGAGGGAAAAACAAGGAATGTGTGTGTGAGAGAGATAGAGAGAGAGAGAGGTAGGGAGGGAGAAACAACGAGTGTGTGTGTTTATGTGAGTGAGAGATATATGGAGATAAAGATAGATATATATATATATATATATATATATATATATATATATAGAGAGAGAGAGAGAGAGAGAGAGAGATGGGGATAAAAAGAGGGAGAGATAGAGATAGGGATAAGGTAAGGAGATAAAGATAGAAGATAGAGGTAAAGAGGAAGATAGAAATGTAGATGGAGATGGATTTAAATAATAAATATTAAAATATTTATTGACATTTTCATCTTCAATAATTAAAATATTTTAGTGAGAGAGCTAAGTGATGTTGATCAATATGTTTGAGATTATTGATTTCATGTATCAACGGATCTTCATCTACCTCTAGGGAGATCTATAGTTTATTTATTGATGAAGCTAAAAAGTTTCTATGTAAACTCAACAAACCCTAAATCTAGGAACATTTGAGTCTAATTTCATCAATTTATATGCTTCCTAAATAGCTCAAACTATTGACCTGGGTAGTGTATAGATAATTGAGTTCTATTGTCTTGTATTGTTTAAGGTAAGTGATATCTCTCCCACCCTCCCTCCTATTTATTCCCCCACTTTCCACCCCCTCTTATTTAATCTCTTTAAAAGACTAGTTAAGTAGTTAGATTTCTTATACATTAATTTAAATAATTAAATTTATAAAAACATATTATGTATATAATATTTATATTAATAATTTGCATTATATTTCACATAATATGTAATAACAAATATAATTTGAATATATTTTTCAATAAAGTGTATATATTAAACATTATAGATAAATAATAAACATATAATATATTTAATATTTTAATGATAAATATAATAGGGTGAGAGAGAGAGAGAGGTATGAAGATAGAGAGAGAGGAAGACATAGATAAAGGTAGAGACAGAGATAGAGATAGAGATAGAGATAGAGATAGAGATAGAGATAGGGAAGGAGAAACAAGTAATGAAAAAGAGAGAGTGGTAGAGATATATAGATAGAAATAGGTAGGGAGAAACAACTAGTGTGTGTGTTTGTGTGAATGAGAGAGATATGGAGATAAATATAGAGTGAGATATATACATACATACATACATATATGTATGTATGTATATATACATACATATATATACATATATACATATAACAACGAGTGTTTGTGTGTGAGTGAGAGAGATGTGGAGATAAAGATAGAGAGGGATATATATATACATACACACACACACATATATATATATACATACACACACATATATACATATATATACATACATGTATATATAGATACATATATATATATGTACATGCACATATATATACATATGTGTGTATGCGTTTGTGTGAGACCTACCTTCCAATACTAGAGATTATGTGTGTAATATCGATCATATTGTGATTCTCATGGATGATCCTAACATGGATTATGTTGTTACTGTCGACCGAGGATATTAGTATGGGTCGATTACGCTTGATCCATGAAGAATCAAAGCATATTCATGCCACTAATACTCAATATTAAACAAGATCATTCAAATGAAAATTAAACTAAACATTATAAACTAAGAAAACGTTAAAATGTCTACTCTAATCCATCTAAAACTTATCTTGTTTTGGAATTGATGTCGTGTTGATATGGAACAATGACTCTTTCCCAATCTCATGATCAGTGAGCTTGTTTCAATCGATTCTATTGAAGAGAATCGATTAAACTATTATGATATATGGATGAAAACATGATTTATGCTAAAATGAGTATGATGCAAGAGTTAATCTACCATGATTTTATGCTAAAATATGATGATATGCAATTTCTAAACTAATCTAAATGAGATTAAACTAAAATATTCAAACCCTAATTATCTATTTAGCTAAATCAATGCATTATGGAAGCCATTAATGGAAGCTAAGCTATCATACAACTAATTTAAACTAAAATATGCTAAATGTATGCAAAGTATCAGTGTGAATGTGAGTGATTTCAATAGCATAAGTTTTATGTTGAGAGATGGATTCATTTGTCTCCAAATAGTGACCTATTTATAGGAAAGCAAATGAGAAATAGAGGGTTGGGATTGAAAAAGCTAATCAACGGTCAAGGATGGAGGAAAATAGAGGCATGGATCATGGATTCTCATCAATGGGTGAAAATTCAAGATGAGATTTAATCAAGGGTTCTCATTCCTTCCAAACAAGCACACTTTTGATCTATGCAAGAGGTCAAAAGTTAACTTGCACAAGAAGTCACAAGTTAACTTGTATTTGAAGTTAAGTGAGAATATTCCCTTTCTTAAATGATTGGAGGAGAAAGAAATTTCTTTGGAATATTCATGGGTGGGGAAAAAGGATATTTTGCTAATTAAACCAAATTTTAATTGTGCAAAAGGGGAGAGAATATTATATGGGAATATTCCCTTGCCAGTGGGAGGAATTGGATTAATTAGATAATTTCTAATTAAACAAAGTTTAATCATGCAACTAGGGGAATTAGAAGAATAAAGTGATATTCATTAAATTAAATGATTTAATGAATGGGAAAAAGGTGAAATGACATTTAATTAAATAACTTAGGGTTATTTAATTAAATGGTAAGACTTAGGAAATTAAATTAAATACTTTGATTTATTTAACTTAATGAGATGAAATGTTAGTGTGAAAGGCGGTGAATTAACCTGATTTGATGAATTAGGTTAATAGATGCAAATGATGCAATTAATTAAATAGCTAAGCTAATTTAATCAATTAAGCGAAAAGAGGATGGGTTTCAAGAGGAAATGATGTTAGTATACCTGATTTGAGTGCATGATATCATTGAGGACATTTTTTAGTGTCTATATTTTGCCCCTCTTTGAAGCGAGGTATCTGCTGCTTCGGTTCAAAGACTGATGCTCTTCGGATTAAAAACTACTGCTTAAATCAAAAAATATTTTTTATTTTATTTTTTTATGCCCCACTGTTGAAGGATTAAGCTGATTCCCTGTCCCCTCGAGGAATCAGACAATTTTTTTGAATTTTGGGTTGATTTCTCAACAAAGGGGAAAAGTTGCCCTAGGGGTCCAAAAAGGTTTTGGGATGCAAGAATTATGCCAAAAACACAAAAAATGATGCAAAATCAGGTTCCAATCGGCAAAATTGGTGAAAATGATGATAAACCCTAGCTTGAAGGTTAAATTAGGGCAAAAAACCCTAATTTTGATGTATAAATAAGCCAAGAAGGGTCACTTTCAATTCATTTGTGCATTCACCTTAGAGATTCTTGCTTTTTTGAGCTATGAACCTTTGACAAAATGGTGTGACGAGAGCTCCCACGACACATTTTCGATCGAGTTCAAGAGTACCAGAGGCTTCTAGGCGCAGGACCACAGGTATGTGATCATAAACTTAATTTGAAATTTGACTTTTCGATGCATTTATTATGCTTTGAAATTTAAACTTTGGTGGTGTCGCTATATGGCGACACCCATTTGAGAATCGATGACGCTAAATTGAATTTTAACGATGCATATGTGTATTGCAATGCAGTTTGTAATTTAGAATTAAGGTTTCCAATTCTAAATTGTGACGCATTTATGTATAGCGACACACTTCTTGATTTGAAAATTAGGGTTAGGGTTTCCAAAGTTTAAATCATGACGCATATGTTTCTGGTGACACGATTTGCATTTTGCAATTTGAATGCCTTTGGGCGTTGCAATTTGGAATTTGAAATATAGCGACGCTATTGTAAATAATGGTGCTATTGTAAATAATGATGCTATTGTAAATAAAAAAATGCTCAAAGATGAGCCTTGGACCCAACCCCTTATGGAGGTTTGCTTGCGGAGGTTTGGCAGATTTGTTGTTGATTATATTGTTGATGGGTGCTAGAAAAGATTGCATGATAAGGTTTTATCCCTGATTCATATTCCTTCCACTCCCTCTTTTGATAATTTTGATTGGAAACCTTCTTCTAATGGTCGATTTTCTCTTGCTTCGGCTTTCCATATTAATTACTCTTTTTGTTGGCCCTGCCCCTTTTTGGGCCTCTGTTTGGTCTCCTAGATTAACTCCTAAGGTTAATATTTTCTTCTGGCTTCTTTGCCAGAGTAAGGTATTAACTACTGATAATCTGGTCAAGCGAGGTTTTTTGCTTGTTAATAGGTGCTTTCTGTGTGAAGAAGTTGTTGAGGATCCCTACCATATGTTGATTGGTTGTAGCTTTGCTAGAAGTGTGTGGGCACATGTGCTCTTTCTCTAGAATTGTAGTTGGGTGTTCCCTGCTTCGATCAAGGACTTGTGGTATCAGTGGATCTGTCGTACTTCCAACCCGGGCCTACAAGTGTTATGGTCTCTAGCTATGCCTCATGTTGCTTGGGGTTTGTCGCTTGAACGCAATAACAGGATCTTCAAAAACTTTTATCTTCCTACTATCTCTATGGCCTATAAAGTTTCGATGGCTATTAAGGAAAATTTCATGGCTGGGATTTCTTTTCATAATGGGCAGAAGATTTTGTTGAGTCAATATGATTTGTGTGTTGCCCATAATTGGAGATTGGCTTGTGACATATCCCTCCCTATTCATAAAGGTAAAGCTTCAATAGAAAATGTTGCTTGGAAGGCTCCGCCAAATGGATGGGTTAATGTTAACTTTGATGGTGTGGCTAAAGGTAATCTGGGACTTGTTGGTTATGGGGGAGTGATAATAAATTCTAATGGTAGGCTCGTTTCGGCTGTGGCACTCCCTTTGGGAACCTAGACAAACCACTATGTTGAAGTGGCTATTGCCTATCATGGTCTCAGATTGGCTCAAAAGAAAGGTTTTAAGAAAGTGTGACTAGAGGGGGACTCTTTGAATATCATCAATAATTTAAAAAATAGCCCCACTTCCTCTTGGACTATTGAAACTATGATAAAAGATTCTATTAATATCCTTAATTCCTTTGATGACTATTATATATCTCACATCTTAAGAGAGGCAAATAGATTGGCCGATATATTTGCTAACTTGGGGGTTCGTGGGGCATGACAGTGGAATCTAAATGACCCTCTTCCTATAGAGGAAATTTTAACTATTAATCATGAAGCACAAATTTAATCGAAATCATGGTGGTGTGAGGTGTTGGGTGTGTATGTTATTCATCACATGGAAGGCAATTATTTGGACGAGTGATAGTAAGGCCTCGACTTGTTTTGATGGTACCAAGGAGGAAATATGTAGGGAGCAGATTACTATGCCTATTAATTATCTCTACCACATCTATTCTTTTACACAGATTGTGGGTATCCTTGGAGTTGCTTTATCAAGAAGTTTCATCTTTGTTGTGAAAGTTGCTAATTTTTTTGGCTCTGTGAATTTGGCTGCCATGGATGGTGACAGGAACTGCACGGAGCCCTTCTCTTGCAATGTTGTTAAGAAGAATGAGGAGGTGTGGGTGATTCTAGAGAAGGGTGGGTTGACCCCCTACATTGAGAAGCTGCATGGGAATAATCCCCAGATGACTACTAATGTTGCTAAGCATTGGAACAACAAGGTGTTGAAGCTTGGAGGGACAAAATTTGACATTAATAAAGACATCATAGCTCATATCACCAGATTACCTATGGATGGCATGAAGTTTTACAGAGATAAGAAAGAGTCGCAAAATGCCATGAATTTTCTTTCAAAGGCGAGGAAGCTAAGGACTTGAAACCGACGAAGAGTTGGGGCTATTAGAGGAAATCCATAAAGGCTCTTTGGGTTGATGTGGCTGAGGAGTTAATGAGGTGTATCTCTTTAGAAGTTTGTTACTCTGTTGTGAATGCCTATCACTTTGTCCTTCTCAATCACTTTCGCCACAAGAAAAGAATTTATTTTCCTTTTTATTTATTGGCTTCGTTGGATGTTTGTATCATTGACCACAAGAAAAACCCGAAGAACCTTGTTCTTCATGTGGGGTTAATTCTCCTCATTTCTGACTATTGCAAAGCTTTTGAGGTGGTTAGACCTGTTCTGACTCCTAAGGATGTGAAAATTGATAAGGGATATGAGACGGTTTCTGAGGAGGAAGTGGCATGTAAGAATAGGAAGAAACAAAATTTGATTATGTATAAGGAGTCGGAGTCAGGGGATGTGGATTTTGTGTCAGATTCCCTTGCTACTGTGGATGAGGACATGAGATCCCCTACCTTAGGGAAGCGTAAAAAAGAGGGGCCAAGCCCTGACAAGGGTTATGAGACCAGCAATGGTAATCCCGCGGATGAAATGCTTAGCATAAGTAGAAAGGATGTGAAATATTTGGTTGGGGAGGTTTCGTCTCCTCCCCCACCTCTGAAAAATAGGGTTCTTCTTATGGGGGATAGTATGAGGAAGGTGGTGCGGTCTGCGCTCGAGCTGGAAACTCCTCTTAAAGGGGATGGAAAACAAAATGTTGTGGGGTCTCCAGATGGTAAGGAAGCTGGGGTTTCTTCTGGTGGGCATCGGGTTGGGAATGTTGATGGGGACACTCCTATGGTGGACCCGGAGAGGCGGATGAAGAGGATGGCGGTGGCGGCTGAGATCATGGAGTCCATCCAAAAGATCAAATCATCGATTATGACGCCAATTGTTGCTGAAAAAGGTAAGGGGATTGTTGTTGATACTGAGAGGGTTTGCTCCTTTCATGAGGAGGATGTTGAGGGTAGAGAGGTTTTTTATATTGGGAAAGATAGTATTGTTGATGTCTTGGGAGTTGCTAAAGAGGGCTCTATTTTTTTATAATCTTTTTAAATGGGCCTTCCATGAGATGAATATGACCAATGTGAAAGTGAGGGGTATTGCTAGTAAGAAGGAGGATTCCTCTATTTAGGATCAAATCGATGATATGATGAACTCCTTGAAGATTGTAGTGAAGTAAATGCTTTTGATGAAGCAAAATCTTGAAGGAAGAATCCTTAATTTGGAGAATCTCATGGAAAGGATTATTATTAGTTTGGAGAAAGGTAAAGAGGGGACTAAAGCGAGCTTCGTTGTTGATTCTGCTGGCATGACATCCTCTATGGATAATGTTACTAAGGGAAAATATTTTTTTGATGATGTTGAAGGTAAGTTGATGGAAGGCGAGATGCCTACTGATAAGGGTGTGAGTTGTGTTTTGATTGGGGAGGTAAAATCAGGTGGACCTTGGATTCGTACTCACAACAAGACCAAGGTTCAGGTTGGTGCTACTGGTAATGAAATGCCTATTGTTGGGGACTAAGGTGGTAAGAATGTGGCCTGTGACATTGAAGTTGCAGATATCCTGAATAATATGTAATGTCGCTAGGTGGGTTTCATCTTTTTGGCTGACTGTTTATTGTGGTCTTGTTGTGGATGGGTTGTTCTGGTTTTTGATGTCTTTTTCTCTCGTTAATAGATGCTTTTTGATGTAAAGGGTTCCGAGCCCCTTCAAAATCCATCTTTTACCTTTAATCAAAACAACACTCATCATTTTAGAGCTGAAAATTTCAAACTGAGTCAAATTTTTTTTAATTTTGACGTCGTGCACTTTGTGGGTTATCATTCCACCCTTGATGTCTCGCAAGCACCAGCCCACAGTTTTGGAGAGACTTGGTGATTTATCTGAGTTGTGCCAAGAGCATCTGGGGGAGATTGTCCTGTGGTATGTTGCATACATACTCGTCATTTGGACACATCTAGCTATGATGACCGCATTGTGCGAGCGATAGCACAGTGATACTTCTTCACTCCACCTTCTGATAGGCGAGGCGACAGTGACATTAAAGGATGTATGGTGGATACTATGTTTGTCAATACATGGTGAGCGCGTGATATATGATGTTGATGCCAGATACAATGCCTACCATGAGGTGATGGAGATTGAGGACATCGTTCTAGTCACTTCACAAATCAACCTTGTGATGTATAAAGGTAGAGTGCCCACCTTCAAATTGATAGTTGCAACCATCATTTTTAGTTTGGTCGCTCTAGACTGACGATGCAGAGGATTCAACCTAAGATGGGGCTTGGCATGGCATAAGATGCTCCATGGGAGGACATATTTTGTATGGGGGTCGGTGATGTTGGCCTCATTGTATCATGATATGCATGAATTTATCTATTGTGATGGCAGAGCGA
Source organism: Sequoiadendron giganteum (assembly GCA_007115665.2). Lineage (NCBI taxonomy): Eukaryota > Viridiplantae > Streptophyta > Pinopsida > Cupressales > Cupressaceae > Sequoiadendron > Sequoiadendron giganteum. The sequence continues at coordinate 533,374,296 of CM021104.1, read as the reverse complement.
TCGGGCAAGAGTTACCTTACTGCATATTTGGGCTTGGGAGCACATTGTTGTGCTTCGTCCAATTATTCAGATGGCCAATGTAGAGCCAGATGACCCCATGGTTTGGAGGTACAATGGCACCATTACCTTATGACACATTGGGAAGCTTGGGCTTCCATACTAGCATCAGGTACTTGATGATATGACAATATTTAGATGGTGACCCTAGCTTCAAATGCCAGCATGGTATGATGATGTGTAGAAGTTGTTCTTCGCCAGATAGACCCGATATATGTAGGGTCAGGAGCACATGATTATAGAGAGGTATCTATTGGATAGGGTGGCTCGACAGTTTGGTGAGTAGTAGGATAGGCCAGATGATGCATACAAGACCATTTTTGCCAGATCGGCTCGAGAGGTACCCACATGGGGACCTACTATTCCAACTCCTTAGGTGGTCAAGGGATTTTGATGGTTGGTTGCTCAGCCTTGGGCTTATGATAAGGGATATATGGATGCTTAGATGATGCCTGCATATGATGCATGGTTTACACCCCCTCGCAGGTTGACAGATCCAGCTGGTGCTCCTCCATGAGGGAGACCTAAAGGGAGGGGAATGGGCAGAGGCAGAGGCAGAGGTAGAGGCAGGGGCAGGGGACAAGATGGCCAAGATGACCAGGATGACGAGGGAGACCTAAAGGGAGGGGAGTGGGCAGAGGTAGAGGCAGGGGATAAGATGGCCAAGATGAACAGGATGGGAATATTTTGGGGGCACCACTAGTGGATCGAAAAACTCCATAGCAGCCCCCTATTCAGTAGCAGCCAGTGCAGCCACCACCATCGGATCCTCGGGATTTGTAGATTCTACAGCTGCAGCAGTAGGTGCAGGTCATTACAGGTGAAAGGGATCAGGCTCATCAACATATTTTGGCTATTATTGTTGAGAGGGATCAAGCACAGTAGCAGGTTTTGACTATTGCTACAAAGAGAGATCATGCGAGGCAGTAGGTACAGGTCGTGACTACTGAGAGAGATTAGGAGATCGAACGTTGCTAATAGTTGGAGGTGATGACAACGGCTACATAGGACAGGACTATATCTACCAAGCTATACAAAGAGGTTGTGATTGAGGTGGCCTATTACAAGATGCACTATCATAGAGATGTTCCATAAGTACTCAGATAACTTGAGTACTCATAGAGGAGTGATGTACGACCCAGGGCTGAGGATCAGCCAGAGAGACAAGCTGGAGAGGGGAGCAGCCATCAGGGCTAGCTCGATTGTATAGATAATTTTTGACTTGTTGCTTGATTATTTACACAGATATACATTCATGGGCTCATTTTTTATAACCTCGTGGATATTGTATTTATGATCGATAGACATACACTGATTCAAATATTATACCATGAGATTGATTTTTTTATATATATAATGTTATGTATACAGATTCGATATGATGTGTTCATATTATTTCATGCTTATAACTGTATGGATGCATTTTGATATGATGTGACATGCTTATATTTTATCATGTATGGATGCACTTTATGCTTATGTGATGATATGCGATGACATGTGATGTAATGTTATAGATGGATGCAATGTTAATTCTTTTTCAGTATCTTTTCATGATATGTTATGGGATGAATGATATGATATGCAAATGTTATGGATGCATTTTATTTTTGTGTATTTTTTATGCAGTCTTATAATGAGATGATGATGTATATGGATATATGGATGGCTAATGTAGATGTCCATGCTTATGATATGAGAATGCGATGTATGTGATGCAATGATTTAAGATGCTTAGAATAAAAAAATTATGTTGCTCATCGCAACTTAAATGATGATGCAGGATGTATGCTATGATTATGTTTTGTTGATGGTTTGAGGATGTGGGATGGATGCATTGATGATGTTTTTGTTGAATTTCATGATACCAGGTTAGTGCGGAGAGAAGATAGAAGAAACAAGATGAATGACCATTGATTTTGATGATTGCTTCAAAAGATCCAACAAGTCTATGATCCACCGAGACTTTATTAGAGATGGTGATGATAAATGCATGATGATGATTTAATCAAATCCTAGGATTGGGATTTTTCTTTGTTCCTTATTGTTTGATATAACACATAGATACGATGCATCAAGGTATTGATAATCAGGACGACGTTTTATCTAGTGTAATGGACTTTGACTCTGCAAATAGATAGGATAGTTCTTGTTCACACCTTGACATATGGTAACCTCGTTGGAATGTAAGTTGGAAGCTTAGAATACATTGGACCAAAGCATATGCAATTGTCAATATTGTACTCCAAACAACTTTCCTACACACAACTAAGCAAGTATGCGCCAAGATTATTTTACAAGAATACCCACAAGCATCGCAAATGAAAGATAATGATCGATGCCCCATTCCTTTCTCTCTAAATAATTTTTATAGACATCATCGAGAGGTCCTCAAAATGGGTCATTAAGATAAATATGAAGAAAATATCAAAGACAAACAATCAATGTTATCTATATCTCTTGCAAGTTTAAATTTAGCTAAGGTGATTTTTGATGTTGATGTCCATCGCAGGAAGGATACATCCTAGGACATGTTGATCAGAGGGTTGTTTTATGTTAGGATGATGATGAGCTTTATGATAAGCCACTGATACAAACTTCACTCACGCATTTACCTATGATTTAGACTTTAGATTTTGACACTTAAGTTCTCACTTTACGACTTGCTAGACTTACCTTCTACTTGCTTTACTGAAGGTTGAAGATGATGATTAATTCATTAGGGGTGAAGTTTATTGCAGGTGAAAGTGAGATGAGATGGGTGGTTTTGGATTTTTTAGATTATTTCAATGTTTTTGGTATTTTGAAAATGTTTTGAGGTTGCTTTTGGTCTTTTCAAAAGTTTATTTGAATGTTTTTGGTTTCGATTATTTGAGGTTGTTTAGGGTTTTCCAAAATATTTGAGGTTGTTTAGGTTTTTCTTTTTGAATGTTTTCTAATATTTTTGTGTTTTCAATTTTCAAATATTTTTTGGATTTTTCAATATTTGGATGTTTTAGGAGTTTTGAAATATTTGAATGTTTAGGGATTTTCTAAAAGTTTGAATGTTTATGGACATTTTGATTTTTTGAATTTTTTAAGGGGTTTCTAAGAATTTAAAATTTTAGGGATTTTCTGAGAGTTTCAACCAAGAACCTAACCTAAAAGACCTATCCTAGGGGCCTCGGGATCTTACCAAAGATTAGCCTTGCCTATGTTATACACATAGAGACCACGTAATTTGACCGACTCGACTTATTAACAATGAGATATAAATAATTGAGAGAATGTCAATTTATTATGATGAACTTCTAAAGGACTGACCTAGGGTGTCTTAGGGGCACATCAATGATGGAATTTCTTGTGTTTAAGCTCAGAGACGATGTAGTTCAACAGGGTATTGTTTTTGAATTTTTTATGTTTGACCTTTTTAGGGTTTTTGATGTTATCAAGATGTTTTGGATTTTTCCTTTACAATTTTCTGAATGTTTTTGGATTTTCTGATGAACATTTTACGAATGTTTTTGGGATTTTCAATAAGATTTCTGATGATCTCAAGATATACAAGAACCCGATATGATCCATATGGACTTGCCCCCAGCATGACGCAATAGACTACCTAGATGTAGGAAAGACAAGCTGACCTTAGGAATATGCCAATTAGTACTAAAGGGGATACGATACTTCACAACATCAAGCTATAATAAGGATACAAATGGGTGATGGAATAAATAGGTTGAATGATGAGGGATAGATGGGATGGTGAGGCAAAGAATGATAGGATAAAGAGCCAAAGAATAGATAGAGGTGCTTTATTTACGTAAGGTGCCTATTTGCCAGGTTTTCACCAAGGTACTTGCCCAAAGCGCCACTAAAGTGGTTTTCACTAGAGGACAATTTTTTTTCTTTACTTTTTAAAATCATTTTTCTGATTTTTTTGGATTTTGATATTTTAAATTTTTCTTGCATTTTCAGGTTTTACACCCCTTTAAGACTAGGCATAAAACTTTTTAAGATGCAAGATGTTAGTTGGCTCCTACAAGGGTTCACCTTCAGGCATTGACAATTGATATTCCCCTAATCCACAGCTTGTTGTGACAATAAAGGGACCCAACCAGTTAGGCTCAAACTTTCCTTTAATGTCCTGATCTAGTAGATTCTTTTGATTCTTCTTTAGGAAAAGATCACCTACCTAGAAAGATCAACATTTTATCTTCTTGTTATAGATTTATTTCAGTCAGTTTTGATATACCTGCAAGTGATTAAGGGCATCAAGACGACTCTCATCCAAGAATTCTAGCTCATTCAACTAAAATACTTTGTATTCTTCATTGGTGATAAGGTTCTATAGTGACACTCACAGTAATGGGAGCTCAACCTCAATAGGAAAAATGGCTTCCGATCCATAGACCAAGGAGAAAGGGGTTTCACCTATTGGCGTGCGAGTACTAGTTCGATAGGCCAAAAGAGCAGGATTTAACTACCAATGCCAATCACGACCAGCTTCATTAACCATTTTCTTGAGGATCTTCAAAATAGTTTTGTTTGTAGCCTCAGCTTGACCATTTCCCTGGGGATAATATGGGGTAGAGAATCAGTGTTGGATGTTGAATCGTTGACATAGCTCTTTCACATCCTATTTTTTTAAGGGTGTTTTGTTATCATAGATAAGGGTTTACAAAACATCATAACAGTAGATTAGGTAATTCAAGATAAACTTAGCAATTTGCTACCCCGTTATGTAGGTCATAGGGATGGCTTTGACCCACTTGGTAAAGTACTTAGTGGCTGTTATGATAAACTTGTGGCTATTAGATTAGGTTGGAGTGATTTTTCCTATAAGTTCAAGTCCCCACTGTGAAAAAGGCCAGGGTGTGAACATTGGTTGTAATTCCTGAGCGGAAGCATGAATCAGATCTCCATGTTGTTGACACTAAACAAATTTCTACACATACTGATGAGCTTCTCTTTCTATTGTTGGCCAGTAGTGCCCCGTCCTCAACAATTTCTTAGCTAAAGTCATATTGCTAGAATGAGAACCACATATGACATCATGTACTTTTGTTAAAGCGATTAAGGCTTCCTCTTGGTTAAGACATCGTAGTAATGTTCCTTTGATGCTTCGACGGTAAAGGGTATCACCTAGGATCATGAATTGGGATGCCTTTTTGACAAAGGTTTGTTTAAGGTTTGAGGTGATATCAGATGGGAGAATTCCTCTCCTAGGGTAGATAAATATGTCATGATACCGTGGGGATCTAGGACCAATAATAACATGCGTGAATTCAGATTCAAGGATTTTGAAAGTTGGTACAAGAAGTTGTTCTATCAAGAATTTACATTGAAGGACGTTGTTTGACATGTCTAACAATGATCCAATTGTTGCCATAGCATCTGCTACTCAATTATTCATGCGAGGAATCTTCTCAAAAGTTATGTCTAGGTGAAAAGATCTTTGAGAATTTCTACCATCTTCTTGTAAGGAGTAAGCTTATCATCCTTAGTTTGATATTCGTCGTTGACTTGGTTGATACCAGCTATGAATCCTCGTAGACTTCCATCTCTTGTATTTGCCACTGAATTGCTATCCTTAGACCCGTGATTAGGGCTTCGTACTCAACAATGTTGCTAGTACATGGGAATGATAGCTTGTATGAATTTGGAATGCAATCACCTTGAGGGGTGATGAAAAGAATACCCGCTCCTGATCGAGGTTGGGTGAACAATCCATCAAAGTACATCTTCCACTGATCTATGAGATTGACCAGGAACACTGATTCGTTAGGGAATTCAGATATCAAAGGGTTCTCTGCATAGATAGGTGCATCTGCTAGTTGATTTGTGATTACTTGTTCTTTGATTTCTTTGTTCTCCACATACTCTATGTCAAATTCAATTAAGATCATCACCCATTTGGCCATTTGCCTAGTGAGGGTTGCTTTAGATAATAGGTATTTGAATGGGTCAATCTTTGCAATAAGTTTGATTTGATGTGACAGCATGAAGTATCTAAATTTTTGTGAAGCAAAACCTATTGCTAGGCATGCTTTTTCAATGGGTGAATAGTTCATTTCGTATGCCCACCAATGTCTTTCTGATGTAATAAATAGCTCTTTCCTTTTTGTTTTCATCATGTTGTGCTAGAAGAGCTCCTAGTGTTGTTGATGTTGCTAAGATATATAAGATTAGTGGTTTGTTTGGTATCGACGGCATTAACACTTGAGGTGTCAATAAGTAGTCCTTGATCTGTTGGAAAGCTTTATCACATTTCTCATCCCATTTGTAAGTTATTCCTTTATGGAGAAGATGTGAAAAGGAGTAGATTTTATCTGATAGTTGCACTATGAACCTTTTGATATACTGCAATCTTCCTTGTAATCCTCTCATCTGCTTCAATATTTGTGACGATTCCATGTCGAGGATGGATTTTAACTTTGTTGGATCAATTTCTATCCCTCTTTGTGAGACAATAAAGCCGAGAAGTTTCCTTGATGCAACCCCAAAGACACACTTTTTTGGATTCAGTCGTACCTTTTATTCTTCAAGCCTGTCGAAGATGGGTTCTAAGACTCCTATGTGCCCACTTCTTTTCTTTGATTTTTCCAAAATATCATCCACATAATCTTTGACTATTTTGTGGATCATGTCATGAAAAATGAGGTTCATTTCTCTTTGATAGGTTTCTTCTGCATTCTTTAACCCGAATGGCATCATGTTCCAGCAATAGGTTCCCCATGAACAAGTGAATGTAGTTTTATGTTAATTCTCCTCGGTGATCATGATCTAATTATAGCCTAAAAAACCATCCATGAGTGATAGAATTTCATACCCAGTTGTTAAGTCCACAATGAGGTCAATGTTAGGAAGATGGAAATCATCCTTCGAATGCCTTATTTAAGTCTCTAAAATCAGTGCATATTTTGATGCCCCTGGTGGGTTTTGAGACTGGTACCAGATTTGAAACCCACTCAGGATAATCTATTGGTTGGATGAATCCAACGTCAAGAAGCTTTTGTAACTTTAGTTTCACCAAGATTGCTATCTAAGGATGCATCTTCCTTAATTTTTGCTTGATTGGCTTGGCTTTGGGATAGACTGCTAAGCGATGCACAACCACTTCTAGATCAATCCCTGATATATTTGTGTATGACCATGCAAAGTTAGCTTGTCGCTCTTTCATGAATGCTACTAGGATTCTTTGTTCTTCATCCAACAAGGATTCAACATAGAAAGTGATCTTGGGTGCTTCTTATGTTCCCACATTCACTGGAGTGGCCTTATTTGCTAACACTATTGACTTCTTTGGATGCATTACACTAAGGGGGAGATTTAATCCCTCATCCTTGGGTGCCTCAGAGAGGTTTTCACCTTCGTATACGTCCTTTATTTTTACTATTTTAGAATCAGAGAGTTTCACAGTGTGGCTTTCACTCAAATATTTGCATGTTAGTTGCATTTCATCAATTTTTCTACTGAAGGATTCAATCATCTCCCCATAGTATTCCCCTATGTCTTGTTATATGTCAAAACTAGCTTTGTGATCTACCCATGATAGGTTGTTATAGAGTCCCATGAATTCTGAGATCGCTTCATCATTTTTGAATAAATCCAGAATTGATGGTCCTTGTTGGTCCAAGTCAATGAGTTGTGGGTATACTAGGCGTATTTCAGTTGGTTGATTGGTTGGAGCAAAGGATGTGATGGATATCATGATGAGGGAGTTGTTTTTGAAGAGGTCAGCAACATCAAGGGGGAAGTCATCTAAGGTTGTATCATGCGATGTAGGTTACCAAGAGGAAGCCTCATCTTGTTTAGAAGAAGTACTTTTTCCAATAAGGGTGACCTTGCTAGTAGTACAACCTAGGCCAAGATTCTTTAATTGTTTCTTAGGAACAATAAGTTCTAGAAAGTCATTGTCATTCTATCCTAGATTCTCATTCTTGTTATAACCCCATCCCTTCATTAAATACAAGCCTTTATTGTCATCTTCCATGGGAAGAATAGGGATAGGTCATTCATCCTAATATAGGAGTTTAGAGACATCATCCTTGTTGATAATTTATTGATTTAGATCCCCCCACTTGGTGAAGGTAGTAGCTGCCATCTTTATTATTTTAGGCTCTTTGGTTCTAGATGTGGGTTTCCCATGGGATTAAGGAGAAAGAGGTAGCTCTCCTAAGAAAAAGGTATCCTTCATTAGCTTATAGTTCCCACAACCATCATTCTGAATCACTACTTTGATGTTAGGAATTTTGTACCCAATGGGTGTTTTCATTATTGAGGTAGATGCAAGGGATGAGGTAGATGGTGTGGGCCCTTCATCATTCTTGGTTATTTGGGGTATCTTATAGAACTTGGCCTCAAGATTCTTGCAGTAGTAAAAAGGCTCAGGATCTCCATGGATGGTAATTTCTCTACCCTCAAAAGGAAACTTCATACATTGATGATAGGTCGAGGCTATAAATTTAAGGCATGGATCCATGGTCGACCAAGTAGGATGTTATAGGAAATATCAAGGTCTAACACTTGGCATGTAGTTTCTACAACGAGAGGTCTAACTTGGATGGGAAGCACAATGATTCCTTGTGATACCCGTTCTTGGTCGTCATATGCTCTGATGGTGGTACTCTTTGATTTCTTAATAGTATCCTCTGAATAGCCCAGGTTCTTAATCAACTATAGGGTACAAATGTTCAGACCAACACCTCCATCTACTAAGACTCTTTTGACCTTGTTTTTATGAATAATAACCTCAAGGTGTAAAGCACAGTTATGAGATGGTTGTGATGGTAGGTCTTGTTTTGAGAAAGTGAGAAGATGATTAGCAATATGCCCCACCATAGCTTGAAACTGATCGGTGTCAATATCCTCATGGACGAATGACTCAAACAAAGCTTTCTCCAATATTTCCCTATGTGCAGGGGATAGCCTTAATAGCTCTAAGATTGATATATGTGTGAGGGTCTTCTTAAGATGATCTAGGAGATTATACTTGTTGGGATTTGATATTGGCAAAGTAGGTTGTGTCCTAGATTGAGATGAGACTCCTTAGATGTTAATTTTTCTATGTCATGTGGTGACTCCACACTCTGCACTATATCCTTTGATGGTGACAATAGTGATGATGCTATAATAGGAAGAAACTATGTTGGAATAGGTATGTTGCACATTTGTGTAATCCTTATCTTTTTCGTTGTTGTTCCCTTTGTTATGATCTAGCATAGGGTTCTTGTATATCTTAAGATCCTGATTCCCAATTGGTACTTCAACATATAGGGTGTCATTCTCTATAAGGTCTTAGATGATATTCTCGAGCCTCATGCAGTTTTCCATTTTGTGCCCTTTGATTTTGTGAAAATCATAGAGATCATTCTCGTTGTACCGGGATGGTTTCTCTTGGGGTTCTTGGTATTTTTCAAATTTAGGAATTTTTATTAGGTTTGAATCTACCAACTTCTTCATGATGGTTTTGATAGGTTCAGATAATTGTGTGTACTTGCATTTAGGATAATTGTTCTTGTTGGTAGTTCGCCTTTGTTGCATCTCGATATTGTTGATCTAATTGTTCTGAGGAGGTGTTGTTTGTTGCACAGTTGGTTGAATGTTATCAACTTGATTGTTGTTTGGCCTAGGAGCACTTAGGACTACCTTAGCATCTACCACACCATCATTTGTCACATTTTTGTTCTTAGCCCAGACATGAGGCTTGTTGTTTGAACTAGTTGATGGGCGGTTGTAAGCTTGAGTATTTCCCTGTGAGATTAGAGCTCATTCAATGTTAAGGGATCTAGGGACAAGATCATCATAAGATGTGATGCACTACATTTTCAAGTAAAAAGATATATCAGGGTATAAATTTTCTATGATGATTCCCACTTCATCAGGAAGAGGCCACTTGCTCTTAATAGCTCTTTGTCTCCACTGTTGCAATAAATTAGCGAAATATTCTCCTTTGTTTTGTCTAAGAGTGTACAATTCTTCTAGACTTGCATCTGTGTAAAGTTTGAAGGAGAAGTGATCGATGAATTTATCGATAATTTCTTGGAAAGTTTTGATGTCGGGAGGTAGATGAGAAAACCAATCCATTGCAAGATCTGTTAAAATTTTAGGGAAGAGGTGCATTAAATAAGAATCATTATAGGCTACCTCCACACACATGACGTTAAATTCTTTGACATGGTCCATAGGACTCCCTCTCCCTTTTTATTTATCAAATTTGGGGATTTCAAATCCGGGAGGGAATGGTACCATTATGATGTTTTAGTCAAATGGATAAGGACATAGATTTTGTGTATGGGGCTTCTTTGTATTTCCCATTCAAAGATCCTACATTTCTTGGGATAGCGCCTTGAATTGCGATGCTAGATCGTCTTGTGGGTTTGGTGGAGGAACATATGGTGGGATGATGGATGAGTTGTATGTGGGATTTTGATATGATGATGTGTTGTACAGGGTATATGGTGGCATGAGGTTATGTGAAGGTGATTGAGGTGTGGATGTATATGTTCCTAACGTGTTTGTATTGACAATGTTCTGTTGAGGATTATAGTAGGAACTTGGTTTTTGTTGTTGCTATTAGGAATAATAGTGAGCTAATAAGGCTTGTTGTTGTTGTTGTACCACAAGGGCTTGATGTTGGGCTTAATTTTTTTGTTGTGCTACTAAGGATGCTTGATAGGCTTTTTGTTGTTATTATGCTGCTAAGATGGCTTGCGGTTGTTGCTATTGTTGTTGTTATTGTTGTGTTGCTTGTTGTGCCACTAATAATGCTTGTTTTTGTTGTGTTGCTAAGGCTACTTGTTGTTGTTGTGCTACTAAGGTTGCTTGTTTTTGTTGATGTTGTTGGACGGCTTGTTGATAAGCTTGTTGTGCTTGTTGTAAGGCTAAGGTATGAGCTTGTAATGTAGGATCGGGTGGTTGTTGGGACACTTGCAATGGAGTGTGGGTGTTGATGTTTTGGATGGGTTATGATTTGGTGATGAGAGGTTGGGAGTTCCCTTGGTTTAACATTCCTCGTAATATGGTGGATTGAGGTGGAGGAATATAAGTTTGAGGTCCCATTTGATTTTTCATAGTGAAGGGGATCGTGGGGAAAGATGAGGATGGTGTCATTATATTTTGCAATGGTAATGACATACTAGGACCTTGAGTCCATTTATTGAAAAGGTTCCATTTTCCAATGTCTTGAGGATTTCCTTGTGCTAGAGATGTGGACAAAGGATTACCTGTGTTGATGGGATTTGTTACCAAATGATTGCTTTGAGATGGGTTGATAATGGATTGGGTGTATGTGTTTTGTGACACCAATGGTATAGATGAACCAATGGGAGGATTGGTTAAATATTTCCCTCTCTGTATTGAGGATTGACTATTTGATATGGTATTGGCATGCCCTTTTGTGCTATTTTGAGACACTTGGTCCATACTACTTTGTGTGATGGTGGGCACACTTATGGTACTCATGGGTATGGATGAACAAGGGTTTCCTCGATATGTGGAGGTTTTGGTGGAGTAATGAAGTTCAAGGGGTTTATATGGTTGTTTGGGATCTTCTAGAATGGGAGGAGCACCAAAGTTAGTTGTCCAAGTGGTGGTAGAATGTGGGGGATTATTATCAAGGGTACCCACAAGTGTATTGCTTTCAAATGGAAGAGTTAGACCAAAGTCCTTGGCAAGACTAGTTGCAATACTAGGAGTGGATGTTTGATTTTGCCCTAGTGTCAGATTCATGAAGCCTTGTGTCAAATTTATGCAACAAATGATGGGAAATTGGGGCTATGTTTTCAAAGGCTTGATGTTCCATGATTTCCTCCCTAGTAATCTCAAAGGGATTATTTGTGATGTCTTTTATCTCATATGGTCCTGACGGAGATGATGGTTGTTGTGATGGGGTGACTTGACTTCTCAGATCAAATTCTAGAGGATTTGGATCACTTGAGGTAAATGTGACTTTGGTTTTCTCCATAATCCTCTTGTATTGTGATCTTTTCTTTACCATAATGTTTGAACTCTCTAGTTGATTCAAATCTAGGTAAAAGAGACACTCTAAGTCATTTTAGAGCAATGATGATAATGGGGGATGAAAATGTGGATGATGTGGGAAGTGATCTTTACAAATGTTTTGGGACAACACTTTTGACTTGACTTTGATGTTTTGATGTTAGGATAATGGATTTTTATGAACTTGGAAATATTTAGGGTAGACTCGTGAACTTCAAGATAAACTAGTCCAAAGATGATAACTAACTCAAGAAAATTCATGGAAAAGTATTCATTTCACATACAAAGTAGCCAAGTTAGGGGTTGATTTGATTTCATATTCAATTCAGAAAGTGTTGGTGTATTTGAAATTTTTGCAAAGTTCGGTGAAGTGAAGGATGAAATTTGATGAAGGGGTGGATGAAATTTTTGACCCAATGTTGACTTAGAATGAACCTTTATTTTCCAAGACCAAGGTAGTGAGAATGATGTTGGACCTCTAAAGATTTAAAAATCCTAAAGACCCAATGTTTTAGATAGGTTAATTATCATGAAAAAGACTTACAATTTTACTCATAAAGAACGCATACATGTCTAGATGTTTCCTTAGTGCATGTTCATAAAATTTTACCAACAATTTGTTTTTGTTTTTTTTTCGTATAGTGCCGAAATGCAGTTTTTGATTGCTTTTGAACTAAGGTACCTAAGTTTGCAATGATGACCGATAGACCTTATCTTGGGAATTTTGATTTTGCATGAGATCATTTAGAGAAGTCTAACTCAATGGAAGAAAAGAGGATATTTATTGCCACACAAGGGGTGGTAATCTAGGTCATCTGGTCAAAATATCAGCTCTTCGTTCTTCTTTATCTAAGATGTTTGCAACAATTCTCCATTGATTGGATGTTTCGGTGGTTTCAAAATTGAAGCTTCTCAAACTGCTAATGATATTTGTTTGTTCTCCCTTAATGAATTCAAAGTTCGGTTGAATGATATCACCCATAAGGTTTTGTTGTTGAACGGGAGCGATCGGCCTCCAAATGATCGTGTGGGATTCAAATTGTCAAGTTATCTTTGCTTAAGTGAATTTTTTTTACCACAAACACTTGTCTTGATTAATTTTTCAATCTAAAATGTTTATGTACAAAACATCATAACTTTCACAATGTCCATTTTGTGAGAATCATGAGGTTGAAGCCATAATTGCCTATGTTGTCTTTGGAAAATATGGATTGAGATATAAGTCAAGATATCTAGAAATCTCTAAGGATAGAAATCCTTCGGACGAGCATTAATATCAAGGCTATTTCAAAAGGTATCCATATTTAGGCCAAAGTGTTTGAAATTTTGAGGAAGATTGTGAATGTTTATTTTTAATGTTTTAGATCCAAGCAAGGTATTAAACTGACTAACAATCATTTATAATCCTAGGTTGAAATGGTCATACTTGTTGAGTCCCCACTCAGATTTCTCTAAACACCAGGACATTGTTAATAGTTAGAGATTTGGTGACACTAGCTCCCCTCCACGACACACACTTCTCAGGACCACCAAATCTCAAAATCCTGAAGATCCTAAGATCCTAAGGATTTTTTTGTTTCAACAATGAATAGTACAAATATGGGGCAGCTTTAGAACGATCGTTCTTGCACCAACAAGTATTAAAGATTTTGGATTCTAAATAATGGTTCATAATAAGGGCTTTCATTCAAGGTGGCCATACACGTGGCAAGATTAGCTCAAGATTATGGAGAATCAAGAGGCCTCCTAGTCTCTTCCTAAGAAGAGATTTTTACATAACACACGAGTACTATGGGTGACACTTGTTGGTATGACACATCCACACCTATTGTTTATGAATTTAGTCACAAACACATTTTTATATAGCGACTTGGAAGAGCTTGGGTTTAGCTTGTTACCGCTTGGGTTGTTCCATCCTTTTGAAGCAGGGAGGCAGGCCCTCTAAAGATAAATAATAGCAAGGAAGTACATTTGTAGTTCAATCATCCCAATTCGCATGAAATAGGGAGAGAACACACACCACCCCTTTTCCCTACACTAGCAAGGGATTAATTTTTAATCCAAATTGAAAGATGTAGATGATTTTCTCAAGATCGTCGAGTGGCATGAGAGAATTGCATACACATTCAATAACAAAGATATAAATCAAAACATAACAAATACTCGTTAATTTTAATCCCTAAAGCTAAGATGAATTCATTTTATGCACCAAATTAAATGTTAAGTTATCCTGTTCAATTTTAAAACCCAAAAGACAATGATGAGATGAGGTTTCACTTTTAGTTGCATTTGAGCGTCTATTTTAAACCCAAATGAAATTTAGTGAGGTCCTAGAACATAAATTAAAAAGCATAAGAAATTGGGTTATAATTACCCTAAAGCATCAAACACTTGTTACAATCATAAAATCTTAAGATAAGAATGCTTCTTCACTTTAGCTTTGTGTCGTCCAATCCTTCAAAACCATGTTAGTCTAAAAACCATAACAATGTTAGAGGCATGTTAGTACTTTGACGACTCAAAAAAATCAAAATGCATGCTAAAAAATGATCATTAAACTTCTTACCAAAGTTGGGCTTCACTATTCATGATAGCATCGCTTTGGTGAACATGGGCGTCACTCTAGTGAATTTGGGCGTTGCTCTACAGACAAATCAGAGAGCACGATAACGTCGCTATTTGATCCAATGTCATTGTTTCCAAATCTTTGACACCTCTATATAATATTAGCATCATTGTTTGTTTAATTAATGTTGGTGTATTTAATAGGTGTTATTGTTTGAAATGATGATAACGTCACTATATTGTGACATCTTGCAAATGTGTCACTAAAATTGAGTTGGGCGTTGATGTTTCCTACAAAAGTCAAAATTAACGGAACTCGAGCTAGAAATTGATTAAATTTGATCGATTAGCCCTCCTTCTAGCGACAAAATGTCGACTGAGGATATTAGTATGGGTTAATTACACTTGATCCATGAAGAACCAAAGCTTATTAATGCCACTAATAGTCAATCTTAAACAAGATCATTCAAATGAAAATTAAACTAAACATTTATTGAAACTGAACACTATAAACTACGAAAGCGTTAAAATGTCTACTCCAATCCATCTAAAACTTATCCCATTTTGGAATCGGTGTCATGTTGATGTGGAACAATGGCCCTTTCCCAATCCCATGATCAATGATCTTGTTTCAATCGATTCTATTGAAGAGAATTGATGAAATTGTTGTGATATGTGGATGAAAACATGATTTATGCTAAAATGAGTATGATGCAAGAGTTAATCTACCATGATTTTATGCTAAAATATGATGGTA
This sequence comes from Sequoiadendron giganteum, assembly GCA_007115665.2. Lineage (NCBI taxonomy): Eukaryota > Viridiplantae > Streptophyta > Pinopsida > Cupressales > Cupressaceae > Sequoiadendron > Sequoiadendron giganteum. The sequence continues at coordinate 533,358,938 of CM021104.1, read as the reverse complement.
TATAATTTCTAAACTAATCTAAATAAGATTAAACTAAAATATTCAAACCCTAATTATCTATTTAGTTAAATGGATGCATTATGGAAGCCATTAATGGAAGCTAAGCTATTATGCAACTAATTTAAATTATTTAATATGCTAAATGTATGCAAAGTATGAGTGTGAGTGTGATTGATTTCAACAACATAAGTTTCATGTTGAGAGATGGATCCATTTGTCTCCAAATAGTGACCTATTTATAGGAAAGCAAATGAGAAATGGAGGGTTGAGATTGAAAAAGCTAATCAACGGTCAAGGATGGAGGAAAATGGAGGCATGGATCATGGATTCTCATCAACGGGTGAGAATGGAAGGTGAGATTTAATCAAAGGTTCTCCTTCCTTCCAAACAAGCACACTTTTGACCTATACAAGAGGTCAAAAGTTAACTTGCATTTGAAGTTAACTGAGAATATTCCCTTTCTTAAATGATTGGAGAAGAAAGAATATTCTTTGGAATATTCATGGGTGAGGAAAAGTGTTATTTTGCTAATTAAAACAAAGTTTAATTGTGCAAAAGGGGGGAATATTCCCTTATAAGTGGGAGGAATTGGATTAACTAGATAATCGATAATTAAACAAGGTTTAATCATGCAATTAGGGGAATTAGAAGAATAAAGTGATATTTATTAAATTAAATGATTTAATGAATGGAAAAAAGGTGAAATGAGATTTAATTAAATAACTTAGGGTTATTTAATTAAATGGTAAGACTTAGGGAATTAAATTAAATACTTTGATTTATTTGATTTAATGAGATGAAATGTTAGCGTGAAAGGGGGTGAATTAACCCGATTTGATGAATTAGGTTCATAAATGTAAATGATGCAATTAATTAAATAGCTAAGCTAATTTATTCAATTAAGCGAAAAGAGGATAGGTTTCAAGAGGAAATGATGTTAGTATACCTGATTCGAGTGCATGATATCATTCAGGACATTTTTCAGTGTCTACGGTTACCATATATTTTGATTGAACCTACCCTGGTGTTATTTCATCTACATGATACACGTGCTCGCACACTTACTTTAATCAGATTATAGTTTTGTAGTAATATGGGGATGCTTGAGCTAACTTGATGGTCTTTCTTGTTATCATTTTATGATTAATCAATTTTATGTTTATATAGGTTAAGATGTTTATCACTTGTAGTGGGATTTATGTTCAATATTTTCTAAAAAATGATTTCTATTGATGATATGATGTTAGTGCTATAGTATAAATGTATGCAACGAGATGTTGGATTTTGAGATGTCGTTATAGAGATATTATGTTGCTATATTTCATGCTTCAATTTTGATTATTAATGATGGATTAACTATCACAATCTTGTGTGCAAGTTTAGTCCATGACAAGTGGACCTGGGGGAATACCAAGGTGACATATGTGCATTTCTTATGAAACTGACCCAACTCATTGGATAGATTAAGGTCTTTAAATGTCGCGTGTCTATAAAATGTGGATAGTGTGTGTCATGTGCTAGTGAGAATTATTGTTTTAAGGTCCAGTGCAGTGCCTTGTGTAAATTGATTGTAATGGTATATTAAGTCCAAGTTTTAATGTTGATTTAACATGTTTTAATTATGTTTTATGGTGTTTTCATGACCCTAGGTCATAAGGCTAAGGCTTGGGGATAAATTCATGGGTTTAAAAGTTAATTTTGGAACCTTAAGACTTTGAAGCCTATTTTCATGAGTGACGAAATTCAAAAGTGGGTCAAGGCATGGGAGTCTTAGGCATGCTTAAAGGACTCTCACACCAAAAGTGTGAAGGGTTGGGTTGAGAGAGATGGGTGATGCTGCCCTCACAATTGAAGATGTGGAATTAGGGATTTTTGCAGGAGTTTTGTTTTTGAGAAACTTGGGGGCTTTGGGAAGGACTCATTTATTCTAGTTTGGCTATCAACTTTGAAGGGAGTGAAGGAAGATTGGAAGAAGGGGCTTGGAGGAGAGTATTGTTTGTTTTGCATCTACCATTGCCAATTTGAGGATAATATATAGGTTGGTATTGCTACCCTTCTTTGTGTCATTTTTATGAAAATGAGTGTAAAGATTTTGTGTTGGTTGTTGTGGTTGTTGTGTTATGTGTTGCTTGTAATGTAGAATGAACTTACCATGGTATGGAGGTTTCATCATGTGTGGGATTGATTGGGTGAGATGTCCATATAGGGGGTTGTTGTAAGGGTACAAGTACCCATAGAAATCTTACTTAGGTTATCTAAAAATTTGATGCGTTACATAGCATGGTATGGTGGTGATTGGGTATGAAATGGAGGTTGGATAGTGGAAGTATGGATAGTGTTATGTAATAAAAATGAGGAGATATGAGGTTGTATATGTACAAAATTTTGCTACTCCCCCTCTTTAGATTCTTGAAGAAGAGTCTTGTATTGTGAGTAATGTGTTGTCACAAAATTGTAATTCAATCATTGTATGAAGTTTTTTGTGTAAAGTGTTGTTGGTTATGTTAAAAGGTTGTTGCAATAAATATCATGGTTGAAAGTGTTGTGCTGTGTAACCCTTCGCATCTTGGTGTTTCCCCTAGCTTGGGGGTGAGTTGTTTCAACCCTCTGGAAACTATTTGTTGTTTACGTGCAAAAAAATCAATCAAGAAAGAAAGTTGTCATGGAGAATAGTTAGTTGTTATGTGCAGATAATATATTCAAGAAAAGAGCTTTTCATAGGAGTTTTTGGTTCTATTTTTGTGTTTCTACCCCTAAAGTTGCAACAAGATGTATTTTTTTTGTCAGATGTATGTAAATGTTGTAATAAGCTGGAAAAATTTGTGGTAATTGTTAAATGATTATCCATGTATGGAAGAGAATAGAAGGGGGGGATTTACTTAACAAGATATGTAAGAACTTGTAATGGAGTGAATTTGTACCTCGCAAATTCCCTATTTACATCCCCTCACATTAGAAAAATTAAACCCGAAAATGCTATTCCACTTCATCCATTTGATTCCCACCCACTTGGCAGTTGTCTATAGTGTCGGTGGGGGATTTTATGTCAGGGACGTCTGTGCGGTGTGTGGATATCTACGCGGCGCGCTACTGTCCTGACATGATTCTCATCTCTGGAATCTACAAAGGCATTACACTTCTCCATTGGTGATAAAGAGTAACACCCCTGTGCCCTTTCAACCAACCTTGAATGGCTCTTTTGGGATACTATTCACTTCAAAACAATTAATTCTTAATTCAATTTGATATTATATACACCTCTACACACTTTGGCTTGACACTGCTAAATTCTCTACACACTTCACTTCTTGTTGCACTTTTTCCACCATTGGAGTTGCAACTTGGTTACTTGCGAGATTGCTTCTTCATTGTTGTGGCAATGTCAACTTTTCCAAGCTTGCATATTCCTTTATGTGCTTGAGGGCATCTTGATTAGGAAGGTGATATTATTTCATTTTTCCATTTCCATAGCATTGTCATTTGATTTACGTAGCATAGTTTTTTTCCATTGCTTGGAATTTATTCCATTGTATTCTTTATTTTATTTTCTATCTCATGGCTATTCTAGTTGTTCGTGGAGGTGGGAACACCGAAACGGGGGTTTGAAGTAGCAAGCCTCGAAACAACCCCAACATTTTTTCCCGTCCTGTTGTGTGTAGGTTTTTCATTTGTGTAGAGCTTGTGGGAGGCTAGACCAACCATGAGTTCACTCTTCTTACCTCCTTTGTAATTTTAGTTATAAGAATAAATATTAGTTTCTTTCATTTTATGTTGTTATTTTGTTGTCATTTATGTCTGTTATCGCATTAAACTTTCCCAGTTGAGTAGTTAGCTCATTTCTTGAGGTTTTGCACTATACTTCATATTTTTTGTTTGTACAGACTCCAACACACCAATAAGATGCCAGCGCATTGTGTTGTCAACCCTATTATGTGCTTTTGTCCTCTGGCGGAGAGCTATCTGAGGTAAGGTTTGAAATCCAAAAACCTGCTCTCTTAACCCCCCTAAAACTTTCAGGTTAGTAGAAAGATAAGAGTACTGAGAGTGCTCTTTTTTATCTACCTTAAACACCTTATAAATTTCCTAAACCCTTTGTCTAGCTTGAGGTAGATCAGGGTAGTTGATCATTCTAGACCCTCTTGTGATTTGGGGTCCTAAGCATTCGATCCCCCTCCTCTAAAAAACTTTGAGTCTTTGATAGTTGCATATTGTTTCCTTTCTTCAACTTGCATATGAATTGTAGAGTAGTTCAAGTAGTTCAGACCTGTAATGAAACAATGTAATAAGAGTGTATTAGAAGTGGATAGAGCAAACTAAGAAGAAGAAAAAAGGGATATTAATGCTATATACTACATGATGTATCCATGAGTGCTTGTGACTAGCTATAGGAATTAGAAATGATTTTATTCTATATTCCATTACGATGTCAGTTATTTTTGTAGGTAACTTGATTCAATGTAAACAAAAATAAATAAAGTAGACTATTACTTTATTCTATGTGTTAGATGAAAGTATTAAGGCTCTAACTTCCCTTGAAAAGAGTATTATTATTTGTAAATTCTAGAGAATGAAAGATGTTGAGTGAATATTAACTCTAGTTTTATTTCTTGTATAGGAGAAACTAGCTTAGGTTGGATTCGTTGATTCATTGTAATAATAAATTATTGAATACTAGAAGATAGTTGTGTAGGGTAGCCATCAAGAGTCTCTAGTCACTGAAGAAACACATGGATTCTTATTTCAAAAATAAAATATGCCTATGATGACATACTTAACCCTGCTATTATTTTCCTTATTCCTCAAACGGTATCAATGAATATATTAGAGTCTAGAATAAAATAAAAACAAAAAACTAAAACAAAATAAACCTATAAATGCTAACCATTTTCTCTATCGAGGGTTAGACAATGCATTCGAGAGATCATTAAGGGAAAAGCTTAAGACATTCACAGAGGTCTAGTTCACTAGCTTTCAAAGAAAAATTGCATACAAATGAAAAAAAAGATATGTTATGAAAACTTGGACAGATAGGAACAAATGCAACTACTATTAAGAAACCCCCGTGGAGTGAGTCGTAAGGTCTCCTGTGAAAATATTTTTTTGGGTAGAAATTCTTTAAAAGCTTTACCACATAAAAAGGAAAATACTTTTGTTCTCTACATCTGTAAACAACCTCGTACACCCAAATAAGTGGAAAATCCCATTTATCTACATGTAAATATTTTACACATCTTTCTCACCATGGTAATTTAGGAGGGAATATGTGTGTGAGAGAGAGAGGTCGCGGCTAGAAGGAGGAAGCAAAACCCTCTTCATTTAAACCCGCACTTTGTAATGCCCAAGACCTACAATATCTTCCATCGATAGAGGAAAATAGGAAGACAAGTTCAATCACCCCCTTCTATAAGAGGTGACACTTGCTAATGGTTGGTTGTAGTGGCACACAAAATAGGGTTACAAAGGTTAACATTAGATCAAAAGAGAAAATTCATCACAACAACAACAACTAAAAAAAGAAAGAAATGACTCTACATCTAAAAACGAGACCCTCTTGCCTTGTTCTTCACCTGAGCGCAACCCCATGCCTCCCTTCAACATTGAGATTTTAGGTTTCAACAAGGAATTGAGGAAAAGAAAAGGGGCACCTAGCAACTAGGGCAACTGTTAATTCCATTGCCAATAAAATTAAATTAAAATATAATAAGAAGTGAGTACATAGGTTGGGAAATGTTGTGCCAGCATTAAGGAAAGTAATAGTTAATATTTTTATGTTGGAATGTTTGTGAAGTGGCACCCGAGAAAGGTTTAAAATGGATGTGTGGAAACTATAAAATGCAGTCTACAAATAAAACATCATTGCCACTTTGATAAGCCAACAATGTAAAATAAAAGAGGGAAAAGTTTGAATGCTGCAGGTAGTTTTAACCTGTTGGTTATAAAGACTATTGCTTAATCCTTTAATGGATTTGATGGAATAACCATCATATTGCTCGTAAATTATGGATGCCCCAAGGTACTATTAATTATGATATTGTAGCAATAACATCAACCTCAATGTCAAAATATGTATATATTGTTATTGATAGCCAAAACATTAAACAATGAAATCTCGATAGGAAAAGGATATCAAAATTATTGATATTAACAATAGCCTAAATGTTAGGAAGAATATGATTAATGATAAGATTAATAATCAATAGTAATGTTAATAGATTTAACGTTTATAATAATATTTGTAGACTTAATGTGAGTATTAATAATGATATTAATAAATTCAATTCTAACATTATAATGTTAATAAATTTGATATCAACGTGTATGGATTTAATATCAATCTCCAAAGATTTAGCGAAAAATTCATAATTAATATTAATGTTAATAGGCTTAAGAGAAATATTAGTAACTATTGATTCTAGTATTGACTTTGAATTTAATATTAGTGTTAATATGAAGCCAATATTAATGGGGTTATATTTTAACTGCATATTTCAAGCTAACAAGCATGTTAATAAAATTGATATTATCCTTAATGACAAAGGGAAATAATGGTGACAATAATATTGGAGTTTAATATTGTTATAATAGAATAGATATTAACATTAAATTTTTATTTTTTTAAGCAAGAGTGGTAGACCACTATAGTATAAATAATATAATAATAAGATAGTACAAAATCCTGGTTCTCGGGGGCATACCGATAGGAAAGAGCTAGGAAGAAAACCTTTGATTATAGCCCCAAAAGATAAAGTTCGTACAAATGATCCGATCATAATAGTTTTAGCATATGATCCCAACAAAATTTTGATCAAATGCCCGACTTCTCGTGTCAATGTAAACTATATAACCTATCTAAAATTCGTAAAATTTACGGATTACATACATAACAATACTGATGCCCAAATTTCAATTTTACAAAACCCGTGCTACAAAAGGGAAATTGGCCCCGTGTAGATTTTGACATCAGTGATAAACAACGATTGCATACACATGTATTTTGATCATAGGTCAATTATTTTTTACCTTCACAACACTGATGCTCATTCTTCCATTTGGTTGCCACCCTGAACAAAATTTTCATCCTATCCCTCCAGAATACCCTGCAAACCCATATCATTAGCAAAAAAATAAAAACCAACCATCGGTTCTTTTTCTTCTTTCACCTCATGTTGTAGCCGAGCCCTAGCAAAATGACCATGTTGACCCCCAATGCTTGAAATTGCAGCATAACCTTTTGTTCCTTCCATTTTACCTTCAGTTAGCGCTGCCAGTGCAATTTTTGTAGGCAACACTAATACTGGTGGTATTGTGGGCAGGTGGGGAGCATGCTCGCACATAAATGATAACGATTAATACTTCTTCTTAATGTCGAAGGCTAAAGTTGCATAAATCATGTTATTGTTTTTCCTTAAGGCTTTGACAATAACATTATCATTCTTTAATTGTAGACCTAACCTTATTGCTTCAAAGATTTTGTCATAACCCTGGCGATGCTTTAAATATTCCCTTGGAAATAAGCCCCCAACAAGCCCATCCCCTGTGAAAAATTATAACCTTGCACTACATGCAATAGTGCATCATTATCCAAAACCTAGGGCTTTACACATTTGCTGACAATTTCTTCCAAATCAACAAGGGATTGAAATAGGTCCAATGCGTTTGATAAAAATATTGACAGTACCTGAGAAGGGAAAAATAAATGTCAGGCTCTAGGGCACATAACTTCCACCCCTAATACTGCTCTGATTGCATCCTCCACTCTAGGGCAGTCAATCCAAAAAATTTGCACAAGATCACCATGTGAAAGATGGCCCTCGAAAGGTTGCTCCCTTTGTGCAATTGGGCAATTCACTCTCAGGTTCCATGGTCAAGTCGTCATCTTGGCTATTTTGAGCACCTCCAAGCACTATTTGATAACACTCTCCAGCCGCACTCTACAGTCGCTATATGTTGCCTCAAATGTGTTGCAAAACTGTTTAACTTGAATTCTTTTTAATGCATCAAAATACATCAAAACCAATGCAACCATTGAGAATCGACAAGACCTTCACCACTACTTTGCTCATGTAAAAATCATGCTTTTGTTGAGGGAATTAATTTATCCTTACTTGCATGTCCGCAAACCAACAAACGTGTCATTTAACTAACCTTCTTTTCGTTCGATAATGTATGCTTTGCACTCAACATGATTAATGAAAATTGTGCCAACACTTTATACAATGAAAGGTAATATTTATAAGATCTTGCCAAATTTAGTTGTCATATGTGAAAAGAAGCAACTTTTATTTCCGTTGGAGAAGCCAATATATTTGGAAATATGGTGGAATCGCTCAACTCATGCGAAAACTACATTTGTAGGTTGCATGAAGTCCTTTTTTGTGTCCTTAGCCAACTTAATGATCTAAGGTGATGGCATTTAAGTACATGAGCGCAGGTATCCAAGATTATGGCAATACTTTAATCTCATATTTTGTGCACAAGCATTTGTACGAATGCCTAACTACCCACGAGAAAAAGTGAGGAAATAAGAAATTAAAATTAAATTCTTGATTTGCTTATATTCCTCTGTGGAGTTTGCAACTTGCAAATATGGTCATTCAATTGTATGGTCCTATTTTGACTCTTGTTCGATTAATCGAATCAAATGAGGGAAATCAACTAATTGATTTAAATCATGTAAAAACTTAATCTCCTTATCCACACAACCTAAATTTGCAAGAAAGTCTGCTACTTTATTACCTTCTCTTTAGGTGTGCAAAATCACAGTGGACTGAAATTTATCTATCAGTGACAAAACATTCTGAAGAATATAACTTAGATTCAAATTATAGACCTTTCTTTCCCTACAAGCATTTATGATTATCATATAATCTCCCTCTATGTGTAACTTTGCAACCTTCAATTCCAATTCCAACCCTTGAAGCAAAGCTTGTGCTTCAACATTGTTGTTTGTTCCTTGATTTAGGTTGAATGAAGACACTACAAGTAGGTTCCTTGAAGAATTTTTGATACATATACCAGCCCCTCACTGTCCCGATTCTGCTTTAGCCGCCCCATCAAAATTTAACTTGGCAAAACCCTCTTGAGGTGGAATCCACTTAACTGTATTTCTGTCAATTTTATTGGAGCTGATTTTGGACAGGCTACCATCAAATGGTAGCTTAATACTCTTCCAATTCTTTAGAATACAACTGTCCCAATTTGTAAACAAATAATTAATAGGCTTCTCTTTCTGAACACATGTATTGACCACTTCCGATGTGGCTTTTTCAATTTTCATTATTACTAACTCAATTGGAGATTTTGTTTTCCTAAATATTCTCATGTTTCTTTCCCACCATATGTTCCATATCACAATCACTGGGACAATATGCCAAATACAAGCTAAAAAGGAAGTTTGATATAGAATCGACCAACTTTGGAAGAGATCCCAAAGTGTATTTGCAAGTGGATTATAGATTTCTAACCTTGTTTTAATGAAACCCCAACACTGATTGCCAAAATTGCATTGGAGAAGCAGGTGATCAGCTGTTTAAAATTCTTCTTCACATAACAAGCACTTAAAAGGATCTGCAATCCTTAGCTTAACCAAACAATCATTGGTGAGGATTCTTTTCATTAAAATTACTTTCTCTAGATTTAGTTTTAATATTAATGACCCTATCAGTAGATTCAATAGTAACATTGAAATTAATAATAACAATAAAACTAATATTATAAAGATATGTTTGAAAGTAAGTGATACATTCTAGAAAGTGATTTGATTATTAATCATATTGATAATTGATATGAATCTAACATCTGACATAATTAGGGTTTACATTAGTAGCAATGTGGACTTAAATGTAGTATCATAATTGCACACATAATCATAATAATGTTATTATGGAAGACAATATTAGGGTGAGGACAATCATTCTATCAAATGACCTTAGACTCAAGATTGATTTTACGTTAATTGAATAAAGTATATTAATGCATGATGATGATAGGTTGAGAAGTCCTCAATGTTGCTAGCACTAGCCATGAGGTGATAACATCATCGAATAATCTAAATGGTAATAATATCGTCATCTCTAAAATTCTAAACCAAATAATTAAGTTATTAGGTGATTAAGCATTAGTAAACCTTGGGGAACCAAGGAACAAGATTTAATGCCGACTCAAAGGTTCACCATTTCGAAAAACCTAAATTTATTATGAGAATGAAAGGAACCATAGGTTTTTTCCTTAACTTAGTGTAGTTATCCCATGACTTAGACTTGAGCATTAACCTAATGAAATGCATACCCACTCCCCACCTTCGAGCAACGGGTCGATATTCAGTGCTGCTCTTGCAATACTATTGATGTGTGTAGATTCGCGGCCTTTTGCGTTTACGGTCAACAGTGTACATCAGTTTTTACATGTCTAATCAAAAGACAATTTGTAGGTTGTGTTCATGTTCTAAGTGCTAAATTTAGGGCATGACTATATATATAATAGTGAGAGAGGGAGAGAGAGATGGATAGAGAAAAAGGGAGAGATAGAGGAGGGAAGAGCAAGAGAGAGAGAGGGGGATAAGGAGATAGAGATAGAGGTGGAGATGGAAATAGAGATAGAGATAGAGATAGAGATAGGGAAGGAGAAACGAGTAGTGAGAAAGAGAGAGAGTGAGAGAGATATAGAAATAGAGATAGGGAGGGAGAAAAAATGAGTGTGTGTTTGTGTGATTGAGATACATGGAGATAAAGATAGAGAGGGATATATATATACATAAATAGAGAGGGAGGGAGAGGGAGGGAGAGAAATAGAGATAGGATAGAGAAGTAGAGATATATAAAAAGAGGGAGTGATAGGGAGAGAGAGGGAGAGATAGAGATAAGGGTAAGGTAAGGAGATAGAGATAGTGGATAGAGGTAAAGAGGAAGATAGAGATGCAGATTGAGATGGATTTAAATAATAAATATTAAAATATTTATTGACATTTTCATCTTCAATAATTAAACTATGTTAGTGACATAGCTAATTTACGTTGATCAATATGTTTGAGAGTCTTGAGTTCATGTATGAAGGGAGCTTCATATACCTCTAGGGAGGGCTCTAGTCTATTTATTGATGAATCTAAAAAAATTCTATGTAAACTAAAAAAACCTTAAATCTAGGAATATTTGAGTCTAATTTCATCAATATGTATGCCTCCTAAATAGCTTGAACTTTTGACCTGGGTTGTGTATAGATAATTGAGTTCTATTGTCTTGTATTGTTTACAGTAAGTGATAGCTCTCCCACTGCCCCTCTTATCTATTCCCCCACTTTCCACCCTCTCTCTTATTTAATCTCTCTAAAAGACTAGTTAAGTTGTTAGATTTCTTATAGATTAATTTAAATAATTAAATTTATAAAAAAAAATTATGTATATAATATTTATATTAATAATGTGCATTAAATTTCACATAATATGTAATAATAAATATATTTTGAATATATTTTTCAATATATTGTATATATATTTAAACATTAAGCCTAAATAAATATTAAACATATAATATATTTAATATTTTAATAATAAATATAATAGAGAGAGGGAGAGAGAGAGAGAGAGATGGATAGAGAAAAAGGGAGAGAGATAGAGGAGGGAAGAGCGAGAGAAAGAGAGGGGGTAAGGATATAAAGAGAGAGGAAGATAGAGATAGAGGTGGAGATGGAGATAGAGATAGAGATGGGGAAGGAGAAACAAGGAGTGAGAAAGAGAGAGAGTGAGAGAGAGATATAGAGATAGAGATAGGGAGGGAGAAACAAGGTGTGTGTGAGTGATAGAGAGAGAGGTAGAAAGGGAGAGAGAGAGATGGAGATAAAAAGAGGGAGAGATATAGATAAGGGAGAGGTAAGGAGATAGAGATAGGGGATATAGATAAAGAGGAAGATAGAGATGGAGATGGAGATGGAGATGGAGATTAAAATAAATATTAAAATATTTTTTGACGATTTCATCTTCAACAATTAAAATACATTAGTGAGAGAGCTAAGTGATGTTGATCAATATGTTTGAGAGTCTTGAGTCCATGTATGAATGGAGATTCATATACTTTCAGGGATGCCTCTAGTCTCTTTATTGATGAAGTTAAAAAATTGCTATGTAAACTAAAAAAACACTAAATCTAGGAACAATTGAGTCTAATTTCATCAATTTGTATGCTTCTTGAATAGTTTGAACTATTGACATGGGAAATGCATAGATAATTAAGTTCTATTAGGGTAAAAGTACAAAGCTATGTCACACTTTTTAAAGGAAGCGACCAACATTGATCCAACTTTTAAACTTGAATCACTAAAAAGTGACATTTATGGTTTGAATTTTGAAATGATGTAAAATAATAAAGTATTTATTTTTTAGTATATTTTATACTTTTATTTAAAAAAAATAAAATTATTTCAATATAGATTTTTATAAATTGACACTATAATTTAGTTACTAAAAAAATGCTGAAAAATGAAGTTACATGAGATGTCAATCTTTCTATAGTGATTTTTTTTTTGTTTAATCTTTTTATGTGTATTTATAACTTTTTTTAGATTGCAAGAATCAGTCGGGTATCCATCCCCCCTAATTACTGCAGTGCGCCTGGTAAAAAAATTTCACGTGACTGATGACGCTGGCACAACACGCCCTACGGTACCATGAGGATGGTGGGGAGACTAGACCCCGTGACCTCTTGCCTACAATAGAATGCTTTAGCCAATCAAGCTAGGCCCACCGCCCCATGCATATTTATAACTTGAAACTTTAGTGCATGGATATATTTTTTTCCAATTTTGATAAACATATATTTTTAAATAAATATTAAAATATACATATATTAAAACATAGTTTTTTTCATTTGATGTTAACTTTCATATTATCTGTTTATCTAAAATGGAAAAAAAATATACCATCTTGATATAGATTCTTTTATCTAGTGCATCGTATTTTTAAAAAATAAATTAATAAGTTTTACTATTTTTTCTTAACATGGTAATCAACCTAATACATTGTGTTGATAACCTACTTTTAGTAAAAATAAAAAGGAAAATATAAATAATAATTAAATTATTAAAATATATATATATTTGAAAACTACACTTATGGATCTACAAGAGGGTATTTTTTATATTTTAAAAAAATGTTATTTACATAAATAGAAGTTGTTGAAACATTAGTTTTTTGAAATAAATCTATTTTTTTGGTAAATTGGACTCAAAGTGGTGTTACATATGCATTTAGTCAACAATTTTAGTTGGAAAAGTTGTGGACATATCTAAATTATCTAGAATGAATCTTACAAGATCATATGTTTGACAAAAATAGATTTTTAGTTGAAAAATCTTAAATTCACTTGTGTTGATAAGTTGGTTGAAAGTGTGACACAACTTTGTACTTTTACCCATTATCTTGTATTATTTATCATATGTTTGACAAAAATAGATTTTCAGTTGGAAATACTTAAATTCACTTGTGTTGATAAGTTGGTTGAAAGTGTGACACAACTTTGTATTTTTACCCATTATCTTGTATTATTTTCGATAAGTAGCAACTCTCCTTCCCTCCCTCCTATCTATTCTCCCACTTTTCACTCCTTCTCCCATTTAATTTCTCTAAAAGACTAGTTAAGTTGTTAGATTTCTTACACATTAATTTAAATAACAATATTTATAAAAAAAATACCATGTATATAATATTTATATTCAATAACATGCATCATATTTCATATAATATGAAGAAATAAAAATAATTTGAACATATTTGTCAATGAATTTTATGTATTTTTAAACATTAAATATAGATAAATACTACAAATATAATACATTTAATATTTTAATAATAAAAATAATAGGGAGAGAGAAGGAGAGATAAGGATGAAAAAAGGGAGAGAGAGGGAAGAGCAAGTGAGAGAGAGAGGGGGGTAAGGAGATAGAGATAGGGGATAAAGGGAGAGAGAGATATCTGAGATAGAGATATGGAGGGAGAAGCAAGGATTGTGTGTGTGTATGTGAGAGAGAGATATCTGAGATAGAGATATGGAGGGAGAAGCAAGGATTGTGTGTGTGTATGTGAGAGAGAGAGAGAGTCATAGGGAGAGAGGGAGAGATGGGGATAAAAAGAGGGAGAAATAGAGATAGGGGAGAGGTAAGGAGGTAGAGATAGGGGATAGAGATAAAGATGAAGATAGGGATGGAGATGGATTTAAATAATAAATATTAAAATGTTTATTGACAGTTTCATCTTCAATAATTATACATTAGCGAGAGAGCTAAGTGATGTTGATAAAAAAAATTGAGAGTCTTGAGTCCATGTATCAAGGGAGCTTCATATACCTAAAGGGAGCCTTTAGTCTATTTATTGATGAAGTTATAAAATTGCTATGTAAACTCACAAAAACCCAAATCTAAGAACAATTGAGTCTAATTTCATCAATTTGTATGTTTCCACAATAGTTTGAACTATTGACTTGGGTAGTGCATAGATAATTGAGCTCTATTGTCTTGTATTGTTTATGGTTTAAGTGGTAGCTCTTCCTCCCTCCCATCTATTCCCTTACTTTTGACCCCTTCTCTTATTTCATCTCTCTAAAAGACTAGTTAAGTTAGATTTCTTGTACATTAATTTAAATAATGTTATTTATAAAAAACAATTATGTATATACTATTTATATTTAATAATGTTTTATATATCATATAATATGTAATAATAAATATAATTTGAATATATTGTTCAACAAATTTAATGTATATTTAAACATTAAATATAGATAAATACTAAACATATAATATATTTAATATTTTAATTTGTATTATATGTCAAAATTATATTATAATTTATATAAATAGTAAATGCATAATATTATACTAAGAAATACTTAAATCTTACATATTTAATACTATATGTACTTTTATTTTATAATATTATAGTAAAAAATATTGTAGAGTTATCTTTTATAATCTAATTTTATTTTTTTTAAATAACAAATAATTAAAAACATGTTTAAAAATAGTACAAAGTATAAATTATAATAATTTATATTACATAAAAGATTGTATATATGAATTGTTTTTATGTGAACGTAACTTTGTGTGGAGCAGACGTACTAAGGATTTATAGGGAAATCATTTAATACTGGTGAACAACAAACATGAAAAATGTTGAAGGAAAAATGGTGAGCAGAATGAACGATCATAATGATTTACATCATCTTACATATCTTGTTTAAGACTATACACCGTTGATTGACAAAATGAGCTTGGTGAAGCTCATAGAGGGAACGCCTTTGGCGTAATAACTTTTGCCTAGAAAAATTTACTTAGAAGTATATAAATTCTAATGCAAGCAATGGATGAAGGTATAATTATTATTATCATTGCACAACCCATTGATTTCACTAAGCAAGGGAATGAGCTATGCAGTGAAATCTATCTTCTCAACCTTAGTGGTTGTTGCTTTCAGTCATGTGTTTCATTGTTGTACGTATTATTTGTGCATGACAAGGTGAAGAGGAATTACCTAAGAATCACATTTTTTTATTATCTCCTCAATACCTCTTTTTGCCTTGTGATTGAATAATAAGGTACATAATTTTTTTGCAAGTATACCCATGAGATTTTTTGTTGTCTTGTCAAATGCAACTACCCATATTATAGTTGTATGATCCTATAATTTCACTTAGAGTATATAATGGCAATTACAAACTACAAATATAGCCTCACACTTTGAATAGTACCATTTTGCATCTCTTTTCTTACATTATTTTCCTTTTTGACTTAATAGGACAAGTTAGATAACAAAATGAATTAAATTTGATGAATTATATTTTTTCCTTTAAAATGCATTAAAGGGGTTATATTATGTGTGTAGATTATTCTCAAATGTTTCTGATTGGCATTCTTGTCATAAGCAAAGGCATATCCACAAACTTTGGGGAAGATAGAATATCAATCTCATTATATTCAAACCAAGTTTTTAGTTGTGTTTCATCTATATCACCTATATAAATAGGTGGGTAGTGACTAATGTGTTTATTACCTTTCCATTATACTCACTGACACATCCCTTTTTAATTGAAAAAATTATAGAATGCTGCAAGTGGTATATTTCTTGAAGTTTTGCACCTTCCTTCTAAGTTATGGGTCACCATGAAGTCACATTTATAGTCAATATAGACATATCAGAATAGTTTGATGCTCTTGAGAACCTTTATCCCATCCCTTCTTATTGTAGAGATTAGATCCATGAAGATGGTTACTCTAATAACATCAAAAAATGAATTATTACTCTTACTCACAATTTGATCAATAAGTGAAAAAGAATTGATGTTTTAGAATGGAGAGATCATCTTTGTAGAGATAAAATTTTGATTTGAATCTAGTGAGGAAATTTCCATTCCACTATTTAGATTGTTGTAAAGTTTATTAGTAGCCTTAATGGTCACGCTAGATAATTTGTATACAACTCCAATATGAATATTTATATAATTAATATCTACAACTTTGTTAAAGAAAGTAACACATGTTTCAATGTACTCACTATCTATAATGTTAGAGCTAAAGACTTTTCCAATTCCTTTTTTGTGTTGTACTAATGGATTTCATTCTTCGTAGTTACATGGCCTTTGATCATCCACCTAGTTTGAAATGGATTCAAAATTTTGATAAGGGTGATGATGGAAGATACTTCCTCATATATTGAGATGCATTTATGCCAAACAATGTTCTTTTAGAAGTTCGTCTTATGGATGTGTCAATTTTATTTGAATTTACAAATGGATCACATGAAATTGTAGCATCTTGTTGTACATGTTCCTATTGTTCTATGAAGAGGAATACAACCAATGATGTCATGATTTTTGTATACAGATTCTAGTCATGAAATTTGAATCCACCTGTATAATTGAGTAAGTCAAATTATTAGTAACATATTATAAAAGTTGGAAAGATAATATTACATTTAAAAAAAAAAAATTGAAGTTATTTACTCACCTTGAGTTGCAAATAATGGGGCAATTATATCTTGTGAGTTGTATTATGAACTCTTTTTGAATTGTCTTAGAATTTATATAGTGATTGTATTTTTTGGCAATGTCACTTTGTGTTTGTGGACTCCATCAAAGAGACATATTTTATAAAAAGTTTTTTCTTAGGTTCATGCCCAAATTTAGAAGTATCTAATGCTTAGATGTGAGGATTTAAGAACTTATATGTCCATCATTCATGAACTTGATTTTATTTATAGTAAATAAGGAAGACATAACTTAAAGGAGCCTAAATATTCTTATAAAATTTCATTGCATGTTAAGTATTATGTGGCTAATATGAATTATATTTCATTAATTTATTTGAACTACAAAACATGAATATTGAAGATGAACTTGACAGTATAATATTATTTCATTCAAAAATTTTTAGGCTTTAGAAGAGTACCTACAATTTTATGCTTTCCAAGATTTCTTGTTAGAAGTTATCATTGAAAGAGATTTGATTCTATGAGAAAGAAGAAAGAAGAAAAGATAGTGAATAAGTTACATGTAGTACTTGAAATAGAGAAGTACAATGTTTGTTCTTAGAATAATAAAGGACTTCTACGATATTAGGTAGATATGTTAGAGGATAAATTGAACAAATATACTTAGCATATAAGGGAAATAGGGTGCAATTAATTTCCAGTCAAAGATGTTTAAACCATGTGAAATATTATTTAATAAAAGGAATGAAAGTACTGAGGAGTGAGGGATATTAGTTTGAATGATCTTTTACATAATTTGGATGTGATAGTTGAATAGAAAAAAACATTTCTTGTTCTAAATATCTATTTGTTGTATAATATTTTGCAAGCATGTAAATAAAATATAGCCTTAACTCCATACTTAGTATTGTAAAATTTTGAGTTTTTAGATCTATACTTAGTCTTCACAAAACAACCATAATTTTTTTAGTCTCCGCCTTGACAAGATTATTTATGTATTCACTTGCACCAACTAATATTCATTAAAATTATTAGCCTATAGAAATTTTCCTTAATTACAATTGTTAATGGTAATAACTTTAACTATTTGTAGACACCCATGGATCTAATTGTTGGAGAATAAGTAGAAGAAATGTAACAAGAGAAGCAACTAAGTAGAAATAATGGAAGATTAAAAGTGTAAATAAAAATTTATAATATTTTATTTATGTAAACCAGCAATTACAATGACAACTCTTCATAATTAGTAGAGGACATCATACTACTATAATATTGCATACTATTTACATAGTTTTAAAATGCAACTTTATTACACATTATTTTAAAATTTAGGAAATGCAATTTTAATATAAGGAGTATTGTCTCCTCCGTAGTACTCATGTCACTATTATTTTCTTGCAATAAGTTGCAAAAAACAACCAAATTTTCAGATGTTGCATGAAACTCATCTATTGTCGCTTTCATTGATATGAATTCAAAGTCTTGCACATAATGTACATTTAAGCAAGTTTTCTCTTATTATAATAGCTCAAGGCAAGTCAATAAAATGTTACTCACAAAATTATGGAAGCCACTTCTAAGAAATCCATTGCAATTTATCAATGGAGATAACTCAGTTAGTAAAATGGGAGGACTATTGTTACTTGAGAATCCATTAATATTTGTAGATTCAATAGATTTTTCCATACTTGAATGAAATACATTCAAAAAAATATTTAAAATCAAACATAAAATTATGCATAAAAATTATATCTAATTATCCTTAGATTAAATAATTGTGTCAATATAAATCCATACATATAAATTGCATCTAATTGTAATTACTATTAATATTTTAGTAATCATATTCAACTATCACTACCATTCCAAAGAATTATAAATTTGTATATTTTGACATATATTTTTATATTCAATGTCTCTATATTTTAAAAATAGATGTTAGCTCCAACTTTTCTTTCACAATCATAATAATAAATGTTTCACCTTTTTCTACCATCATATATTATACAATCAACTGAAATAATCTTCATAACTTTATAACCGTAAGTTCTAAAATAAGGACTAAGGATTTGATGATGGCGAGTGGAGGAGTCTAGCGGGTGTAGGCTAGGGGCTTGATGCCCTAGTCGTGTACGCTGGTGCAGGTGCTACCCCTGTGTAGCATTTGAGGGGCATCTATTCGCATGCTTGGGTTGTGATATGGGGCTACGAGTCTTATTCCTTTTTTTTAATTTTTTTCTCGCTTCTTGTGCGGTGTGCCCTTGTTGTTGCGGGTTGTTTTTGCTTTATTTTCTCTACTGCATGCTTCCTTCTACACTTTGGCCTCTTTGTGCCTATTTATTGGCCATCCTTCGAGATGTTCTTTTTCTTTTTCTTTTCAGATCTACAGTATTTAGTCGGCCTTGGTGTATGTTTAGGTGTTTTGGTGTTTTGTGTTGCATGCAGTGGAATTTTTCTTTACATGGCTCCCCGTGGGGTCTTGAATAGTCAGGGCCCTTTGTCCCTTGTTTTAGATGGTGAAATGGATTGCATGCACATGGTTAATCAAGACGAGCATAGTCAAAATATTGGTGGTTTTAAAATGCAAAAAGTAAATGGTTGTTTGGAGCGATCTCAAGACTGCCTGATCTTGGTGATTCAACCAAACTCGGTGGCTGAGGATATGGAATATTTGAGCAAACACGCTTTGATCTACAAGTTCATGAGGATGTGGGTCTTGCTCCCATTTTTAGAATCTTGGGTTCAAAGGACGTGGAATCCTGAAGGTGATTTTCACATTATGTTGGTGGTGAATAACTTTTTCATGGTTCATTTCTCCTGCTTATCTGAAAAAAATAGGGTGTTTGAGGGTGGCCCGTATTTTAACAATCAAGTGGGTCTTTTCATCAACCATGGCATGCAGGATTTAACTTTACAAAGGATCTCCCCTTTAGGGTTCCTATGTGGATGTGCCTCCTGTGCTTGCCTTTGGAGTTTTAGAAGAGTGACATTTTACAGATGATTGCTCTTTTGCTCAGGAAACCGATCGGACCTTCACAACAAACTCTGAGTAAAAGGGTAATTTCTTTCATTTGTTTTTATGTTGAGATTGACCTAAATAATCCACTTCTAGATTTCGTGGACATTTGTATTGGGTCTTCTTCTTGGACTTAGTAGTTAGACTACGAGGCTTTGCCTTTCTGCTCTAGGATATGCCATGAATATGGGCATTTATAGAGTAAATTCCCTAGGGTCACTCATGCTTCTGGTATGGGTAATGCCCCTCTTTTGCTACTCCAAAGAAGGATAAAGGAAAAGCTCCAGTATACGAGGTGTTAGTTGACAAGGAAGGATTTTTACCTATTCAATCTCATAACAAGGGTAGGGGTTTAAAGTGAATCCTCAGAGATAGATAAGAGGAGGATACATTTAATAGATTCAAGGTCCTTGATGATTTAGCTCAGGAGGAGGGTGTGCTCCTAGATATTCGGGTGCTAAATGGTGGGTTGTATGTGGGTCACCTTCAAAAATAGGAAAACTTTGACCTTAATACCCCTTAGTTGTGAGATCAAGAGGCTCAGATGGACACAGATCTTCCTCCATCTACCCTAGGGAAAGTGGGGGTGCTTGTGTTACTAGAGGTTAAAGAAGGGTCAGACCTTTCTGGGTTTGGTCTCAGTGTAGAGAAGGAGGTCATTGGTAGTGGTAAAGGTGGAGCTTATTCTCCTACCTTGGGCATGTAGCAAAAACCTCATGAGAATCCCTCGAAGGTTGGAAGAAAGAAGGATCAGGAGAAGGTTAAGTTGACTGGTGATAATTTGGTTGAGTCTGGCTAAGTGAGAACCATTGATTCTAATTTATCTCAACCTCAAAGATGATTGTGCTAACTTGGAATGTAAGGGGTATGAATACCATCCCTAAATAAAAGGCTATTCAAGATTTGATTCAGTTTCATTCTCCTGACTTTATTTTTCTCCAAGAGACTAAGTTGTTTGTTGACAATATTATGAATTTGGCCCCTAAGATCTGGAGTAGAGGCCTATGTCAGTGTGTGGGAGTGTAAGGTAGCTCTAGAGGGGTTGCGTGTATGTGGGATCTGCAAAGATTTGTTCATGTTTGGTGGTTGTATAGTAGGTATTCCATCTCTATTATTGCTTCTTGCTTGGATTCTGGCGAGGTTATCCTTCTCTCTAATCTCTATGCTCCAACTGGTTTTCTTAGCAAGTCTTTGCTTTGGTCTCATGTTAGATTTTTTCGCTCTCTTGCTCCTTTGCTTCCATCAATTGTAGCATGTGATTTTAATGTTATTCTTATTGGAGGAAAAGTTTGGGGGTTATGCTTGCTTGGATCCCTCTTTAGAGCTTTTGAGGGATAATATTGCCTTTTTGAATTTGGTTGATATCAAACCTTATAATGGAACACTTACATGGAATAATAGGAGAAGTGGGGAGGATGTTATCTCTGAAAGGTTGGACAGGTTCTTGGTTTCTAGCTTTTGGGTTGGTGAAATCTGGTCATCTTGCTCTAAGATTTTTGATTGGAGAGGATCCGATCATTGGCCAATCAACTTATTGACTAATCTTTCTAGAAACTCTAAAAGACAATCCTTCATATTCCAACTAATGTGGCTTCGAGATACGTCTCTTCATGACCTTGTTCCTATGTGGTGGTAGTTGGGGAAGCCAACTCATGGCACTGCAATGTACACCTTCACTAAGAGGCTCCAATATGTCAAGTACATGTTGAAAAGATGGAACATATACAATTTTGGTAATGTATTTCAATCCAAGAAGTTAGCCCAAGCTCATATGGACTCCATTACTAGACAAATCTGGGATCATGGCCTTACTAAGGAAAATTGCAAGCTAGAAGTAGTGGCTTTAAAAGAGGTGAAGGAATGGGAGTTGAAAGAATAAAGTTTTTGGAAGCAGAAGGCCCATAGTGATTGGCTTTAGGAAGGTGATATAAATCCTTCTTTCTTTCATAATTCTATGAAGGACATAAGGTAGGTGAACCTCATCTCTTCTCTTAGGTCCTCGAAAGGTAATTTTCTTTCTTCCACTGGTGCAATTTCTGAAGAATATGTTTGATTTTTCGCCTCTCTATTCACAAAGAACTCCCCTCTTGCCTCTAAGTAAGAAGCCCAAATTTTAAATTGTATTCCTTCTTTGATTTCTTGTGAAATGAATGATTCTCTTATCAAGCCTATCTCTATGGACAAGTTAGAGGAAATAGTGTTTTTATTGAAGAAGGGGAAGGCCCCAAGGCCAAATGGGTTCCCTATTGAGTTTTTTAAAGAGTTTTGGGATGTTATCAAGTTGGATATTCTTGAATTTATTCATGAATCTCATAGGAACAAGCAAATGCTAAGAGCCATGAATGCTACTTTTCTCGTCCTTATTCTAAAAAGGGAAGAAGCCAATTCTTTGGATCTATTTAGACCCATAGCCTTATGTAATGTTCTGTACAAAATTATTACTAAGCTTATTACAAAACATCTCAAGCCATCGTTGGATAGATTAATTTCTAAGGAGCAGGGTGGGTTTGTTGCTGGCAGACAGATTCTAGATGGGATTGTTATTGTGGCAGAAACTATCCATTCCATGGTCTCCTCCAAAGAAAAGGCAATATTAACAAGCTTGATATGGCTAAGGCTTATGATCATGTTAAATGGGATTTCCTTACCAAGATCTTATAGGATTTTGGGTTTGGCAATGATTAGATTGATAGGGTTATGAGTTGTGTCACCTCTCCTTCTCTGTGCTTATCAATGGTGAGTCTTCTAAGCTTTTTGGAGCATCTAGAGGCCTTGAAAAGTTGGCCCCTTGTCTCCCTACTTATTTATCCTAATGGATGAAGGTTTAAGGAGGTTTATTAAATATCGTGTGGAGCTTGGTCTTATTTAGGGTTAGTGTTGGGGTAATAAACTACCCCCCCAATCCCATCTTCAGTTTGTGGATGGCATTGCCTTGATGGGTTTGGCTAGAGTTGAAGAAGCTATGAATTTAAGAAAGACCCTATATATTTGTTTGGCTACCTTGAGTCAAATTATTAATGAGGGTAAGTCCTTCATCTATTTCTTCAATACCCAAAAGCTAATTCAAAGGAAATTTATTTGTATTCTCATATTTCAAATAGGCTCGCTCCCCTTTGTTTATCTTGGTATTCCTCTTGCTATTTGTTTGCTTCCCAAGCACTTTTTTTAGAATCTTATCGATAATTTTCATAAAAAAGTTATTAATTGGACCTCCACTACTGGTAGGGTGACTCTTTTGAAGTTGGTGGTGTAGGCTTTTCCTCTGTACAAGTGTTTTGTGCTTTCTGCCCCTTCCAGTTTCATTAAAGATTTTGAGTGTCTTTCTCGACAATTTCTCTAGTTTGGTAACCTCTTGTCAAGTGGAGTTTGGTTAAGTGGGACACTATCTATAGGCCAAATTAGGAAGGTGGGTTGGGACTGTGTCGAGCTAATATAAATGGTCAAGCTTTGACAAAAAATCTATATTGGCGGTGTTCTCATCAACATCAAAATTGGGCCAAAATTCTCACCTCAAAATATCTGAGGGGGGTGGAGAGTGATGATTTTCCTAGTTCAACCTTATGGGAAAATATTCTATAATCTGGGGTACTCTTAAAAGGGGAGCCAAGCTTGTTAAACAAGGGTTGTTTTGGATCTGCAATAGGGGCTCTGAATCTTTGTTTTGGTTTGATTCTTGGGATGGACATTCTCCTCTCATGGCGACACATCCTCATTTACAGACCTTAGGTAGGATGTTTCTTGATGTTGGCTGGTGTAAAGTGGCTAACTACAAGTCTGCTCAAGTTTTGAATCAAGTTACTATGTACAAGTGGAAGGATCCTTAGGAGTGGCCTCTTGGGTGTTCGGTTGAGGAACATTAGGAGCTGGCCAATATTTTTGCTGGGAGAGTTTGTAATTCTCTTATGGGGAAGGATGTTCTTTCCTGGGGGCCCAACCTGAAAGGAATTTTTTTGGTTGCTTTTGGGTATCAGGTGTTGGACAAGTAGGTGTTCGAATGTGTTGAAGTCCCTTGGTGGAAGCTAGGTTGGAATAAGTTCTCTTGGCCTGAGTGTAATTTCTTCTCCTGGCTTATGGTGCAAAATAAGAGCTTCACTTGGGAGAATCTTTGAAGGAGGGGATTTTAGGGTCCCTCTATGTGTGTTTTGTGTACTTACAATGAAGAAAGTGCTTTTCATCTTTTCTTTCAGTGTTCCTTTGCTCTATAATGATTTGGCATTTCTAGTGGGATGCTTGGAACTAGGCATGTAGACATGCTCCTTCTTTGGCTAATTTCTAGATTAGGTTGGGGATTCCTCTTGCCAAGTCATCTTTTCTTCAGGTTGCTTGGAAAATTGGTCCTGATTTGATTATTTGGAATATATGGCTAGAATAGAACCACACGATTGTTTTGGATAGGAAGCTTTAGGTGTGACAACCATGGTTGAGGTTCTTAGGGGTTCTTTAGGAAACTCTTGCAGCTAAGTGTGACTTGTTTGTCCTTGTTGATTCTGATGATATGAGGGTGGTCCAAAATTTGGGGCTTCTTGTTGGTGATCATAGTGGCTTATGGTCTAGGTTGAGACAACTTGCTAGAGAGAAGATCTAGATAAGTGGTTATTGGAGACCCCTTCCCCCTCGGGTGTTAAAAATTAGCACAGATGGCTCTTCTAAAGGCAACCCTGGGAATGATGGTGTTGGGGGGATTGGTAGAGATAGTTCAGGGGTGGTTGAGTTTTTCTTCTTTATTTATAGAGGCACACAATCCAACACTTTTATGGAGCCCTTATCTATTATTTTGGTGTTGAAATGGGCTTGTGCTCTTAGTTGGAGAAGGATAATTTGTTAGTTGGATTCCCAGATAGTTATTGACATGTTGAATAAGTGGTAGTTGGATGGGGTGAATTGGTAGTTGGCTATAGTGGTCAATCAAATCATTACATTGGGTGAAGCTTTGGATTCCATCACCTTTTTCCATATCCCAAGGGAATGGAATAAGGTAGTTGACACATTGGCTAAATGGGTGTTTGAGCAAATGGGGACTTGGAATGTGCATGACTAGGGAAGCCTTCTAGAGGATCTCTCTCAACTACTAGAGGATCTTGTTATGGATGATATGCGACATGTTTTGCAGGTCTCTTGATGGCTCTACTCTTAGTCTTTGACCCTTGGTGGGTCGGTTGTGCTTCTTTGCTTTGTATTGTTTCTATGGATTAGTAAATTTTTACCCTTTTTTATAAAAAAAAGGTTCTAAAATAAGGACTGACACTATAGGATGAATTTTGTATATATTTAATTTCAAGGAGACTAATTTTATTTTTTAAATATAATATTCTCGAATATATATCTTGGGTTTGGGGCCCACTTATCTACACTTTATGCCAAATATAAAGGGGAGTGCAAGTTTGCATCCTCTTAAAAAATATCTATCAAACATCTTGATGGTGATTTTTAATTCTCAAGCCAAATTATTTCATTTATATATTAACTAATGAATATTTTAAAAAGATAAAACATCATCAAATATCTTTCATAAAATTGAACAATAAATACTTCCATAAACTAATATATATCTAGTTCTTCATCCAAACTAAACATATTCAAAATATTTATCCAAGCATGTGAGAATTAGAAATATAAATTATATTTCTCTCACACAATTCTAAACTATCAACTAATATTATTTAATTAAATTTTCATATATTATATATCAGAGAAATAAACACTATTATTCTCTCATTCATATGTCAGTAGAAACTGAAAATATATAGGCTAAGAACAGTGAACTATTTTCTTTAAAATAACACTCTCGAGTTCAACCAATATCTTAATTTTTACTTTAAAGATAATAACAAATTGAAACAAACTATACACAAGAGAGATAAAGATGAAATAATCCAACATTTCCCCTTATTACATCATTGTTTTAAAGCACTAATGGGAGAATCTTGAAAAGTATCAAACTTCACACATCCAAGAGGCTTGGTGAAGATGTAGCATGTTGTTCTTGAGTAGGACATAATTGAAGCTAAATATTATTTTGTTGAGCATGTTCTCATATGAAGGGGCAAGCAACTTCAATGTGCTTGGTTTGTTCATGAAACACTAGATTAGGAACAAGCTTGGGAACACGTTGATTGTCACAATAAAGGAGTGTGGGTTGATTTTTAGATACTCCTAATCCTTCTAGTATATGACAACCAAATTTCTTCACAAATAATTGCACATAATATTTTTCTTTTGTTGAGGAATGAGCAATTGTGGCTTGATTCTTACTTCCCCAAGAAATAAGACTTGAACCTAAGAAGAAAATAAATCCAAATGTGGATTTCCTATCATAAAAAAATCTTGCATAATTTGCATATGTATATCCTATCAAGAAGAATTGACCATTCTTTTTATATTCCAAACCATGATTCATTGTACCATGGATATACCTTAGTGCCCATTTTTTTGCTTTCCAAAGACAAATATTTCACTATTGCATGAATAGTGAAATATAATTAATAACAAAATTGATATTTGGTCTGATGTAAGTCAAGTAAATCAAACCTCCAATAATTTGTTGATAAATATTTTCATTTACCTAATGAGATGGATCAAAAATAGATAACTACAATCCTAATCCACGGTTGTAGAAATGGATTTGGAATCCATCATTATAAACTTCTCAAACAATGTATTGACACATATTCTTTGAGATAGAAAGATATTGTGATTATTTTTCAATACCTTTAACTCAAGATAATAATGCAATAGCTCAAGATTTGTCATATAAAATGTCTTCTTTAGATAATTCTTAGTTGTTTCAATCATCATTTATGAGCTACCTATGATAACTATGTCATCAGCATATACATTAATAATTACAATATCCCCCCCTTATTCCTTGAGGTAGAGATTTAGATCATATGGATACCTATTAAATTCATGTTGTAGTAAATGTTCATCAATTTTGATACACTGGGTTCTAGGAGCTTGTTTGAGATCATGGAGAGACTTAACAAGTTTACATCCCTTTTCTTTTTTACCTAGTGCAATATATCCCTCTAGTAGGGTCATATGGACTTCATCCTCAAGGTATTCACTGAAAAATACACTCTTTACATCCATTTGATACAACTTTCATAAAAATTATGCAACTTAAAGAAAAATCATTTTGATGGTTTTGATTTTTGTTGTGGGAGAAAATGTTTCTTCATAATCAATCCCTTCTTTCTGGGCATAACCCTTTTCTACAATTCAAGCCTAATGCTTATCTAAAGTGTCATCTACCTTAACATCTAATAGATTTATTATCTAATGGAAGATCAATAAGGTTCCAAATTGTTTTTTTTCATTAGGGATTGATACTCAACATCCATAAACTCCTTTCAAGGATTTGATCATTCTAGTTCTTATTAATTGTTATATGGTTCAAAGTTATCAATAACTAAACTCATTAGTGCTAGATTTATCTTGTTGCGAGTAATGTTATGAGTCATTGTCCTAAAGTTGAAGTATCTGGGACTCCATCTAGCTTAACATTGAGAATGGCACAAGTATACTACTTTGGCATAGGTCATGTGATACTTGTGGATGTTGAATCAAATTAATTATCAACATTCCCATTATTGTTATCATCCAAGTTGAATATAGGAGCACTATTTGGAGTAGATGATGACATGGGAGGAGAACTTAACTAACTCTTGTCATCAAAAAATGAATCTTTACTAGTATATATCTTATTTGTGGTAGTATCAATAAGCTGATAGACCTTTGACTCATTGATATACCCAAAAGAATACATTTCATAGATTTCTCATCAATCTTGTTTCTCTTTTGCTTAGGAATGTGCATGTATGATGTGCAACTAAATATGTGAAGATGAAAGATAAAAGGCTTAACTTCCATACATGCTTCCTTTGGTGTGATGCCTTCAAATGATTTAGTTGGTGCATGACTTAGAATATAAATTTTTGTATGCACTTCAACCAAATATGTATGTCCTAAATGAGAATCCTCTAGCATGTTATGTACCATCTCCATGATGATGAAATTACGCAATTCAACAACTCCATTTTTCTAAGGTGTGTAAGTTCCAGTCAGTTGATGATGAATTTCATTTTCCTTTTGTAATGTCATAAAATTGCACCCCTTGCAATTTCACATACATTATTGTATCCAATTTAGTGTCCACTCCCTTAGAACTTGTGTAGGCTCATTTTAGCCCCTACATCACCCTTTTTTCCCTCTTAGGATGCTCAAGACCCCTTTTCAGCAACTACCTTTGTGCGTCATCTTTGCATTGAACCTTGTGCTTTTCTCATCCTCATCATTTTGTAGCGTGATTTATCTAGACACTAGTGTGTCGTGCTATTGTCCTATGAAATTTCAATGTTCAAACAACTATTTCTAAGTTCCTTGCCACTTGTTAGCTACTTTTGTTAGTGGTAACAGCTCGGTATGCCTTGTAACAACTCAAGAACCTTCTTTTCCCTCATATTATCTCTTTTAAATCCATCTCTTTCATTCTATTTCTCTCTCTAGTCTCCCTAGCATGTTTTTCTTTAGTGTCTTGGCTTCTCTTTTGGACATTCTCTTGTCTTTCTCTTACTATCTTTCTTGCACAACTCTCTACATCTTGCTACAAAAACTCTCACATTCTTACAACACTCTTTACAACTCTTTTTACTCTCATAGCTTTGTCTCTCTCCTTAGCTTCCTTAATCCTTGTAGGTGATATCCATCTTGTGCCTTGTATCTTTGAGCATCTTAGGATTTCTCACATCCCTTATCTATACATATTATCATCTTGTCTATTTATATTTTTGTCTATCTATCTCATGATACAAGTTCTTCTCCTTGAGCGGGGTTTTCTTTTATCACTCATTACGTACTTTGTGTCTATTATTTCCTCTATCTATCTATCTAGTTATTTGTGGAGGTGGGAACACCGAAACAGGGGTTTGACTGTGACAAGCCCCTAAACAACCCCAACATTTTCCCTCAATCTTATGTGTGCAAGTATCGAAGATATTCATTTTCTAGAGGCTTCATTGCTTGGTCTATTTTGAGCACTTCCTTTCTGATTTACTTTATTTTAGTCCTAGCATACTCTGTTGCTTTCCTACATTCTTAGAGTTCTTAACAGTTAGAATAGCGGTAGTCGCTTTATTATTTTTTGTGACATCTTCAATTTTTTGTCCATACGAGACGCCAACATGCCTTAGGGACACCAACACACCACATCTTCATTTGTATGCCACACTTCCTTCCTTGGTCGAAATCTCACTAATTTGTCCGAAAATCTATGTGACTTGCTCTTTCTGATTTTGGAACTCTCTCCTTTTTACCTTGTCACTTGAGCACTATTCCTTGAGGTAGTTTAGGGCAGTTCATTCCCTAGGACTCTCTTGAGAATAAAGGGACTCGTGAGAAGTGAATCCCTTTTCTCTACACCTTCAAGTAGGTGGAAAATTATATGCTAATGTATTATCCCTCAATTTGAGAAAAAGGACATGAATATAATGATTCATTTCTTTCTCCACAAGAGTTCAAAACTCTTTAACATAGGAAAAAACTTCATCTTTGGTGTACAAACAATAGATCTATGTTTTTCTTGTATGGTCATCAAAATCATGGATTTGCACGATGCTCACTAGGATGAAAGGCTACTCAATGTTATTTTCCAGTGAGACAACTAGAGAAAATAACACTTGAATTCTCAAGTGAGGGAAGCACTTTGACCATGCCTTGTTTAATAAGAGTGAGAAAATAGCTAGTGCTCAAGTGACTAAATCAATAATGCCATAACATTTCAAGATAATTATTCTTAGTCTCTAAAACAAAGAAAAATACGTTAAGGGGGATCAAAATGGGATTGAACCACTCAGTGACCTATTCTTCCCCAATTTAATAAATGAGATCCCCACCTCAAATTTACTAACAACCCTTAGGTAAATCAAATAAAGGTGAGAATCTTCAGATTTCCTTTTTTTGCAAGGACAGGGGTGTTGCAAGTATGGATATGTTTGGTGGTGTTGTCATTAATGTTGTCATTGATGTCAACATAGTTCATATGATTGCAGATGGTACTTGTATAGTTGAGATACTGTACAAGTGTTTAAAGCACATGGATCTATATATTTATGAAGTTGCAGTTGTGTTTTTTCCAAGTGCTTTTGAGAAAATTAAGAAATAATGAAGGAAGTGTTGAGTGTGCGTTCTGAGTGTGCTCCGGTATTGTGCTCTACATTTCTTTTGTGTTGATACTATGCATGTGCAGATCTGTGGTATTTTTCATGAGCTTCAAAGGATAATATATCCTAATTTTTAGCTTTTGGATCAATGGAGAATGAAAGATATGTTCACCGGTGTGTGAACTAGTCTGGCTGAACTATTTCTTTATGGACTGAGAGAAATGTTTTTGCTCTGTAGTCTTCTGGTGGTTTGTTTCAAGTCTTGTGGATCTAGGAGATGGTTTATACTGACGTTTTTAGTGTTATGGAAAACATGCTTGTGATTTGGTGCTCCAGAAGACTTGCTCCAGAGCTCCTGTGTGTTGCTACTTGGTCCAGTTGGACTGGTGAAGAATGTTTGTGCATGAAGATTATTGCAGTTGTTGTAGATGTACCTAAAGGTTTCCTAGAGATGTTAAAATGTCTAATGAAGCATATTGGTTGATCCACATGTGATCATCTTGTTGGAGATGTGTGTACTTCAAAGATCATTGGTGTTTTCATTAGGTTTGGCCAACTTGGTGTCTACACATTACATAAAGATCTTGCATTGAATTAAGGAAGCGTGTGATTGATCCAAGGTGTTGTTTTGGGTCCTAATTAAATGTCTATTTAGTCCTCTCTCATTCTTATCCACCACGGGAATGTTGAATAACCGACCTAATTTGAATTTGTAAATTGAAGGATGTATAGCCAACCTTGGAGAATGCTTCTAGGGTTGAAGATGGTATAAAAGCAAGTAAATATGTTACGAATAGAGAGACAAGGAAGTGAAGTGTGCGAACAAGTGTGAAAATTAGAGTGTGTAAGAGCGAGTCAAGGCATCAGTACTTTGATGTGATAGATTCCTGAAAGCAACAAGCTGATGGTGTCTACAATCTTCTTATCAAGTTGTGAATGTGTGGAACCTATTGTGGTGAATCTTTATTTTTATCTTTTCTTTATCTGTAGGCAGTGAGCCTCCTTCTTGATAGTGAGTCCTATTGTAGGCAGCAAGCCTTTGTATCTGGGAAGTGAGCCCTTTGGCAATGCGCCTTTGTATCCGGTATTGCATTATTATTATATTGTGAGCTAATCCTCATCATGGTTTTTCCCTCATTGGGTTTTCCATGTAAATTTGGTTTCTCTGTGTTGCTTTCTATTATTTTTATTTCATGTTTACTCTTAATAACAGATTGAATTTAAGAGGAATTGATTAAGGTTAGAAGCAAAATAGTTTGATACAACTAATTCAACCCCCCCCCCCTCTTAGTTGTCTTGTGCATTTCAACAAGGGGTCCTGGTCAAACAACAATTTGGGGAGAAAAACTAAAAAATAGTAAAATAACTCCAAAATGCAATATACAACTTGGAATAGCTAGATGAAACTCAAAATAAGTAGAACTAGAAATCAAATCACATATCAAAGAACGGCAGAATGATGTGTACCAGTCACCAAAAGTCAGTTTCTGAAGCTGATATGGGACTCATTCGCCCAAGGGCAAATGAGTCCTGATTTAGGGTTTATCTACAACTTTAGAGAGCCTCTACTATAGATCTAAATCCTTCAATTTTCCTAAGTTTTAGGTTCAGAAAGCCAGAAATAATTTTTGCAAGTGAGTTTTTGTGAGATGACAACTTTTGCAACTTGGACGAGTTCTTCAATTTTGCTCTTCAAGATTTCTTCTACCTAAATCTGCGAACACAAATCAAGAGGGAAAAATGTTTTTTTTTTGGTGAATGGGGGTTTGCCTTGGTCAAACCCCATTTTGGTAATCAAACCTTGAAATAAAAAAATATATAATGAAAGGAATGACGAATGAACAACTCAATGTCACAACTCATTAAACCCTTGAATAAAACCTTGGAATGTAGATCTGCAACTTGCATGAAATGAATTCAATGGATGTGGATCTTGAACCTTGAATATTGACTTGATATAATGCTTTGAATGGATCATGAACCTACATCATCATATTAGCTCCCAAAACATGCATGATGCAAGAAGACTTTGACATGACAATTGGATCTTGATTGCTGCAATAAATCTTAAATAAATATGCTCTTGAATGCCTTGAATTGCTCTTGAAATCCTCCAATAATGCTCACTGTATGACCTAGATTTCTGATTGAGAGATTAAATGCTAAAATTTGCACAAATTACAATGATTAATTCTAAATTAACAAACAATCTAAATAAAAAACAACAAAGAACGAATAAGCAAACATAATGAATAACTAAACAAATGAATTGAAAAGATCTCACCGAATATGCATTCACTCCTTCGAATTATCTTGATTGTTGTTCTCCATTTTGTTGTTTCAGTATTCTTGCCCTTAGATTTTCAGTATTGATGCAAGCATAACTTCGTCGAGTGTCTAAGCAAAATATCGAAGATAATTTTCTTCTCAAAAGTGTATGATTTCGGGAGGAGGAATAATGATAATGACAGGCCATTTTATAGATTTTGGGTTTTAAAACAATCGGCTCAGATTCAAAGAGAGATCGATGGATGAGATCGATGAATGTCATGCGATGTGAGTTTTGTGTCAGTTAGAACATGAGTCAGAAAAGATTGCAGGATAAAGACTAAGTTAGAACGATAACTTAATCTTCAGTTAAGAGTCTTCGAAAATAGAAGAAATAGACTTTGAATGTAAAAGACAAACTTAGAACTCGAAGATGAAGAATTCATTCGAATGCATACATGCATATGAGTTAGAACTAGTTAACTGACTAGTTGTGACAGAGAGTCTTCTCGCAGAGATGATCAGATGTTGAATCCAGAGATAACTGGAGAACTAAAAATAGATCTTGAGTCAGAAGGTGAGTGAATGACTTAGTCAATTGGATGATAGAAGAATGTAACATAAATAATTAATAAATATGAATTAAATGTTATTTTAATTCAACATTCAAAAATGAAAGATTTAATTAAATAAATAAAGATCATTTATTTAATTTGACTGTTGAAAATGATAAATTGAATAATTAAATAATAAATATTTAATTATAGATAAAAGGATTCAATTAAATAATAAATATTTAATTATAGATAAAAGGGGTTAAATGAATAGTTAAATAAAGATATTTAATTATAGTTGACATATGATAAAGAGGGTAATTAAATAATAAATTATTTAATTAAGAAGGAAGAATTAATTAGTTAGCGACATAATTAAAACAAATATGATTTATTTAATTAATCAAGTTGAATAAAGGTTATTATGAATTAATGAATCAATTAAAAAGGGGTATTTAATTAATAGAGGAAATATGTGTTAGAAAGGGTAATTAAATAATTAACATTATTTAATCACGACCATGGATAATAGAAAATTATGTCGAAAGTGGTGTTTGTAGGCCTAGACCAATTTTCGATGTCTACAGTTTGCCCCTCTTTGACACAATGTTGTTTCGACGTTGTGTCAAAGAAAATATGCCCCGATCGTGCCCCAGCATGAAACGGGTTAGGGTATGCCCCCTCGGGGAAATTGACAATTTTTGAATAATTTCTAAAAAATCAGGAAATATTCCTGATAAGTCAATTTGACAGTTAGAAATGCTATGGAGTTGACGGAATTGAAATTGGATGTGATACGGACATATACAGGTCAGTAGAAGTTGAAAGGTTAAGCGGCCAATAGACAAGGTCTAAAGAAATGCCACCCAAACCCTTGCTATAAATAAGAATTAGGTTGAAAACCAATTCATTTGCACCTGGAAGAGTTTGGAAAACTGAGAATTTGCTTTGACTATCGGACGAAGATGGTACCCATTCCCTATGCTGCACATCGAGCATATCGGATCTGGACCTTCAAGCGGCCAGCCAACGCAGGACCACTGGTATGTACCCAAAAATGAACTCTTGAAAGTTATTTTTGCATGTATTTTTAGCCCTTTAAAAGTTAATTAGCATATGCGGTCTTTCGGGATCAACGCATATGTCGTCGTATTCGCCGCATTTGATTACGAAATGACGCATGTGCTAAAACACACCTAGGCTAGGATAAGCATTTTAGGGAATAAACGCATTTGCATTATAATACACCGCATGTGCATTAGGAATAAATGCATGTAGGGTAGTGAACCGCATGTGCATTAGTGAAACGCAAATGTTTCAAGTAGACATGCTTAGAAAATGCACCGCATTTGGTTTTATGCACCACATTAGCAAAAGATAGAAATTGTTTGGGTAATGTGCAACGCAAATGAGTTGTCTTGCAACGCATTTGTATGAATGCACCACATCTGTTAAAGTGAGCTGCATTTGGCTGGCAACATTTTTTGAAAGTTTTTCTAAGGAAAAAGTTTGGAAATCTTGACATCATGGTTAAAATGCAGGTTGTATTAGATCCTATTTACACATAGGAGACACGTCCTGACACTTTCAATCTGAGAGATCGTCTGAGTAGTGCAGAGATACGGCTCTTGTGGAGACTTGGTCTTCATCACTGTCTTTTGATGCCCACCATTCGAGCGAACAGGGGGATACTCACCGCATTGTGCGAGCGATGACACTCCGAGACATCTTCATTTCATATGTCGACTGGGGAGGTGACTGTCACATTGGAGGATGTGTACAAGATACTTAGACTGTCGATTAGAGGAGAGCAGGTTTTGTACGATACCCAACATGGATCGACTGAGCTAGCTAGATTTTATCAGGTTGACGATATCAGTAGGCTAGGCATTGAGCATTATGAGATCAGATGGCCGGTGTTGGCAGATAGATATGAGAGGATTGACTGTATATTATGTACTCTGATAGGTGGGGTAGTATTACCAGATTGACGGGGTCATGGTTTTCCTGTTGGATGGGGATAGATGTTGGTTGGTATATTAGAGAGAGAGACTGTGTATGCCTGGGGTCCATGTCTATTAGGGATGTTGTATTTTCACTTACATGATATTGCATACAAAGACGCACAGTCGCTGAGCTGTGGAACCACTTTGTTGATGGTTTGGGCATGGGAGAGGATAGCTATTTTTTGTCCTTCGGTTACTGTAGAGTGACGGGAGAGATCTCCATATATTTTTTGATACACAGGACACATCACTCAGAGCCATGTGGGAGACACTAGATATTGGAGATATGTGCTTGACATTCTAGATCAGTTCACTTGGAGACCATACCTGGACTATGAGCAGTGGTCTGATGAGGATAGACATTTACCATATTGTAGACAAACATAGTACCTAGTTGGGAGGACTGTTTCGAGTGTGCACATCATAGAGAGACACTTGCCAAATAGAGTTTTGATATAGTTTAGCGAGGTTCAGGATGAGCCTCAGAGTAGAGAAAAGTTTGCTCGTTCTTCTAGAGAGGTTCCATATTGGGGGCCCATGATTCCAGTTGCTACCGCAGAGGTAGAGATACAGGATTTACAACCAATATAGTGGGGATGGAGAGATGGAGCAGCAGACCCAGGGATGACAGTTGCATATGACGCATGGTGGGTGGAGCATCGTCCAACTCCATACATAGATCTGGATCAGCCGGCACCAGTTGAGAGACGAGGCACAAGACCAAGAGGACGGCGAAGAGGTGGAGGTGGCAGAGTTGGAGGGAGGGGTGGTGGGGATGATGGTAGAGGAGGGGGTGGTGGAAGAGGCGGTAGACGAGGATGGAGAGGTCGAAGAGGGGGATGAGTAGGTGGACTTTCACCTATCTGAGAGGTAGTGGTAGAGGATGTACCGATGTTGGACATCGGAGGTGGAGCTGATGCACAGGTCAGAAAGGAGCATGCTGCCGAGGAGGCAGTTGTAGAGGAGCTAGCCGATGTGGATATTGGGGGAGAGGATGCCATAGAGGATGTGGATATGGATATGGATATAGACCCTCTAGGTATTCTGGCAGGATATGGGAGGACGATGTTGAGGAGGAGGCACCTATGGAGGATCAAGAGAGAGAGATCAGAGATCAGATTGTGGAGGGGAGACAGGAGGATGATGCCCCTAGGGATGGTGATAGGGAGGCCATGGAGGAGAGACTGAGACTTATGATAGCAGAGCTTGATGTTATGCGGATAGAGAGAGATAGTGCTCATGCAGAGAGAGACAGTGCCTGTGTAGAGAGAGATAGTGTCCGTGCAGAGAGAAACACTGCATTCATGGAGAGGGATCAGGCCATAGCTCATAGACAAGACATCGAGCAACAATTTACAAAGTTCAAACGCCTTTGCAATGGCACGTCATCTAATGGCATGGTACGAGAGTTAGTCAGAGCCATAGAGAGAGCGTCATATTACAGGGACTTATATGAGTTTGTGGTACCAGCAGAGAGACGGGCTCCTAGCATCTCAAAGGTTCGCAACCAGATATCACAAAGCAGGAGTCATACCAAGACACAAAGTATAAAGGGTGTGGTAGGACCACCGAGGACAGGTCCGTATGACAGGCCTTCCACCTCACAGAGAGCACCTCTGAGGCAGTTTCCACCACCTTCACCACATGACAACAGTGGCAGTGGGATGCGATGATATGTTGTTATACATGTAGACATTGTATTATGATCAAAGAGCCTGCGAGCTCATTTTTATTTATGGATACATTCTAACATTGTACTGTGACACATTATTTTGAGCGATATATATATATATGATTTTGGCGGCTTCTATATGATATGCAATTCTATTTTATGGTGATGCATTGCTTCTATATGATTATGTTTCCTAGATGATGTATGTATATGTGTTATGAATGAATGTTTTTACATGATGATGAGTTTATGCAATTTATGATGTTATGGATGTCTTTATTTACTTATGGTAATGGATGTAATGAATGTATATGATGTTATATGTATGTATATGTGATGGTAAAATGTACATGTGTAATGTTTCCATTATGTATGATGATTGGATGCCTATGATGCAATGATTTCGTAAATATGTTCCTATATGTTCAAATGCAATTTAACTATATGACATGTTTATAGAATGTATGCATATGCAGATTATCTAATGTTTTTGTTGTGTCATAGAACTTTATCATTATGTCGAAGAAGAAATGTTAGCATGAATAAATTTAGAATGTTAGTAAGGAATAATGAAGGTTGATTGATTGAGAAAAACATATGATCTTCGATATTTTTCCATAAATGTTATGCTTGTTTTTTTATCATCATTGGGTGGGACATGACACAAATCGATAGTACACACTATGATATGAGATAGACCATAGTGTACAAATTCATCCATCTGCAAAAAACAGACAGTCGTAGACAAGGAGTGTCTTAACTCATATTAAGGACAAGATTGCCCCAGTCGTTTTGTCTTAACAAACCACAGACAACAAACAAATAAAAGACAAGTCATGAGACATCATTGCTCCTCTAAATCCTTAATAGGACATCCTTGAGGAAACTAGTAACATGACTCAAAAACCAATGTTAAAAAGACAATTGATAGACAACAACCAAAGAAAAAGAGTCTTGAGACATCGTTGCTTCTCTAAATCCCTCAAGGGACATCCTTGAGAAAGCTAGTAACCGGACTAAATTCACAAATTGATAAAAAGATAAGACAAAATAAGATATAAAGTCATAAAGCCAAATAAATGTATTCACCAAAACTTGATCTTGTGGGATTGTTTGATTGTTGATGTTTGACATAGTGTAATGTGAGGGATGACACATACCGCAATAAGACGTTGAGTCTGGTTTCGACTTGGTGACTATCTGTATAAGGCATGACAAAGCCTGGTTTCAGAAAGACATGTGTCGTATAAGACATTGGAGCCTAATGACGTTGATGTGACAAGCTAAATGAGACTATGACAATTTGACGACGCATGTTGACAAGAAAGACATATCTTGCTAAGACATAAGTTGATCGCTTTGACAATTTGTTTGATATTGACTTGATGACTTTGAGATATTTTGCCTTGTTGATGCATGACTTGTTTTGATTCCTTGACTGATTAAAAGTGTGTGTGTGTGTATTGACAGTGTATGACATGAGATGATACCCTAAAGTACTAACCTAATGTGGCTAAAGACATGCATCTAAGTGAATGATATGCAATGTGTGTGATAGTGAATTGTGATAAACCCTATTGGACTGACCTAGTGCGGTCTCGGAAGCTTATCAATTGATTAGCCTTGCCTACGTTGTACATGCAGAGACCTCATAATTTGACACGACCAATGACTTTGAATGTACAAAGAGTCATGATTTTAATGTGTGTGATACATGAAAAACCAGACAAACAGACCTAATGCCTCAGGGGCACATCAATTGATGGCCTTGCCTACGTCTCAGTCGCAGAGGCAACGTAGTTCGACTATGTCTATGACTGACTTGACATGACTGACGCTGTTTCTTTTTGTTTGGGATTTTCTGACACGTTTTGATTTTTTTGTGTTTTTGAAGTTTTCTACTGTTTTTGGATTATTTTTTTAGGACATATTCCGATGGTGCAATGTT
Organism: Sequoiadendron giganteum; assembly: GCA_007115665.2. Classification (NCBI taxonomy): domain Eukaryota; kingdom Viridiplantae; phylum Streptophyta; class Pinopsida; order Cupressales; family Cupressaceae; genus Sequoiadendron; species Sequoiadendron giganteum. The sequence continues at coordinate 533,320,348 of CM021104.1, read as the reverse complement.
ATGTACAAGGTCTTCATGGAACAAAACAAGGATTTTCCCCCAGTCGGGAATAAGACATGTGAGATGGAGTGGGGGATGTGATGGAATGGACGTTAGATGTCAATCGTTCCAAGCAATGGATAGGTCAACCATTTATTATGAGGGATGGTGAAAAAAGTCTGATTGGAATGATGGTAGACGAAAGAGCGAGTGTGACTACACATGGCACCTGTTTGCCAGGTTTTCACCATGGTACTTATCCATAGCGCCACCGAAGCAGTTTTCACTATTGGATGGATTATTTCTCTTTACTTTTTGTTGATTTTCTAAAATTTTTTGGTGTTACAAAGATGCTTGTTTGCCAGGTTTTCATCAAGGTAACCATTTTTTTGTTTTTTTTTTGTATTTTCTAGATTAAGACACAAATTCTCGGAAGCTACGCATAGAACCTTTTCAGATGTAGGTTGTTGATTGGTGACAAAAGTGGCTCTGATCCAAAAGCTTCCGTGACAATATAAGGCCCTAACTAGTTAGGTTCGAACTTTCCTGGCTTTTCCCGTTCAACTTGATTCTTGGGATTCTCCATTAAAACTAGGTCACCAATGTCAAAGTGTCTATTTAGAACCTTCCTATTATAGTTACGACGAAGATGATTCTGATATGCTTGCAAATGATCTAGTGCTTTCTGTCTTCGTTCATCCAGTAATTCTAGCTCTTGTAATCTGGATACACGATATTCTTCATCGTCGATGTGACCTTTCAAGGATACCCTCAGGGAAGGAATTTCAACCTCAATAGGTAAGATAGCTTTGGACCCGAATACAAGGGAGTATGGAGTGGCGCCAGTGGGAGTACGGATGCTTGTGCGGTAAGCCCATAAGGCAGGATTTAGTTGTAGGTGCCAGTCATGACCAACGTCATTGACAGTCTTCTTTAGGATTCTAACAATGGTTTTATTAGATGCCTCGGCTTGGCCATTATCTTGTGGGTAATATGGGGTGGAAAAATGATGTTTGATATGGAACTCTTCACATAAATGGCATACTTCTTGGTTTTTGAATGGGCGGCCATTATCTGTGATAATGGATTGGGGTACACCATACCGATAAATGATATAGTTTAAGATAAACTTGGATATTTGCATGTCGGTGATGTAAGTCATGGGAATAGCTTCAATCCATTTGGTGAAGTATTCGGTGGCGGTTATGATGAATTTATGGTCGTTGGATGATGGAGGGTGTATCTTACCTATGAGGTCAAGCCCCCATTGGGCAAAAGGCCATGGTGATGTAATCAGATGGAGCTCCTGTGCTGGTGCTCTTATCAAATCTTTGTGTATCTAACACTGTCTACATTTCTTTACAAAGATATATGAGTCTTTCTCCATTGTAGGCCAATAATAACCTAATCTCATAATCTTATGGGCTAAAGTAGGACCACTCGAATGGGATCCGCATATACCCTCGTGTACCGCTCGTAAAGTTGTTTGTGCTTCTTCAACATCGAGACATCTCATTAGGGTGTTATCTAAGGTACGTCTATACAGGGTATCTCCGATGATGGTGTACTTAGTTGACTTACGGATGAAGGTTCGACGTTGGTTATTTGACAGGTCTAGAGGTAAAGTTTGGTCAGATAGACAGTCGAATATGTCTTTATACCAAGGGGAAGTAGGACCAACAATTGTACACACCATCACATAATTGGGGACATCATAGGTGGGGACCAACAACTGCTCAACCAAAAACTCAAACTTAGGCATGTTACTCGGAATATCCAATAAGGAACCCACGGTTGCCATAGCATTTGCAACCCTGTTCTAAATACGTGGTATTTGTTGAAAGCTAATGTCATTGAAGTAATGCTTGAAACTATCAGCCATGCGCTTGTAAGTGGAAAACTTCATATCCTTAGTCTCATAATCATCATTTACTTGCCAGATTACTAGTTGAGAATCGTCAAAAACATGTAGACTCTTAATCTTCCATTGATCTGCCATTTTTAATCCTGTCACTAAGGCTTCATACTCTGTTATGTTGTTTGTACAAGGGAAAGCAATCCTGAATGATTTAGGAATGGTATCACCTTGAGGTGTAACAAATAGGATACCTGCTCCTGAACCCCGATTTGTATGTGACCCGTCAAAGTATAATTTCCATTCGGTTCTAGTGTCAACTGTGAAGATAAATTTGTCAAGAAAATCTACCACTAAAGGATGGTCTGCCTTCATGGATGCATCTGCTAACTGATCTGCAATAATTTGTCCTTTTATAGCCTTCCTTTCCACATATTGGATGTCATACTTGCTAAGTATCATAACCCATTTAGCCAATTGGCCTGTTAATGCTGCCTTACTTAGGAGATACTTGAGGGGATCAATCTTTGCAACCAACATTGTTTGGCGATTGAGCATATAGTGCCAAATTTTTTGGGTAGCAAAGACTACCGCAAGAGAGGCACATTCTATGTTATTGTAATTCAATTCATATCCCACCAAGGTATGACTAATGTAGTAGACTACTCTCTCATGACCTTGATCATCATTTTGTGCGAGAAGAGCTCCTAATGTTGACTGGGTTGCTCAAATGTATAGTATCAACAATTTTCCATCTATAGGTGGCATTAAGACTGGTGGAGTGAGCAAATAGTCCTTGATTTGTTGGAAAGCATCCTGACATTTAGGCGTCCACACAAATGGTACTCCTTTCTTGAGTAAATGTTGAAAGGGGTGTATTTTATTTGCCAGTTGTACAATGAAACGCCTGATGGACTGTAATCTTCCCTGTAGGGTTCTTAGTTGACCAATACTGACTGGAGGAGGCATTTCTATGATAGCTCTTACCTTCTCTAGATCTACTTCAATGCCTCTTCTGGAGATGATATACCCTAGAATTTTCCCTAATTTCACTCCAAAGACACACTTCTTTGGATTTAGCCTGACATTGTAATTCTCTAACCTCTGGAATATCTTGTCTAGAACCTTCAAATGATCTACCCTTGTTTCTGATTTAGCTATAATTTCATCTACATAATCTTCCATGAGAGTGTGTACAAAGTCATGGAAAATCGTAGTCATTTCCCATTGATAGGTAGCTCCTGCGTTCTTAAGCCCAAAGGCATAACATTCCACCAGTATGTGCGCCATGGACATGTGAAAGCCATCTTGTGTTGGTCTTCAACTACAATTTTGATTTGGTTATATCTAGAGAAACCATCCATGAGGGATAACATCTCGTATCCTGCTATAAGATATACTATCATGTCTATATTCGGCAAAGGGAAGCCATCCTTAGGACATGCCCCGTTGATGTCTCTAAAGTGTGCAAATGCGAATGCCCCCAATTGGTTTAGTCACTGGTACAAGATTTGAAATCCAGTCTGCATAGTCTATAGTTCTTATAAATCCAACATCCAAGAGTTTCTTAAGTTCTGCCTTGACCAGTAAAGCAATTTGCGGATGCATTTTCCTTAACTTCTATTTGACTGGCTTAATACCTGGCTGCAATGGTAGATGGTGCAATATTAGGTCTGGATCCAGCCCAAGCATGTCAACGTATGACCATGCAAAGTTTATCTGTCTCTTTGCAAATAATTCCTTAAACTTAGGTTGTTCTGCCTCTGTCAATGATGCCACAAAGTATATGTGCCAAGCATTTTCTTCTATATTTATGTTGACTTCAATAGACTCTTCTACTAGCATTGGTGACTTTTCCTGTTCAACGGGGAGAATATTTAAACCTCTATCCTTGGGTGCCTCAGAGAATTTTTCGCCCTCGGATATGTCCTTTATTTTGACCGTTTCTTCATCCAAAGGCGCCTTTCGGTTTTCACCTAGGGACTTGTCTTTTTTCTCATTTTTCTCATTTTTCTTCTTATCTTCATTTTTGCGACTAGAGGTGTAAATAGACTCCCCAAAATCTGTTTTTTCATCCAAGTCTATGGTAAAACCAGCTTTATGATCCCCTCTTGGTATGCCCTCTCGACGTCCCATGAACTCAGCAATTGCTTCGTCGTTCTCGAATGTGTCTATGATGGGTGTACCTTGTTGATCCCAGTCGATAAGTTCAGGATATATGAGAGGCATGTCATCATCAGAGTTATTAAAGGTGGAAGCTAATAAGGTGAATATAGAATGGTTGACATGATCACAAAAGTTTTGGACTAACTCCTTCTTGTTCTTTTTCCTATGGGTAGGTAAACTCTGTTGTGGGATTATTGTAAGGGCCAAGTGATCAAGGGTTTCCCAATAGTAGTGCTTATGCCATTCTTCTTTGGACAAGTGTTTCCTATGACAGGGAATAGATGGTTTTGGTACAGGTTTTATCTTTAGGTCCAATTCTCCAAATAGAGCATCTATGTTCATGGTACTGGTAGAAGAAAGGGAATCCCACTCACAATCGCTTGAGTCAGGAGATTCATCATAAACTGGGGGAAGTGGTTCGTTAGATTCATCGTAAATTGGGGGAAGTGGTTCATGAGATATCTCGATGTCTGCACAAGCACTCACTTCCTCTTGAAATGGTGATGAAGTACTAGGAAACCGAATTCTAAGCGGTTGAAACCCTAGCCCTAGGTATTTCGGTCGTGGTGAGACAGTGATCGGTTCTGTCCTTCCATTTTGATGTAGTCCTAACCCACTGTGCCCATCATAGCCTTCATTTTGCATTATCTTAAAGCCTTTTCCATATTGGTTCTTATTTATTTGAATAGACGGCAAGGGGTATTCATTGTCTTCTTGATACAACTAGGAGGTAATATCACCTTGATCCACAATTTCTTCACTTAACTCTCCCCATTTGGTCAATGTCATTGTAGGGGGAACACAAAATGGGACTACTAACTGTCTTCTATCTGCCATGGGTAAGCCAAATGCCTTAGGTGGAACCAGTTGACTGACACAGTATGATGCCTTTATGTAATATTCTCCACAACCCTTATCTTGGATCTCGACCTTAGGAGTGGATGATGGTGGTTTGAATGAAATGGACTTAGTAAGACGTGATGGGTCAAGGTATAGGGATAAAGTGGATGATGAAGCTTCTTGGCTAACTGGTACCTATCATTGTGGAATTTCCCTTAGGCTTGTACAATACTGAAAAGGATCTAGATGACCATCAATCATGATCTCGGTGCCATTATACGAGAATTTAAGACATTAGTGATATGTTGAAGGTACAAATTTCATTGCGTGTATCCAAGGTCCACCTAATAACAGGTTATACGGAAGGGTGAGATCCAAGACTTGGAAGCTGGTGTTCATGATTGCTAGGGCAATTCTGATAGGGAGTGTGACAACTCCTTTGGATGATCTTTCCTCATCATCGTAAACCTTGATGACTATACTCTTAGAGGTGTCTACGCATTCTTCTGAGAATCCTAATGCCTTAACCAATTTCAGGGTACACAGGTTCAAACCTGCTCCTCCGTCTACCAAGATTCGTCTGACTTTGGTTTGATGGACTAGGACTTCAAGATGTAATGGGTCATTATGATCAGACTTTTCGGTTGAGTAATCTTGTTGGGAAAATGTGGCATGATGCAAGTTGGTTAAATATCCCACCATTTCTTCAAAATGATTGACATCTAAGTTTGTAGGAACGGTCGTATTTTGTAAAGCTTTGTCAAGAATGGTTCGATGCTCAGGTGATAAAGTCAATAGTTCCAAAATGGAGATCTGTGCAGGGGTTTTACTCAATTGATCAAGGAGGTTGTACTTAAACTTGGAAGCTTGTGTAGGTGGCTTAGAAGAAGGACCTGGAATAGTTATCTTAGTTCTGTGTGTGTTCACAACACATTTCGAGTGCTTCTTAATGATGACGGTGTTGATGTTTTCATTTGCAGCTCAGAGGTGTTTATGATCGTTCCTTTATCATAGTCATACTTGGTATTGGTATAGTTGGCTGATGGATTATTCTTGGTTCCCAAACTAAAGGCTTTTCCTTTTGTGTGGTCATGTAATGGGTCTGTGAAGACCTTATGATCATTGTTCTTGGTATTTTTCTGCCCATTGACCTCTATGGTTCCGTTTTCAACAAAGTCTTGGATAATATTCTTCAATTATCGATATTGTTGTAGGTTGTGTCCTTTTGTTCAATGATAGTCACAATAGACATTGTCATCCCATCATGAAGGTTTAAACTGTCCAGGATCATACTCTCTTCGTTCCAAAGTTTTAATGAGATTATGTTTAATCAACTATTTGAAAACTGTCTTGATTGGTTGCCCTAGAAGGGTAAATTCACGTGTAGGAAATCTCCTTTGCGGTCGTTGTTGTGAATTTTGGACATAATTGGCTGTTTGATCTGGACTATTCATCATGTCTTGATTGGGGTTGTAACCTCTAAGTGTGATAACTGGTCCTGTATGTATGGTTTTAGCATCAACAATGTCGTCATTTGTAACATTTTTGTTTCTAGACCAGAATTTGTTTCTATCGTTTGGTGCATTTTGATGTTGGACAACTGGGTTCCTGCCTGGTACTTTTATTTCGCCTTTGTCAATAAGGTCATTTTCAAGGATGATGCCCTTTTGTACCAAGTCTAGGAATGAAGTACAACAATGTACCCTTAAGTCACCTCTCAGTTTTGGATTGATGTTTTCAAGGAATATCGTAACCTTTGGCTTTTTTGGTATTTCAACTGGACATCTACTAGCTAGACTTCTCCATCTCTGGAAGAAAGTGGTGAAAGTTTCACCGTCTTCTTGTGTTGCGTGGCACAAGGTTGTTATCGTTACTTTATTGTCTATGTTAAAGGAAAAATGTTCGACAAACTTCTCAGCTAATTCACCCCAAGATCGTATACCATATGGTAATTTAGAAAACCAGTCCAGTCCTATCCCGATAAGGGTTCGCGAAAATAGTCTCATCAAGTATGTGGGGTCATATGATATGTCCATGCATGCCATTGAGAATTATCTAATGTGTTCCAAAGGATTCTTCCTCCCATTATACTTAGGAAAATTCGGTATAATGTATCCATGGGGGAAAGGTGTCATATAAAGCACTTTGTCAAATGGACATGGACATAGGTCTTGTGCTGAGATAGTTTGTTTGCCTAACATAGACATGTTGTCCATCTATTGTTGAAGAGTTTGCATTTGGTTTTGGAGGACATCTACTTGTGTCAAGGACATGTTGTTGGTGTTGTTTGGATCAATGTAGGTGTTCTGATATGCCATGTTCTGTGACGGGTTGTGATTTGGCGAGGGAATATATCCCGTTAGAATGTTTTGATTTGGTATATGAATATTTCCTGTTTGAATATTCTGATTTGGTATGAGAATATTTCCTGTCTGAATGTTTTGATGTGGTATAAGAATATTTCCTGTCGGAATGTTCTAATTTGGTATAGGAATATTTCATGTCTGAATGTTCTAATGTGGTATAGGAATCCTCATGCCAACTTTGGATCTCTTACCAGTAGTGTTGGTGCCAACAGGGTTGGAGGAAGTTGCCCCCGCAGTAAATTATAAACCCTGTGTTACGTTGAAAGGGATTGTGCTTACAATTGACGATGTTTGAGTAGATACGCTAGTTGGTATCGCTGCTGTAATTTGGGGAATAGAAACACTTGACGTTGCAGTTTGTGTTGGTTGAGTAGACTGCATTTTCAAAGTATGAATATCAAATCTTGGTGGTAGTGTGGCACCTTCCACTAGCAACTTTGCTAGATATTGTTGGGGATCACTTGCCAAACACTCATCCATAAAGGATGCAAACTCAAGATCTTGTACGACGACGTCTATGTCTTCTATATAAATTCGTCCATGTGTGTCTCTAGTGACGTGTTTTTCAAGCAAAGGTTTGTGTGGTCTCTCACTTCCTGATGGTTGATTTCCAAATGGATTGATGAATTCATTGGGGTCTGACATTGCTTTATGTTTCTTTTGAGACCTTGTTTCGACCATGAAAAGTTGCTCAAAATGGGGTAATGTAGACTATGTCTAAAAATTGATATGTCATATTTCTATGTTTTTTTGGAATTTCTAACAATAAAGGATGCTGCTAAAATGATTTCTAAAATGACGTATATTAAGATGATGTATGGTAGGATAGACAATATGCCCAATCTCAAGTAGACTATGACGGTAAATGATTCTAAAACGAGTATAACCTACCACCTATAGAATAAATGCATGCAATGATTTGTGTTTGACCAAGGAACCTAATTGTAGGACAAGGACAATTAACAAGGTCAATTTTCCAAACTAGACCGTTGAGCTGAAAAGATTCACTAAATAGGACTAAAGTGACTAGGTTCAATGATTGTGACAAATCAGAACATGAACGTACCAAAGACGAGGAAAGTTATCTATTGTGCGATATGCAATTTCCTAGGAAGTATCTATATGCATGCAACTTAGGATGACTATGACTAAGACGTTGACTGTGACTAAGACGTATATGACACCTAATAATGCAAGGTTTTTGAGCAATTTTTTTCCAGTTTCTGTCCAAGGTTGATCTTTAGAAACAAAAGCGAAAATGACAGTAATGTTTCGGACTCAGTTTGAGGTTTTTGAAGTTTTCTGTTGATAGTCAAATGCGGTTCACCTAACAGTTGCGATTCAAATTTTGACAAATGCGGTTTTCTTCATGACATATGTGGTTTGCAACACACATGCGGTTTTCTAACAGATGTGGTTTTTTTTTATGACAAATACGGTTTTGCAAGACACATGCGGTGATACATATGGACTCTGCAAACCTCAACTTTCTAACAAACACTTGCAGCTTGAAAATTGACAGATGCGGTTTGCATGTACACATGCGACTCAAAATGTGACAGTTGCAGCTCGTAATATCTAGATTGTTAAAGGAACTTTTTGATAGACACATGCGACTTTTCCCCTAACAAATGTGACTCACTAAGACAGATGCGGTGTTAAAAATGACAGTTGTGACTCACTTTTGACAGTTTAAGTTTTTTGAAAGTTGTTTTGACTGACTCCGTTTGTTGATCAAGATTTTTGACGAATACAACAAAAACAAACACAACAATCAAGGTGTTTTCAATTTTGTAGTGACAGGTCGTTAAAATACCAGAAAATATTTACAACCTAGGATTTTTGGACAATACTTGCTGAGTTCTTACTTGGATAAATCTAGCTACGCATATTTATGGCGGATGACTAGTAACTTGACCCCACTGGCTCCCCTCCACAACACTCACTTATACGGGGAAACCAAGCTACTGTACCCATGAAACTCCCATGGCATACATCTCATCTCCACACATAAACCATAAGAATGTAAGATGGCTTTATAGGGCCAACCTTGTTGCGCCAACAAATAGGTAGGATTTTGGAAAAACTACAACAAGGTGTTTAGTAAGGGCATTTCGTTCATGGGGCACTATTCAACTTCGGCGAGAGACCATTTCTACCCTTCTCGTCGGAATAGTGAGCGTGATTTCTGGGTTTTCTCCATAAATCCATTTTTATATATCGAGTGGAAGTCGTTGGCTAAAGCGTGTTACCGGTCTGAGTCGTCTTGGGGTGAGTACTTTTTCCCACCAAGAAAGACCCAAATTCTAGAGTCAGTAACTGTTTCTCTTACACCTAGGATCGCATGACTGCGTAAGGGGAGAGGATACTCCGATATACCGAATCATAAAGGGTGACAAATATGTGCTCTCGCACCAGACAAAGCAAAAACTGATTCTTTTTATTCCAAATGACAATTATTTATCTACCAAATAGAAAGCTTGCTAAATAAATAAAAACAAAGGCATTAGGTCCTGCATGCAAATTGATCAATAGTTCATTTTTGGTCTTTGACTTTTGTCCTACAGAAAAGATATGGTTTTGATTTTTATTATCTTCTATGCTTCGTCCTGCAAAAACTACGTTAATCCTCCTTAACACAACTGTAACCAAACATTAGTGAAAATCAAAATAACCTAAACAACGAGAATGAAAATACGAATGTACGGAAATGACTAAAAGGTGAAAAAAATGATTACTAGGTAGATGTGGCATTTCGAGCCACAGATGCGGCTCGATGTTGACAGGCGGATGCGGTGCATAGGTTCACAGATGCGGTGCAAAATGGTAGATGCTTCGCAAAATATGGCAGATGCGATGCATGAGGACAAATGCGTCATTTTTTTTTGAACAAATGCGGTGTGTCGTACGATAACCTACAAAAAAAAAATGAAAGATGGAAAGATGAAAAGATGTGCAAATTTGAAGTGTGTTCACGTCGGGTTCACCAAATGTATGACCTAGATTTCTACTTGAGAGATTAAATGCTAAAAGCTGCACAAATTACAATGATTAATTCTAAACTAACAAACTATCTAAATCAAAAACAACAAACAACAAAGAATGAATAAGCAAACATAATGAATAACTAAACAAATGAATTGAAAAGATCTCACCGAATATGCATTCACTCCTTCGAATTATCTTGATTGCTCTTCTCCATTTTGTTGTTTTAGTATTCTTGCCCTCAGATTTTCAATATTGATGCAAGCATAACTTCGTCGAGTGTCTAAGCAAAATATTGAAGATAAGTTTCTTTTCAAAAGTGTATTATTTCGGGAGGAGGAATAATGATAATGACAGACCATTTTATAGATTTTGGGTTTTCGAACGATCGGCCCAGATTCAAAGAGAGATCGACGGACGAGATTGATGAATGTCATGCGATGTGAGTTTTGTGTCAGTTAGAACATGAGTCAAAAAAGACTGCAGGATAAAGACTAAGTTAGAACGATAACTTTATTTTTAGTTAAGAGTCTTCGAAAATAGAAGAAATAGACTTTGAATGTCAAAGACAAAGTTAGAACTCGAAGATGAAGAATTCATTCGAATGCATACATGCATATGAGTTAGAACTAGTTAACTGACTAGTTGTGACAAAGAGTCTTCTCGTAGAGATGATCAGATGTTGAATCCAGAGATAACTAGAGAACTAAAAATAGATCTCAAGTCAGAAGGTGAGTGAATGACTTAGTCAACTGGATGATAGAAGAATGTGACATAAATAATTAATAAATATGAATTAAATGTTATTTTAATTCAACATTCGAAAATGAAAGATTTAATTAAATAAATAAAGATCATTTATTTAATTTGACTATTGAAAATGATAAATTGAATAATTAAATAATAAATATTTAATTATAGATAAAAGGGGTTAAATGAGTAATTAAATAAAGATATTTAATTATAGTTGACATATGATAAAGAGGGTAATTAAATAATAAATTATTTAATTAAGAAGGAAGAATTAATTAGTTAGCGACATAATTAAAACAAATATGATTTATTTAATTAATCAAGTTGAATAAAGGTTATTATGAATTAATGAATTAATTAAAAAGGGGTATTTAATTAATAGAGGAAATATGTGTTAGAAAAGGGTAATTAAATAATTAACATTATTTAATCATGACCATGGATAATAGACAATTATGTCAAAAGTGGTTTTCGCAAGCCTAGACCAATTTTCGGTGTCTACACTCACTTGAAAATTCTAGGTGAAACATAGTGAAATAACCATATATTTATAGATATGTATCCTTAATTTCTCGAGATTCAAATATCACAAGACGACATCTAAATATGGATTTGAAAATGTTAAAATATCGCCAAAAACATAATTTAAATTTAGGTCCTAGGTCTAAGGGAGGACCCATTCGCCCATGGGTGAATGGGTCCTAGGTCCCTAACCCTAGGACACACATTGCTCAATGAGAAGTGTTATTAAGGCATTAATGAATGTCGAGTTTCCTCTTCAAAAAATGCAATAAAATAGGCTTGGATTTGAATTAAAGGGGCCAATTAAGACAAATTAAGCTCAATTGATCAAAGGAGCCCTAAATAAGTGTTGAAAGTGTACAATTATGTCCATTTTGATATTAATTCCAAATTAAGTGTGAAAATGTAAAAGGGATACATTTTTCTACACTATAGTCTCTAAGGCTTAATTACTTTCAATTGTATCAAGCCCAAACATTTTCCTAGTTTCATAAGCAATTGTAATAGTCTTTGAGGTGATGCTTGAAATGAAACAAGCATGAAACTCAAAGTGATTTTTGTCACCCAAGATCGAAAAAAGACGTGAGGGGAGAGGATAGACACTTAGTTTTCCAAACATGGAAAACGCAACATACAATTCATCACAATATTCTTTTTAAGCCCCTCGAGCAGCTCTATCCAAAAAAGGAAAAAATGAATGAAGTGTGAACAAGATAGAAATTTGTTTTTTATGTGCACCAATTTGAAGTGTTCTGGATTTCAAGCAAGTAGATAGTAATGTGCAAGTCATAATGTATTTGTCCAATTTTAAGCACCAACTTGAGTGTTTCTAATAACCTTGTCTTAATGTGGTCAACAAAATAAAATCGTTTGTTTCCTCAACAAAACGAAAGAGTTGGTCAAAATAAAGCATTCCATTTTATGAGCACCAAAATGAAGTATTGTTCTAATCTATGAAAGCTTTTGAAATTTCATTTTAGGACACCGAATCGAAATGTGAAAGTTGTGGGGTTCAATTGTTAAGCACCAATTCAAAGTGTTTTCCTAAACTAAGAAAACTTTCAATTTGGAATGTGACTTGGATCGTTCACCTTCTCTGTAATAAAACCGTTCGTTTTTTAAATTGGATAAACACATGTTATGCTTCTACAAATCCTGCATAATCAATGTTAGCAAATTTCAAACATTCAAAACAAGCAACCATTATCATCAAAAAATAGAAAATTGGTTTGTAGATTTAAATTGAAAAGACATAGAGCAAAAGTGTAAATTTTAGTCAAAAGTGGCCCTATTACTTTTAGCAACTGTGGTCCTCATTATCAAAACTGGCCCAAGAATGCAACTGCAGACCAGTTTTTGTCAGAAGTAGTCCAAATGTCAAAAGTAGTTAGGTTTAGTGCAACTACGATAAAAACATGAAACAAACATGGCAAAACTTCTAGAGCTTCTACGTGAAAATATTCAATTGTGTTTTTGGAAAATGCGATTGCATTCTGAAACCTGCAATTGCTTAGGAAAACTCAAGGAAATGTTAATGTTAAGGACCGTGGTCCCACTGAGCATGTCAAAATGTGTATGGGGAATCAAGAAGCATAAATAAATCAAAATGAATGAATTAAACTAATGTAATTCAAATGAAAGATTAAGATTCATACCCATTACTTACGAAATGAACAATATGAAAGCAAATGAAGAATAAATGAATGAATTCAAACAACCATATTGCTACCCATCTCGTGTTGAAGTGTATTTGTAATGATGTTGGATTGTTGTATCAATGTGAACCCTCCATTTATGCATTGCAAAAGCTCCAATGTACATGAATGGTGATCGAAGATGTGTGCAAAATCTTTAAAGAAATCGAATGATAATTCAACAGTACTTTGTTGCACAAAAGATGTCAATTCTCCGATCATTTTTTAGGATGAAGAGGATTGTTATATATATTTTACAATTCAAGATGAATGTGCAAGATTAAACAATGTTGAATCAAGATCAATGGTTGAAAGTTGTTGAGAAGAATTAGATTGCTCAGTTAGCTTCTATGATCAAATCAATTAGGGATGTTAATTGATCAATTAGAGGGAATATATTGCCTAATTAGTGGAATTGAGGAAATCATTTTGAGCTTTCAATGGGATTGAAGAATAGATGGATCAGTTAGGAAATAGATGGATCAGTTAGGAAATAGATGGATCAGTTAGCTAATCAGAGTGAGCAATTGATGGATCATAATTTGTTTAATCATAAAGGGGTTGAAGGTAATTAATTAATTAATTAAGCCTTTTGCGTTGAACGTGCAAGTCATGTTTGAATTTTGCAAACAAAGTTGTATTTTTTTGTTTTGACCTTTTTAAATTATGTTTGAATAATTTATTTAATTATTCAAGTTTAGGGGAAAGCGATTTTATTAAACTATTAAGTATTAATAATTTTATTGATTTAGGGGAATAGGGTAAATCGACGACATAATTAAATAATTGATGCTATTTAATTAATCAGAAGGAATAAAGTTAGATTAGGACTTTATTAAATAAATGAAATTTATTTAATTGGTCAAAAAATGATGAAAAAGTGAATTAATTAAATAATGTAATATTATTCAATTAATAGAGAAAAATGGAGTTTTTGATGCAAATTATGTGAAATGCAATGATATTAAGTGTTAATGATGTAAATGATGGTTGAGGATAAAATACTAAAATAATGTTAAATCACTTAATTAATAAACAAATATAAAATTTGATAATAATTAAATAATAATGTATTATTTAATCATTTAGGGAAGAAGGGTGAAAGTTAATGTTGTTTGCTAGTCAGAACAATTTAGGGTATCTACACATACATATTTCATATATCTTTTATGCACTTTGACAAACCTAAATATGTGGAAATATAAATATGATATATTGATATATCCTCATGTGGATGTATGAATATTCATAAGATGTATTATGTTTTTATGATTTAACTGTGATTGTTAATGGTGTGAATGCCTTGGTAGAGAAACTAGCATCTTGCAACCAAGAATATTGTAGCTTGCATAAACTAGATTTATAGCCTGCAACAAAGGACCATGGATGGTTGTAGGGGAGAAGCTAGAATGATTGAAGCACAATAGTTTTAGAGGAAAGCGAAGGTGGCTATTGAATGGTTAGTCACGAGTCATCATAATTACACTTTTATCCAATTAGGCAAGGACAAATAGGAGTGACACATAACATGACAGTTTCCATGAAACATGTCCATGTCATTGCAGTTAACCATTAGGGGCAAAATCCTAGTTTGGTTTTTCTTCTTCTATTTCATATTTATTGTTTTTTGTTTCAAAGACTGGTCCTCTCCCTATCCTTGAGGGAGAGTGGATGTATGCATTAATGTTCTATTTTTAGTCCTAGAATGAATAAGACTCCTCCCGAGCTTATATATTGGGTTCTATGGTTGAGGAGAAAATCGAGCAGTGTGATTATTTTTACCAGTTAATAGTTAATTGTTTTTAGTTTTCTGTTATGAAGTTGCAATAGATATGTACTGCTGAATGAGAAATCCTTAGAGATTTTTGCCACACTATAAGAAATCTAGTTTTCATGCAATAAAGGAGTTTAGTTTTCTATCATGATTTGTTGATCAAGTAGTGCATATTTGGTATCTTTTGTGGGTGCAACAACTTGAGAAAGGGCCACTCGAGGTATTGCCAACCCACGTTATTTTTTGTTACTAGATTATAAGCTACATTACTAAATTCATTTAAGATAAGTTTTCAATTATATACATGTGAATTTCATGAATGATATTTTGTAGCATGAATTACATCCTGTAACATTACATTGAGCTATTCTCTGAAGAAGTTAGGAGTTAGAGTTAGAAGTATAAGTTAGTTGCAAGTTCATATTCAATAGTTAGCAATTATAGTATTGAGCAATAAGTACCCATAGCTCATAAGCAAAAAATTTATGTTAATTCCCTTGTTTTGCAATTTTATGATTTATTTCCTTTTCCAAGATTTTACAATTTTCATTACATACATGTGACCACCTATGTTCCATTGATATGGGGTGTAACCAGGATCATTGGATGCACATATAGTGTCAGCAATGTCAAAAGCTTATGAGACCTGGTTGATAATTAAATGCAACCTTTTGTGAAGGTTCGGTGAACTATTTAATTAAGAACCCATCCTTTGAATTGTGTGTCTACTTGCAAACACCAAGTTAATTAGATGGTAGAAAGGCCTTACAATTACTCTGACAACCTGCAAACAAAACTTCTGAAAACCACAAACTCAAGGCTCCAATATATAGAAGTTTGTGGGAGAGAATATGACATATGGTATTCTGAAACAACAAGTAAAAGCGCCTGGAAAAACTTGGACACCCCCCTTAGTGGAAAACCTAGAAACATGGTGAAAAATATTAAATGATCACATGGTCTTCACATGGGTGTCTAACCCATAGCCAATTAAAATTGATCAATCCTGAGTGCTCCATAACTCTTTGATGGTTTTGATGACTCAAACCCATAACATGCAAGCTTGGGCACTCAACCCAGGATAACACGCAAATAACATGTAAGAACACACATTTATGGGTGGTCCCCACCCAAAAAATGGATTCCCAAAAGGAATATGCTCCCAGGATGCTTTATAACTGTCACTGTAGTGGGTCCACCTCTATGAATGCAATTACAATTTGTCATAGGAAAATAAATAATAAATATTTTGCCTCTCATGTCCTCTAGGACACTTTCCAAAGAACGTGGAGACACATAAATCAATTTAGGATAGCAATTAAATGTCACCTATCCTAACAACAATCGATATTGGTAAAATAGAAAGAAAATGACTAACATTTATAGTTATATCAAGAGTGAAATTAGTGAATAGCCTTTGTATTCAACCAACATTCTCTTTCAAGTGATACTCTAAAATGCAAAATAATCCATACACAATTGTCATAAAAAAAGAGGAGGCTCAATAACAATCTCTCACTATAAGAAATGAGGTATGCAAATGTCAATCCAATCTCTTCAATATTAACTTCAATTTAATTTCCCTTTCCTTGCTTGATAATATATGCCTTAAAAATATCTTTCTCAACTAACTCATTCAAACCTTTTTGGTGTGTAGGTGGATACTTGATAATCATATCCTAATACAAAAAGAGATTTGTCATCCTTATCCAAATTATATTTTCTTTAGTTTATTTATATTACATAGAATAAAATAACTTCATATTTAAAATAACATAACCGCTCATTGTTCACACTATATAGCTTTCTACTAAAGTGAGCTAATTTGTTTTTTGTTCTTCTAAAAAAATCTCACTCCAATGCATAGGAATGAAATGAATTACAAAGAAGTGATGCATGACAAACTCATCTATGAAAGGTCCATATCAACTATGAGTAATAAATATTAATGGTTACCAAATTCAAAATAAAATTAAGGTGATAAAATAAATCTTTCACAATGCAAATAGATATTATACAAAATATTTTATTAATTAATTTTTCTATTTCATGACTATGTTTATGATTGACAACAGTTTTAGATGTTATTTAATGCATAACAAAAACATTTGCACTTAACATGTATGCAAATATTTTTGAATTACATGAATTCATTACACAGATACAAGGGTTGCCCTTCCTTCTCTACTCTAGTTCTATATTAGTTGTTGTAGAACCAACTAGATGTTCAATCTCTCCATTTCTATAGTCAACAAAAATCAGTATTCAAAATATGGACGAGAAAGACATCCAAGATTGCTACAATGACTCGTGTAAAGATTCACCACCGAATATTCTACGAAGACATATAAATGATATCGCTCATGTAAAGATTCACCACTTAATGTTCTATCAAGACCTATCAATGATTAATGATGATTGGTACACACTTCTGATGTATCATATTTTTATAAAGTATTTATAAATTAAACTATATACCTTCGTTCAAATTTATAAGATATTCTATATAAATTACAATCGATGTAACTATTGTACCTCCTTTCAGTACAAGTGCTAGATTATTTTTCAAATATGACACTTGAAATAATTGTTATAATTATCAAGAACCTTTTAATATTTATGATTGCCACATACAACAAAGGTTATCTCCAACATTAATGTAAACTAAATTTTCCTACAAGTTACAAACCATTTCCATTGTATCAAATTCTTCATTTACAAAATTGAAAGAAAAAGGTAGAAAATAGTTAGCTAGCTAACCTTCATTTTAGGCTAGATTAGTTTCTTTATTTAATTTCAAAGATGAAGGATCTTGGGGATTGCCTACTTTATGAATCCAAAAATTCTTCATTCACTTGTGTTTGACATCCCATTTCTAAAGTGAAACTCTAATTTGATTATTATTTTTCTTTCTTTACTTAGAACCTTTATGGGATTTGATTTAGAGACTTCCTTTCACACATACTTCTATCATGTTAGGGAAGTTTCTTATTTTTCAATCATTTGTCTCTAACATTAGGCCTTATTCAAATATATTTCATTAAAATTACTTGCTAATGTTCATAGTTACAAAAACATTTTACTAGTAATAAGAGCATGTAGACAACAATAACATATCAAGGTGATAGTTTTGAAGATGATTTTACATATCTTTGCATTATGTGGACTTGTACTAAACTAACTTGTTATATATATTGAAATCACATGCATAATTGATAACTTTAAATTATTAAGAGTATATTGAGAACAAAAGCAATCCATTTTTTTTTGGATGAAAAACAATAATTGGATTTAATGGGGTAGCAATCTAAGTGGGTTTAGGGGGAAAATCCATGGTCAAGCATGCTAAAGTTAGTATAGTATTGAGATGAGTGATCTCGTAGGAAGTTCCTCTGGTTCACCCTTGTGAGCATTACCTAGATGTAATGAGTGCTAATTATACCATTCATATTCATGAGAAAGGGGTCCTTGTGAGTTAGTACTCATGAAATATTAGTCAACAAGATTGACTCAAAAACTACATAGTTCAATCCTAATAAAGCACCACATATTTTGATACACTATATAAAATACTACCTATTGTTGGTAAAATACTTACAATTTAGAGGAGATTTTTGATTTCACATGCTCACCATATGATTATTTTGCTTCCATATCATGAGTTTTTCCTTACCCAATTTGCATGGTTCTTAGCATATGGTATGCTAAATTGTCATCAAAGTCAAGCATGCTAGAGTTAGTATAGTATTGAGATGAGTGATCCTTTATGAAGTTCCTCTGGTTCACCCTTGTGAGCATTGCCTAGATGTAATGAGTGCTAATTAGACCATTCATATTCATGAGAAAGGGGTCCTTGTGAGTTACTACTCATGAAATATTAGTCAACAAGATTGCTCAAAAACTACATAGCTCAATCCTAATAAAGCATCACATATTTTGATACACTACATAAAATTCTACCTATTAAGAATCAAGGATGCATAGTTTTATTATTTGACAATGCTAAAGATTATAACATAAAATTCAAGTTGATGTTCCACAAAAATAAAATTTGAATGAAATTTGATAAACATCAAATTTAAAAAAATGTTAAATTTGAATAATATAAATTTATAATTTATAATATTTTAATAAGTTCAATCATAAATTTTAAAAAATATTAGAAGTGTTAAATTTAAATAGTTATAACAATTTGGAAATATTAAAATATAATAAATTTAAAATTTAACTAAAAATATTGCAAAGATAGTAAATTAAATATATTAATAACATGTTTTTCGAAAACAAAACAAAAATACTACTAATAATAAAAAAACAAAAATAAAGACAGACTCCGCAGTGAAAAATTAAAAAAAAAAACGCTAAACCTAAAATACAATGCGGATGCTGACCTAGCTCTGCCTCCCGCAAAGGTCTCTTGCAGCGTCTAGCCTGAACGGATTCACGATAGTCTCGATGCTTGCAGTCGTTACTCGTCTCTGCTTCTGGATTCTGCAACAGCGAGCCGCCACCACATCACCACGTCTGCGACAGTGAGTTACGAGCGGCCAACGAGCTCAACAGTGGATATTTCGTCGTTGAACCGCAGGCGCAGACGTTAAACACCAGCAGCCTGTAAACTCTCACAGGACAGAGACTCGCAGAATAAACATTGAAATAACCTCAGCATTTTCCGTACGAATTTTAGGGCCAACTAAAACGACTTTTTTGAATTTTCTGTAAGTTCGCCTGATTTCGAACTTCATAGATTAAATTTGGTGAACCCTGTGACATAGGTTAAAGGTGTTTCAAATTTTCTGGCTGTGCATTGGCAGAATATATGCTAGTTTAGAATCAACATGAGGAAGAAGGTGGATGAACGCATCCGCACCTTAGTGGAAAATGGAGTTAAAGATAGACATCGCTCCATGTTTGTCATTATTGGCGACAAGGGTCGTGACCAGGTGAAAGTTAAAACAAAATATCTGAACTGAATAGTGTCTCCTTATTTGAACTATATATGATAGGCCCAATAATTGCAGGTTGTCAATCTTCACTATATGTTAACCAAGGCAGCTGTTAAAGCGCGGCCGTCTGTACTATGGTGTTATAAGAAAGAGCTTTTCCTCAGCAGGTACAGTCTGCTTCTCCTCAATATTGTATTGCAAAGCACAATTCTGAGAGTGTCAGATTATTCTTTGCACAAATATTTGTGTCTATTTATATGCAGCCGACTGGAATTTTATGTTAATTGGTTGGTATTGTCAGAATATCACTTTAGGAACAAAGAATGCATTAATGATTTCGTTGTAATTCTTCAGCTTCCCTGAAGCCAGCCGTCTTTTTTTTTAAATTCCTTAATTCTGATTAAACTTAGTATTCTAAGGCTGAGTGTTGCCCAGTATCTCTAAAAAGCCTTTGTAATTTCTGACCAAATATTTTAGTTCTTGGTTATTCTGAGAAGTTCTTTGTTAATGAATTATTTGATTATGGGGTTACAGTCTTATTTGTATGGTGAATACGCATTGTTTTGGGTTACTGTTACACGCTTGTCAGTGTGCAGTTGCACCGTTGCTGAGTACATTTTGTACTTTGCTATATTATAGTTATGGAGAGTTCTTTGAGATCATCATTGCAAGTTGTCATTTTAGTGCTACTTATTCTAGGGCGGTTTTTTCTTAAAGTATATTACTTGAAAAAGACCGAACACTGTACAGTCTTTCCCACAGATTCAAGATTTTTAATCCATCATTCATTTTAAAAGACAATTTTATATGGTTGCATTCTTGTTTTAACCTTTTTTTATTTTCATGAATAACTATTTGCATCGTCAATTTGAATTGGATGCATAATTTGAATCTTGAGCTAATTTTATTTGTGTTCCAAAATTGTAAGTTTTAAACATGACAAAAATGTTCTTTCTTTAAGAGGGGCCACTCTTTTCGTTTGAGAATAACATGCATACATTGGACTGTATGCAGTCATCGGAAAAAGCGTGATAAGCAGGTGAAGAAGATGGCGCAAAGAGGATTTGTGGATCCAGAAAAAGTGGATCCCTACTTATTGTTTATGACAAGCACAGAAATTCGCTACTGTCTTTACACAGACACTGAAAAGATTTTGGGAAATACATATGGCATGTGTGTGCTTCAGGTTATATGCTAACTGTATTTGGTTTGTCTGTTGAAGACATAAAAAATAGAAAGATTAAGATGCTATTCTGTAACAGACATTTTAAATTAGAGTTTTATATCCTGATTTTTTCTCAACATTTTTCCTAGGATTTTGAAGCATTGACTCCAAACTTGCTGGCACGTACCATAGAGACAGTTGAAGGGGGTGGTTTGGTGGTGTTGCTCCTCAGTTCTCTTTCCTCCCTGAGTAGTCTTTACACCATGACTATGGTTGGTATATTAATTCTTTGTTTATTCTCCCAACCTCACTATCTTTTCCTCTTTTAAGAGGCTGAAAGTTTTTTTTTTTTTGCTTGAAAAAATTAAGTTTATATTTATGTAAAATGATTAATGGTTTTAAAAAGGTCGCGAACTTTGTGAAGCAATGGCCAAGCTTACAAAGAAGAAAACCAGATTTTGAAAAGTACTTTTTGTGATCATTCATCATCATTCTTACCAAGCACCAACTTTAAAAAATTAAAAAGTGGGAGCTGTTCATCCAAAATACGGCAATCAGAGATTAGCTATTTTTCCTTCACAAATTAGATAGTCATAAGATCATTGAAGTATACCACATAGACAAAAGTTCACAGCTTGTAGTGGAATAAGCAAGGTGACCATAGCAGTAAAAAATGTTCTTGGAAATAAATCGGCAAACCAAAAGATAAAGATTTAAAAAAAATAAAATTGCAGTTTAATCAGAAAAAAATTGGGTTAAGGTTAGGGATTTTGGAAAAAAAGTGCATTGTATGGAATTCATGAAAAATAGGGTTAGGGCTGTAACTAGAATAAGTAATTGTTGTGTTTTATTATGAGCTAACTATATTGTTAGTACTTTTCGGCTTTGATTAGTTGTAAGCAGTTCCCATGTATTTGTCTTACTCTTAATCAACAACTGTTGGCTACCCCTTTTTAAGTTGATCTCTTGTAGATAGGGACCTATCTAATACTTGGCTGATCATCTCTGGTCTACTTCTATGTAAAGAACTTAATGTGAATAAAGCTACACATCTATTACTCAATTTGCTATGCATTATGTTTTATGTTCATTTATGTAAGTACATGCCTTATTAGATAAAGTAGAAAACATTGGCACAATTGCCTTTAAGAAGTCAAGTCGAATTTAAATAAGCGCTAGCATTGTTTTGTAAAATCCTTGAAGATAGTGATATAAATGGGATGACCTATTGAGGAAGTAGTGGAATCTAATCAAGAAAGAGAAGCAATATTGCAAGGGATCTTTGGTATTTGTGCAATGTATTTGTACGAGAGCATATTTGCGAAGAAGCTAAAAGGAAACAAGTACTATAAGAAACTATTTGTAATAACTTAGTGGTGACCATAGATGTGGACATATTGCTTGCCCATTTTTCTTGACTCTTTGCCCAAAATTTCATAGTATTGCAAGACCTTTGTGTTGAATGAGACTATGAGGCACACATGCAACAAATAAATTAAAGGTATGAAGCAGAGTTCCATGGAGTTTCGGGGATAGGGATGGGGGGACGGCGGATGTGTTTCCGAGATGGGAGACGGGGGGCCTAAGTTTCGGGACGCCAGGGGGATGGCGGGGGTGGTGCTGAAATACATATAATACTTGAAAAATTAGTTATAAAAAGATGTATACCAATATAATTATATAATTGTAGAAGCCTAAGGAATAAGTAAAGTTAACACATAAAAACAAAACTTAAAACTTAAAAGTTTAAACACAATAACACATTGCAATGATATATCATTTCATTGAACTAGTGAACCACTGAACATTGAAAGTCAAAATGAAAATATAGATATTGGAAAATGCAACAAGAACTAGATGTTTTATAATTTGAGTTTCATAATTATGATTCATGAATCATAATTACAATCAAGCATCAGTGTATCATCAATGTTCAAACTTCAAACTTCAAAAACAGAGTACAAAATAGTAAATACTAATAGTAAATGGCATTAAGCTAATGGCCTAATGCCTCTGGAAGTCTCCCAGAAGTTTCCTTGGGTAGAGGGGATGTTTGGAAGTCTCCCAGAAGTTTCCTTGGAGTCTTCGATGTAGAAACTTCTAGGAAACGTCTCCCTCCAGGAGGAGACTTCGGGGGGATGGCGGAGAAACGGCGGGGGGATGTTTCTTAGGCGTCTCCCCATCTCGGAAACGTCCCCGTCTCGGAAACGGGTGGTCTTTCCAGGGGGACGCGTCTGTCCCCATGGAACACTGGTATGAAGAGAGAAACCATGATGAAGAACAATATTGAAGTGTTGTATTTCACAAAATTAACGCCCTTAAACTCGAACAAAGGTAGGAAGACACCATAGTGTTGTTAGGGGATTGACCAAGAGATTAGATGATCTTTGAGATTAGTGGAACAAAGACAATAAAGAAGAAGACAACGTGAAGTAGTTGAAGAAAAATAAAAATTGATCATTGCAATTACATCATTGGAACCAAAGTTGAAGCCAAAGCGGAGGTTGAATAGAAGTCAAAGTGTGAGCCAAAGTCACTTGAGAATGAATACACGAAAGCATCCAATTGACTATGAGTGCTCAAGAGTGTACGAAAGAGGAGTTGGTTAAGGTTGCTAGACATCCTCCCTTCCTAAAGAAGTGTGTGTTGATCTTGTAAACCAACTTTAGTTTGAAGGGGTACAAGTGGTGTTTGGATTATTGAGGCCCTTGGAAAAGTCGAGGGTTGGGGCATGTTTCAAAGTGCTCCAGGAGCAAAGGAATGTCCTAACTAGAACTTCTTGAGAAGGTTTCAGATATTGTAGTCACATCAAGTGATGGTGACCACTCTAGCTAGTTTGAATGTCGAGAGGTAGAAGCTACCAAAGTTCAATAGAGATGGATTTGAAGACCTTGTAAGACTCTACAAAACATGTATCATTTGGACTGCAAATGGACAAACAAAGTAGAGACATTGGTTGAGATGTTTCCCAACTACATTGCAAGGAGTGGTGAGAGATTGATATAAAGATATTCCTAATATTGAGAAAGCAACATGGGAGAGGCTATAGAAGGCATTCAAACAAGAGTTCAAACTGTTGAGGGATGATAACGGGATTGTCTCTAAAATTTGCAATACTCAATAGGGTAAGCATGAAAATGTATGAGCATTTAGTAAGAGGCTCAAGGAATTATTGAGTACTTTGCAGAAGGAAACTGTAATGTTCCGTTTTTGGGATAACCCTAAATCTTGCTCAAGATTCACAAATATAATGTAGTTAAGGTTATAACTTACCACTTAAATGCTTTAAACAAGATAAATCTCGGCTTTAGTTCTTGCAATAATGTTGGATAATATTGGAAATGTAATTCATGTGATCAGAACATCATAAATGTCTTATCAATTTAAAATACATAACTATTCCAAGACTACCAATATCCATAATGCATAGTGGAAGTTTTAATCATAACAGGACTTGGATGAGAAGTAGGATAAATCCACCTGAAGCTATCCATCTAAGCCCAAGAGCACGAGCGTCTGACCAAGACAACCCACCCCTTGGCCCCGAGCGGTAGTGTTGATGTTATAGCGGCGGGTATATCCTTCACCTAATTTGAACAATAAATATTAAATATCAAACAAATAAATAAAGCAAGTTGCTACTTATTTATTTGTGGCCAAGAGTCGCCTCAATTAAAATAATTAATTTATTTCTCAAAGCCGACTTAATGAGAAAGTCGCATCATTTTGTGTAAAGTCGTCTCTTATGTGAAAGAGGCCGACTCTTCATGGAAAGACACCTTGATGTATATTTTAAGCAAGGCGATTCTCTTCATTTGTCAATTTCGATTTTATTCAAGACAAATTTGCGCCCTAGAAGGAGTTCGTCATTTTGCAACAGATCGATATTTATTCTTCAAGTGGATTGTGTTTAAGGAGATATCATATTCTTTGTATAATCACATTAAGGAGAGGTGCTTCTTTCATAGCTTCAAATTGGCCTTGTGATTGGCCAAGTTGTAAAGTAGATTTTTGCTTCTTCATTCAATATATAAGTGATATATTTGTGGCTGGGTTTTTCTCCCTCAAGAAGGAGGGTTTTCCCAGCGTATTTGTTGTCTTTTTGTTCATAATTCTGTATTTCTGTTTATTTCATTTTTGATCATAAAAATAATATGGTATTAGAGCGGGTTTAAGCAAGATCGGATCAGACTTGTTTTTAAACAGCAAAGTCTTCTTCTCTTCTTCTCATCTAAGAGAGTCCATCCAAGCATTGAAAATGGTGCACGGAGTCAAGGTTGAAGATAGACTTGATGGTGCATCTAATTTCACCTCTTGGAAATTCAGAGTCCTTATTGCACTAGAAAAAAATAATCTTCTAGACTCGTGAAAGATGATGTGCCCGAGCCATCCGATAATGTTGAGAAAGTTCAATGGAAGAAGAATGGCACGAAGGCTAGGAAGGTCTTGATGGATTCCATAAAGGATCATCTTGTGCCGATTATCTCCAAGATGACGACAGCTAAAGATATGTTCGAGGCTCTACAAGGCTTGTATGAGATCAACAACAACAACAAAGCTCTTGCCTTGAGACAACAACTCCATCATATAAAAATGGCTAAGGGAGATTCGGTCATCTCATTCTTCATGAAGATTACTGAGTTGAGAGATCAACTATGCGCCATTGGAGATAGAGTTGAAGATAGAGACCTAGTTATGTTGGCACTAAATGGTCTTCCTCAATCTTGGGAACCCTTTATCCAAAGCATTAGTGGAAGATCTAAAGTACCCAAGTTTGATCGTTTTCGATCTGATTGCATTCAAGAGGAATCCAGATTGGCAGCAAGAGGAAATGGGTGAAGCTCTCATAATGAAGAAAATCATGTACTTGCTGCTCAAACTTCTAGAAGGAAAGGAAGAGAAGGGAGAAAAGGCAATTTCAAGAGGAATAGAGACAAAAAATCAGACTCTGCTCCTGAGCCAAAGAAGAAGAAGGATCTCTCTCACATTCAATGTTTTAGATGTGACAATTATGGTCACTATGCTCGAGATTGCTTAACAAGACCAAAGCAACATGCTTCTACTGCAGATGTTGATGCTGTGTCACCTCAAAAGGAATCTAGAGACAACTCAAGGGGTTTTCTATTCATCTTCACTCTTTCAAGCAATGTTCCCACCGACAGTGATACTTGGTTGATTTATAGTGGCGCTTCTCGACACATTACAGGATATCGGGAGCATCTTTCAGACTTGGTAGAAAGAGAAACCAGCTTACAAGTGATAATCGGAGATGATGCTTGTTACTCCATAAAAGGAGTTGGGACCACCTCTCTTCATCTAGATACTGGCATCCCTCTTCATTTGAGTGATGTTTTGTTTGTACCAAGAATCAAAAGAAATCTTGTCTCCATTTCAGCTTTGGAGGACAAAGGATATCAAGTTGCCTTCTCTGAAGGGAAAGTTCTTGCTTGGCCTAAGAACTCTAGCATCAAAACAGCTTGTGTGATTGGTGTTCGCCAAGAGAGCCTATACAGATTTTCTGTTCGTCCAATTCAAGCATTATTGCATGACTCTACCAGTTCGAGTGAGCTATGGCATAGGAGACTTGCTCACCTACACTTCAAAGCTCTTCCATTTATGGAGAAAATGGTTACTGGTCTACCGAAGCTCAGTCTGGAGCATGATGGCATTTGCAGAGGTTGTGCATTGGGTAAGAATATTAAGGGTCCTTTTCATAGTAGTGAAAGTAGATCAAAAGGAATTCTAGATCTTATTCATTCTGATTTATCTGGTCCAATGTTTGTGGCATCTTTGAGTGGATTTTGGTATTATGTGATTTTCATTGATGACTATTCTCGAAAGACTTGGATTTACTTTTTGAAGTCTAAGGAATTTGAAGAAGTACTTGATAGATTCAAGGAATTCAAGGCTCAAGTTGAAAACATGTCCAGGAAAAGGATCAAGATTCTGAGATCTGATAATGGAGGATAACACATTTTTGGAGGTTTTCGTAATTTCTGCATTAAGGCAGGGATGAAGAGGGAGTTCTGTGTTCCGTACAACCCTCAGCAAAATGGAGTTGCCGAAAGAAAGAATAGATCCATAGTTGAGGCAGCCAACGCTATGATTCATGATCAAGACTTACAGACCTTCCTTTGGGTAGAAGCTTCCAGAACTGCAGTGTATGTTCAGAACCAAAGCCCTCATCGAATATTGGAAAACATGACTCCTGAAGAGGCCTTCACAGGTGTGAAACCTGAGGTTAGTCATTTAAGAATTTTTGGTTCTGTTTATATTCATGTGCCTAAGGATAAAAGAACTAAGCTAGAACCTTTAGGCAAGAGAGGAATATTTGTGTGTTACAGTGAGAATTCAAAGGCCTACAGGATTTACATTCCAGGGTAGAAACAAATTGAGATCAATAGGGATGTCTCTTTCGAAGAGGAAGTAGCCTTTAAAAGATCTAAAGGGTCTTACATGGAGATAGAGAGTGAATAATAGGAGACACCTCAGGATATGGACATTTCTCCTGATCACACTCTTGAGATTTAGAGGGAGTCTATTGAACCATAAGAGGCTATTGATCCAGTTGATCCTATAGAACCAACTGATGGGCCAAGAGATATTGCTATAGGCCGAAAGAGACCTCTATGGACTAGACAAACTATGCAAAAAGCAAAATAGTATGCAGCTCCTCGAGGTACCTTTAGAGAAAGCAGGAGACCATAGAAGTTTCCAGGCTATGTGGCATTGATGAGTCACATCATTGATTCTGAACCTTCCAGTATTGAGGAAGCATTCAACCAACAAGAATGGAGAGATGCTATGATAGAAGAATATCAGTCAATTATCAAGAATGAGAGTTGAGGTGCAAGCCCTTGATAATGCAATTCTCTGTTGAGAGAGAGTTGAGGTGTAAGCCCTTGATAATGCAATTCTCTATTGAGAGAGATTTGAGGTGAAAGCCCTTGTTTCCACCCTCTGGGAGAAGCTATGGTGGATGTCATGTGTGTGACTCCATGACAACATCACGTGAGGGAATCCATGATGATTTTTATTTATACCATCTATGGAAGTAGCCATAATGGTTAATATCACGTTGAGGTGATATTCTATTTTGTTTTCATTCTAATATGATGTGTCTTGTGCAGATGGAAGTTCATCCCTAGCTGAGAGGGAGTGTTGATGTTATTGCAGCTGTGATCTGCACTTCATCCGCACAAAGAACACATGAATTAAATGAATAGCCTTCGGCTATTTAATTCATGTTCCCAATATCTAAATAAAGCAAAGGGCCGACCCTATATTGATTCGCATAATTCTCTTATTGATTGGCCGACCTAAAGGTATTTAATGATTTATCATATTTCTCTAAAGAGGCCGACCTAAGTAAAGTGGCGCCTTATGATGTATAAATACAAGGTCAATTGTCATTGTAATTATTCCATCTCAAGCAAGTTCGCATTTATCATTAAGAGCAGAATTCGCATTTGCAGCAGCAGTTCGATTTCAAGGAAGAAGATATTCATTTGTATCTTGTGTATCTAGGAGAGGTGCGACCTCATTATATTCTTTATTGGCCATTGCTGGGCCTGAGTTGTAAGCAGATTTCTGCTAGTTGTTCTACATTATAGAAGAGATCATTTGCTGGGTTTTTCTCCCTCAAGAGGAGGGTTTTCCCAGGGTATCTTGTTGTGTTCATTGTCTTATGTGTTGCAATTCTATTAAGTGCTTTCATTGTTTAATTTGATCTAAGAAACACTAACACATGTGCCTAAGGATAAAAGAACTAAGCTAGAACCTTTAGGCAAGAGAGGAATATTTGTGTGTTACAGTGAGAATTCAAAGGCCTACAGGATTTACATTCCAGGGTAGAAACAAATTGAGATCAATAGGGATGTCTCTTTCGAAGAGGAAGTAGCCTTTAAAAGATCTAAAGGGTCTTACATGGAGATAGAGAGTGAATAATAGGAGACACCTCAGGATATGGACATTTCTCCTGATCACACTCTTGAGATTTAGAGGGAGTCTATTGAACCATAAGAGGCTATTGATCCAGTTGATCCTATAGAACCAACTAATGGGCCAAGAGATATTGCTATAGGCCGAAAGAGACCTCTATGGACTAGACAAACTATGCAAGAGGCAAAATAGTATGCAGCTCCTTGAGGTACCTTTAGAGAAAGCAGGAGACCATAGAAGTTTCCAGGCTATGTGGCATTGATGAGTCACATCATTGATTCTGAACCTTCCAGTATTGAGGAAGCATTCAACCAACAAGAATGGAGAGATGCTATGATAGAAGAATATCAGTCAATTATCAAGAATGATGTTTGGGATGTTATACCAAGACCTGAAGGCAAATCGGTTGTGTCTTCCAAGTGGCTCTTCAAGATCAAGCATGCAGTTGATGGGAGCATTGAGAAGTACAAAGCAAGATTTGTGGCAAGAGGTTTCTCTCAGAAGGAAGGAATAGATTATGAGGAGATATTTGCTCCTGTTGCTTGATATACATCTATCAGGACTATCATTGCTATTGCATCTACTAAAGGCTGGAAGCTACATCAGATGGACGTAAAGATTGCATTTCTTAATGGTGTGATTGAAGAAGAAGTGTCCATTGAGCAACCAGATGGTTTTGTGATTCATGGGAAGGAGTCTCATGTATGCAGATTGAAGAAGGCCTTGTATGACCTTAAGCAAGCACCTCGTGCTTGGTATGAAAGGATTGATCAATATTTGATGAGTTTGGGTTCCTCCAAGAATGATGTAGATTCCAGTCTTTACTTAAAGGTAATTAATGGTGAGGCTTTGATATTGGTCCTTTATGTTGATGATTTATTTCTCACTGGTGTAGAGTATCTCATTGTCAAATGCAAGAAAGAGTTATCCTCCGAGTTTGAGATGAAGGATGTTGGTCTTATGCATTACTTCCTGGGACTGGAAGTGTGGCAAAGACCCAATGAGATTATCTTGAGTCAAGGAAAATACACTATTGATATCTTGAAGAGATTTGGAATGATGGACTGCAAGTCCATGTCTACACCTACGGAGACAAACTTGAAGAAGTTGAATGACTCTGCAGTTGGTTCAGATTTGATAGATCCCACTATGTATAGACAGTTGATTGGATCATTGATGTATCTAGTCAATACTAGACCAGACATTTGTTATGCAGTTAGTGCTCTAAGTCAGTTCATGTGTGAACCAAGACAAATTCATCTAGTTTCAGTTAAGCATATCTTGAGATACTTGCGTGGCACAGTGGGATATGGCTTGAGATATACTTCCTGTGAAGATCTGAAGTTACAAGGCTATACTGACTCTGATTGGGCTGGGAGTGTAAGTGATAGGAAGAGCACTTTTGGATGTTGCTTCAGTTTGGGGTCTGCCATGATTTCCTGGTGTAGCAGGAAGCAGACTTTTGTGGCACTAAGCACTGCAGAGGCTGAATATATTGCAGCATGTGTAGCAGCTTGAGAAGCAGCGTGGCTTCGAAAGCTCCTTGTAGGTTTATTTGGTCAAACATTGGAGCCGACTGTGATTCTTTTTGACAATCAGAGTTGTTTGAAGCTCTCTGTCAATCCAGTGTTTCATGATAGGACTAAGCATGTGGAGATCAAGTATCATTACATCCGAGAGATGGTGCTGAGGAAAGCAATTCAACTCAAGTATATTTGTACTGATGAACAGACAACTGATATTCTCACCAAGCCTCTCTCTAGAGTGAAGTTTACACATTTTTGAGACAAGCTTGGAGTTGTGGAGAATGTTGCCCTTGCTGAGAGGGAGACTCAACATCAGTGGTCTTTTCTATAATGCATATTTCTCTGAGACGGAGAAATATGAGGTGAAAGCCCTTGTCCATCTTTGAGACGGAGATGTGGTTCTTTCCACACATGGGAGTAGCCATGGTGGATGTCATGTTGAGAGACTCCATGACAACATAACATTGAGAGACTCTGTGATGAATCCTTTGTACCTGTGTTTTTCCACACATGGGAGTAGCCATGGTGGACATCATGTTGAGAGACTCCATGATGACATCATGTTGAGTGACTCCGTAATGGGCACTTGTGCACATGTTCTTTTCCACACATGGGAGTAGCCATGGTGGACATCATGTTGAGTGATCCCATGATGATATCACGTTGAGAGACTCTGTGATGAACTCTTTTCCACAAATGGGTGTAGCCATTGTGAGTGTCATGTTGAGAGACTCCATGACATGGACATCTGGAAGGATACCTCCCTAGCTAAGAGGGAGTGTTGATGTTATATTGGCCGGTATATCCTTCACCCGATTTGAACAATAAATATTAAATATCGAACAAATAAATAAAGCAAGTTGCTACTTATTTATTTGTGGCCAAGAGTCACTTCAATTAAAATAATTAATTTATTTCTCAAAGCCGACTTAGTGAGAAAGTCGCATCATTTTGTGTAAAGTCGTCTCTTATGTGAAAGAGGCCGACTCTTCATGGAAAGACGCCTTGATGTATATTTAAGCAAGGCGATTCTCTTCATTTGTCAATTTCGATTTTATTCAAACAAGTTCGTGCCCTAGAAGGAGTTCGTCATTTTGCAGCAGATCGATATTTATTCTTCAAGTGGATTGTGTTTAAGGAGATATCATATTCTTTGTATAATCGCACCAAGGAGAGGTGCTTCTTTCATAGCTTCAAATCGGCCTCGTGATTGGCCAAGTTGTAAAGCAGATTTCTGCTTCTTCATTCAATATATAAGTGATATATTTGTGGCTGGGTTTTTCTCCCTCAAGAAGGAGGGTTTTCCTAGGGTATTTTCTGTGTCTTATTGTTAATAATTCTGTATTTTTGTTTATTTCATTTCTGATCATAAAAATAACAGGCAGGAACGTCCGAACTAAGACAGTTCCACCCTCAGAGTGGCATGCTTAGTGGATACACTTGTACCTGCTTTTTCTATCCATGCTATCTTATGCATCCTCCTTATGATTGAGACTCCTTGGATCCCTCCTAACAATCAATCATAGTTTGGCTTGATAGGAAAGCCTTGAAAGGGGTGCCTGTAAACTACTTAACCCATCTAAGCCCAAGAGCACGAGCGTCTGACCAAGACAACCCACCCCTTGGCCCCAAGTGGAAGGAACGTCCAAACAAGACAATTCCACCCTCGGAGTGGCGTGCTTAGCATGGGAGGCCCGTAAACAGCATCCTCCTAACTTGCTTCCTTCAACCTTACGTTTGATTGATCATAGGATAAAGATATACATAAATATATATATAATCTGTTATTCATAAATATATTAAAGAGTCATAATTACTTATAAGGCTCAATAATTGCTGCAAGCATCATTATTACATAATTGTATATAATATAATATTCTATATAAAAATCTATATATAATTATTCCTAATTGATTGACAATAATCACCTTTGCATGAATATATATATATTTATATTTTTAATATATTAAACCAATTGACCTCTTAGATCCTTATTCCTTGATTCTGATCTGATTATATTCTTCCATAAAATCTGCAGGTCTGATATCACTTATTGCTGATGGTTTGATGGCTGGTGTGCAGAATATATTCTTGGTTCTGACCAAAATATAATATATGTATTTCATATATATATATGAACTGAATTAAGAGATCATAAGTTAAACTATAAACTATGAAATCACAATTTGAATTATGCTGACTGATTTGGGGAACCATAAATGAAACCATACATACAGAAAGCTGCTGATCTCTATTCCTTTTCTCTCCTTTGCTTGAAGAAGACTTCATTTAAATACCTGCTGAAATGTTGCATCTTTCCTGACCGCTGCTCTTTGAAGGTTGACCGATGCCTTTTAAAAGGCATCACTTAGTATATGAATTGCTACCTTGGTTTATTAGTGATTGCTGACTTGAAGATAGGAGTCGTTGCCTATTATGGTTCGATTCTTATTATCTTCAGAATTAATTCTGTATTGATAACATTTATAATTGTAATATTTATCATTGATGTTTATAATTATAATGATTTTTAGATTATATCTATTATATTATTTTTGATGTTTACTTATTTGTATTTTAATCATTAAAATATAATAACAATAAATTGTCAATATATATATATATATATATATATATATATATATATATATATAATTTTATTTCAATGTGTTACAATCTTTTATATTGATCTATTATGTATTTCATGTTAATATATTATAATGATTATAATATTTAATATTTATATTATATTTTAATTTAATATTTATAATTATAATATCATCTTTGATAATTATAATTATAATAATATTAAATAGTTAATGTTTTTAATATGTATTTTGTTTATCTTGTTTTCGATGCTTTTATACCTCAATGCTACAATTTCGGGGGACATGACAGAAACAATGGATGGGTGTAATGTCCCCAACTGATTTTTGTTTGAAAATTTACAACTGTTTAATGAAATGCAATAAATCCTCAGGCTTTTTGATCACCAAGATACCGATGTGGGCAAGGTGAGCACATAAGGTGATTTGAGACACTAGCTTTTTGGCAGCAAACTACACAGATCTAAAATAAATGCAATGCTAGAAATGAAATTGACAACTAATGTCTTGGCGGTATAGGCATCCAGACTAACAATGCTGAAATCAACTTCAAATCTTATATGATTTCTGGTGGTAAATTGCACAGAAAATTACAATTAAAATTTGAAAATACCATATCTGAAATATTCCAGAAATGATTATCATAATAGCAGAAATATTATGATAAAGTCTGAAACTTAATTCATACCAATTATTTGTAGTTGCCTAGAATGGTGCGGCTGCCTTAGCAGAATATATGGTTGGCTGAGAATATTAATTTAGCAGCCTTTAAAGTCGATACTCCCTTTTGTTTAGTGTGGCAGCAAGTCTTCATGTCCATAATATTTTAAAGTGGACTCACCTCATGAATCTAATTGACAAATACTTCCAAGCTTATTAATATTACCTCCAATAATCACCAAATATTGAATTCTCAAAGGCTGAAAATAGTAAGAAGGAAAAGTAGACCAGATTAAATAATTTGTTTGATTTGTGTCAGACCTTGTTCCCCAATAAGGGTACGACAGCCTTAGAAAATTATATCTTCACAATTATGAATTGGCACCTTTTATTATAATAATATGAGGTGCTACAAAATAAATCATGATAGCTTCCTACTAATTAAAATCAGCAATAAAAATATGATATGGCAGAAATATTAATGAATGTGTATATGCTAGAACAGCTTTTCGAGCATTAAACTTCAGCATAGAATATATACCAATATCCTCAAAAATAGTACGACTCCCTTGAACAAGATTATAATCAGCAACAAAGATATGAATTTCAGAAGGTATGACACTCCCTTTTCAAATGAAAAAAATAATATGGAATGGTACAACCAGCAACAAACATAGGATATTAACCTTATAAAATGATACAACTGGGAAGAATATGAAATACAACCAAGCCAATAATTAAATAGCATGGTTGGAATATAATAAATATTTGCCACTGATGTACAAAGCTAGAATCAAATATAAAATTTGAAAACTCTCCGAATAATTGTAAAGTATATAATTGGAATCTGGAAAATTCTTCAACAACTTGCACAACTTTTTTGAAATTTTCAATATGCTTCTAAAATAATATTTCCACACATATGTAATCGTTGGATAGAATCACCTCTAATTGATATGAGGGTTTTTCGTCCTCAAATCCAATCTGAAAACTAAGAGGGTTTTTGTTCTGTGATTTCAATTCCAAGAGGGTTTTCATCCTCTAGCCAAAAGATGAACACTAGGTACTTGATCTTCAAGAAAAGATTTTGGCAACAACACAATGGATGATTTTCCTTGAGCCCAACTCCTTTTATAATATCTTGCTTGCTTTATTTGACCCTCCTCAAGAAAGCTGTAGAATTTTAAAATAAACAATTTAATAATTCAATTGGCCTCTTTGTCCAAGCGACACCTATATCATCATCTTAGGCTCTCTTTTAGAAACACTTTATAATCACTTTTACTTTATAATTTAATAATAAAACATAATTTGCCTTTTTAATCAAGTTACATTTTGGGCAATTGAAGTTCAATAATTAAATTACTCCCTTAGCTAAAAAAGTGGACATGATAATGGGTGAAAGAAGTGATGGTTCACTAAAGGTTCAATACCTTCACATTGAAAGAAGATGAAAATAGAACCTCTCTCATCATAGGAGGATGTTTACAATTGGACCATACACATAGTAGACAAAAACAAGAAGTTCTCTTGTTTGAGGAAAAGCAAAGATGATTTTGATTCAAGTGCTAACGAATTAGGATTAGTGTAGGCTCTTTGCAAATATGTTGAGAATGATGAAAGAGCTAAAGGAGGAAACAAAAGAAGGTAAAGAATTTTATTTTATTGATTGTAAAATAGATCATACCAAAACTAATTGTCCCAAAAGGATATTTCGAAATATCCCAAGTTGCAGGTCATTTAATTAAGGTTTGCTTCGACAAGTTGAACAATAAGTGCCCAAGTACTCTTTGCTCAAAGTGAGTCATCATCACCAAACATCACCTAGAGAAAGCAACAAAAGGATAAAAATGCACCTCCCAATGCATCAACAAGTTCATCACTTGATGGGTAGTGGAATGAATGAGACAACAAATACCAAAATGTAGGCGGATTTAGAAGATGAATAGATGGCCAAGGCCAATCGATGATATAGTGATGGAACTTCAATAAGTGGGGCCATTTCTCAAGAGACTGTCCTATCAATTAAAATACTCCTAGAATTCTTTACCGATGGTGTAGATCTGGCAATCACGAAGATGCTAATTGTTCAAAGCTAACCAATGTCAATATGATCGACCTAGTTGGTGAGGATGAAGTAATGGTGATATCAAGATCACAATAAGGAAGGTGGACTATGAGGACCCATCTACGAAGAAGCAAAGGTTGGTTGAAGCAAGAGAGAAGGTTGGGAAGCAAAAGAATGAAGAAAGGCAACAATCCCATGTGGAATCAATAGTAAGCAACTCAATTTGGACAAGACTATCGCAAGGCAAATATTGCAAACTGTAGTACATGTAAAGGTAATAGATTTATTGCATACCATTTCAGAATTGAAGGAAGTTATAATTTTAAATGCTCATTCTGATTGTGATATAGAGTATACACATACACCCCTTGTGACAGATGATGCAATGTGTGGTGAGGGAAACTAGATGAAACAAGAGGAACCAATTGTGGAGCCTCCTCTATTGAGGAAGCAAGTGATTGACCCCATAATATTGGCAATTAATTAGCTTGATAACAGTAGTCGTAAATATAGAGATTTTGGGAAGTAAACTCACCAATACCCTTGTCAATGGTAGATATAGTAGGCTCATTTGAGGGATCATTGTATTTGACTTTGGTGAAGAATGATTGGGGTTTAGAGACCAAGGTATTATAGAGCCAAACAATGAAGGGGTTTGGTGGTTACAATCTTATTTAGAAGATAAAACAAGCTCTCATAGGGTCTCTCCCATTGGCAAATGGAAGATTATGAAGTCTTTCAGAGTGATTGTAACTTTGTGGACATCATGGAAGTCAAAGAAGGGAAAGGAAAAGAACAAGATTATCACAGGCTTTGATAATTGAACTAGTCCTCCATGTTTCTAGTGTTGAAAGTGATCACCTTTTATGATTTTCATGGATAATAACGATCTATTTGTTTGGACATATAATGATTGATAAGGCATGCCACTGAAGATATTTGTCCACAAAATTCCTTTAATACCCAAAGCAAGGCCAAATGATAGGAAATCATATTGGATGAATTAAAATTACATTGCAAAATTCTAGGAAGAAATCAGAAAAATGTTAGTTGTAGGTATAACTTTTAAAGTATAGACAAGTGAATGGGTGTTTTTGATAGTCATAAGTTCGAAGAGAGAATTTGGGTAGATAAGAATCTGTATTGATTTTAGAAGTCTAAAAGCAGTTACCTTCAAGGATCCATTGCCCATTCTATTTATAGGCTTTGCATTGGAAGAAGTGGCTAGGCATGAGATCTTCATGGATGGTTTTTTGGGCTATAACTAGATTAGTATAGCTGAAGAGGATAAAACGAAGACTACTTTTGTGGTAGAAGATAGGGTGTATGCATATAATTGGATGTCGTTTGGACACTACAATGCTCTAGCCACCTTTTAGTAGATCATATTGCATAAGTCTGACAAGACGACAACTAGGAATTTCAATCCTTCTTAGATGATTGATCCATTATGGAGGAGATACATCTACATTCTCTCATAGAATGTATGGGATGTTGTAGAGCAACCGAATTAGCTTTAATTTTGAAGAAATTTAGGTTCATGGTGCCACAAGAAGTTTCTTGACCACATTGTTTGTAAACCCTAATTGAGGACAAACTTGGACAAAATTAGGGTCGTTGTGGAAATGAAATCACTAGTTGATGTAATTGGAGTAAAATATTTTCTAGGCCATGTAGAATACTATAGGCAATTCATTGAGAACTTCACACATTTATCTTATCCCTTGGATGTGTTGACATAGAAAGGGACCTTGTTTGTCTAGTTAGAAAAACTAGGTGCAAGCCTTCAATGAGTTAAAGGTATGTCTACCTTGGGTCAAGTAGAAGCCTAGGGGTTGGATCACCCATTTTTCTTTGCAAGTCAATTGCCCTTGAAGTTAAAGAGGAACTGTTGTCTAATTGAATTTGAAAGAGAGGCTCTTGGCATGATCTATCCATTTACAAGTTTTGGCATTATTTGTTTGCCATACCATTCACATTCAAGCTTGGATAAGTAGTTGGTTAGTGATCCTTCAAGAGTTCACTTTCAAGATTGTTGTTAGGCAAGGAAAAAGCCATGCAAATACTTGATCGACTATCTCAAATCAAGTTAGTTGAATTGGCCAAAAGGGTGAAAGAGCATTTTCCAAATGCACAACTATTTCAAATAGTGATCTTAACATCTTGGTACAAAAAGATTCAAGAGTATTTGTTGACATGTAATTGACAAAATGGAGGAAGCTAACACTTAAAGAATAGATGCTTCAAATGATCAATGGCTTCTCATAGAATGGGGGTCAGTCAAGTGCTACAAAGGTGCATAATGGAAGAAGAAATTCCAAGTGTAGTTGATGAAGGATTGGCTAGTGGGCATATTGGATCAAATGCAATAGCAAGAAAATTACCCCAAATAAGAGTTTGGTGGTCACCACTATATCAGGATGCCAAAGAATGGGTGATAGCTTTTGATACTTGCTAAAGATTTAGGAAGCCATTGAAAAGGGACTTCATGCCTCTTTGCTATTCTCAACCCTAGGAGTTGTTCGAATGTTGGTGTTTGGAACTCATTAAACTTTTGGAAACTAGTAAAGCAAGATGGTGCAAGTATATTGTGGTTGCCACAAACACCTAACCAAATGAGCAAATGTGGGAGCACGTCTTGACACTAGTGCTTAGAGTACAAGAAAGCTCATATGCAAACAAATTGTTACAAGATTTGGGATTTTGATATAGATAATGAGTGACAGTGGGGGGACATTTTATCAACCATTTGATCAGATAAATGATAATAGAGTTTTGCATCTTTCACTTATCATCAAGCTTGTACCTACCCAAGGGCTAGTTGGCAAGCTAAAGCCACTAATAAGGCATTGATTGGAATCATTCAAAAATCTTGTGGCATTGAAGGAATAGACTAGGAGGAATGAATTCTATGACATCTAGCAGCCATATTGGCATATAGACAACATACAAGGTCACAACTAGCCATACCCCCTTCTAGTTAATGTATGGGTAGGAAGCAACAGTTTTGATGGAATAAATAGTGCTAAGCTTGAGAATAGCCAATGAAAATAGAAACTGCGACAATTTGAAAGAATTAAAGAGGGAAATTATTAAATTTTTTAATTTAGTCCATGATTTTGTGTTGTCCTGATGAGTGTGACAAAGGATCATATCTATGCTTTCTAAATCAACATAGAGTTGTGTAATAACCACCCTAGATTTTTATTTTTTGGAAAATTACATCAACTGAAAGAGTGATTACAATGCAATATTCTTTCCACCTTTTGATCACCTAGCTCTCAAGATGGGCAAGGTGAGAGCATATAGTGAAAGGATCTATATGAAAAAATAAGTTGCAGCAATTGAAAGTAAATCACAAGGCGGCAAGCCAGCCGACACCACTTATTCAGTGGAGTGCATATGCAATACATGAAAGAAATAACATCCACTTATTCAGTGGAAGCTTATACAATATTTGAAGATGGAAAACAACTTCTTCCACTTATCCAGTGGTGAGCTATTTCAATATTACCACTTGTTCAGTGGGGTGAGGAGCGGCGATTAACCAAGATTAAACCCACTGGCAGTACTACCAACCAATGTTACAATATTGATGCTTAGAAAATGAAAGCTCTTCGGTAGTTAATTCCGGTAAAAAATTTGTTGATTCCGGTAATTACACATGATTTTGACAATTTTATTGCAGTTATGCAGGAAAAAGTTGGTCAAAAAAATGTTGACCGTGATTTGATAAAGAAATGTGATTTTGTGGATGAAAAAACCAGTGGTCTCATTGATTTTATTGCTTCTATGGTCTATACAAGTGAATGCTGCTTTTTTAATTGTTAGAAATGCATGAAATATACTTATTTGTATATGATTGCTACATCTGATGTTCAAAGTATCACCTGCCTTTGATTTTGCCTGTTTAAGCTTTTTCTTTGTGTATGTATAATGCAGAATGTTGGCCCTCGTACCTTTCATTATGGTAGTATCCATATTATTAATGCTTTATTTATGATTTCAGGATGTCCATGCAAGATTCCGAACAGAATCTCATGGTGACACAGTAGCCCGATTTAATGAACGCTTCATTTTGTCTTTGGCAACTTGCAAAGCATGTGTAATTATGGATGATGAACTTAATATTTTGCCTGTATCATCACACATGCGTTCCATTACGTCAATATCCGTGCCAGAGGTTAGTTATAATGACTTTGGTGGTGCTAAGCCTTTTTTTCCATCCTGATTATTTTTAGAAGGATGGTGGATTTGATTTATATGGTTGTCCAACGTTGGATATAAGGTCTACCTTAATTTTTCTTTTTTTGCTATGTTTCTCTGAAGGGTGATGATGGCTTATCAGAGGCTGAGAAAGACCTAAAAAATTTAAAAGAGCAACTTCGTGATGATCAGCCAGTGGGGCCATTGATCGGCAAATGCCTCACATTGGATCAGGTAACAAATAACTTCTCCTTGAAAACACACCTGAATTTCTTTTCCTTTACTCTTTTTTATTTGTCTCAGATTATATCTCTATACTGGTACACAAAAATTGGAGAGGAGAATTTGATATGATAGTTCATATTGTGGTTGATGACTGACATTATTTATATTTTGGAATATTAAGGCAAAATCTGTGATTACGTTCCTCGATTCAATACTTGAGAAGACATTGAGAAGCACAGTTGCCTTAACTGCTTCACGTGGACGGGGCAAGTCTGCTGCTTTAGGCCTTGCTATTGCTGGGGCTATTGCTGCAGGGTAAATGTCATGTCACTGAAGTTTAATGTCACATTCATCATTTTATGTGTAAAAGATTGCTTGGTGAATTGGATAAGTTGTCATGTTTGCAGATACTCAAATATTTTTGTTACAGCACCAAGTCCTGAAAACTTGAAGACATTATTTCAGTTTGTTTTCAAGGGTTTTGATGCATTAGAATATAAGGTTCGTTCTCTTGTGCTAGATGAAATTCTATAATGAAAATTTCTTATTTAACTTTACCTATTCTCTTATTGTAGAAATCTTCACAATACAACAGTTTATAAATATAAACATATAGGATGTGTTTTGTGGCAACTACAGTTCTCACGGATTAGTTATGAATTTCCATCTTAGAAAGATTTGATTGCAATTTTGCCTTTTCTTTTTATCCATACTGAAACAAAGCTACATTTTCTCTCTGTAAGGAGCATATACACTATGACTTGGTACAGAGCACAAATCCAGCATTTAATAAGGCTATTATTCGGGTAAATGTCTACAAGCAGCATCGACAAACAATACAGGTACACATGCGCTATATTCTTTGACCATCTAAATGATTGTGGCATGACATGATAGCTCTTTATGATGATATTTACTGTGTCATCAATGGTGTTATGGTATAGAGACCCATATCCAAGGATTGTGTTTCTGCACAAAACATGCAGCTTCTGTAATTGCTATTGTCTTCCTTTTTGCTTTGCCTTTCTTTCCTGCTGTGTTCCACTTTCTTTCACTATATTTGACATTTTCTTATGGTCTTATACTCTTATTTGTTACAATTTGTAATTGTCTATGTTATTGCATATAAATATCAATTGTATTTACTTGTGGTATAAATTATAATAGTTAGCCTAAAATATTTTGTTTATTGCTGGCTTGCATACATGTTTCATTGGGAAAGTCCATTAGTAAATACCGTGGATTTTTTTAACTCTTTAATTATTTGAGAATTGAAACAATGAATAGTTTACAATTATGAAACAAGTACAAATAATTGTCTAGAAATAAGGTATATCTTTTTGAATGTATGCAAAATGCTTCTCAAAGAGATGGTTTAGTGGAAAGCAGCGTTCCACGAGGATGTGCCCCCCACCAAAATCCCCATGTTTCCGAGATAGGGACATTCCCGTGATGTGGAGACTTGGAGGCGATGGCCCACCACGGCTGCTTAAGTCTCAGGATGTTTCCAAGACGTCCCCTAGTTTGAGGACTGCAGGATGTCTGCAAGACGTTCAAGAGATTTCGAGGTGTCTCCTAATCATCCTAATGACTTCCAAGTGTTACAAAAAATAAGTGATAAATTTGTGAAAGTAACATTTGTAATGAAGGTTTGTGAGGTTTTGAAGGCCTTAATTTGTGCTTGGTGTTGAGGCTTTCGCCCCTCAACTTCACTTTTTATTGTGACAGCGAATGGGCCAAGGGCATTGCCCTTGGATCCCGCGAGTGGCGCTATCCCTCAACTCCATTGGGGGCTTTGCCCGTAGACCCCTGCAAGGGGTGCTGCCCCTTGATTTTGTTGGGGGCTCTATCCCCAAACCCTCACAAGGGGCACTGCCCATTGACCCCATTGGGGGCTCTACCCCCAAACCCCTGAAGGGACATTACCTTTGACCCTGAACCTCCACCCACCATTGTGAACGTTCAATGCAATCCTTGCCATGTTTTTAATGTTTATTAGTTTAAATTTTATTTAGTATGCCAAAGTTTCATTTGCAATTCTTATACTTATTCCTGATTTGCCCCCAAACCTCTACCCGCCATTGTTAATGTTCAATACAATCATTGCCATGTTTTTAATGTTTATTAGACTAGCAATTGCACCTTGGTGTGCAATGGGTATGCCGAAGAGGTGTGGAAGATCAATTATGAAAAAATTTGATTTTTTTTTTTTCATACATGTGTGCAATACATGAGGTCAATTATAAGTCATTTAGCAAATGATGATGTTTGTGCAACAAAGGTCTCAATAGAGAAATTAAAGCATCAAATTAACTATGCATCTTCTTATAGGGATTCAAATAGGACTAAAATAAAACCTTTGAATGAGGAAAATAATTAGACTCCGTTACAAACAGGGTCATGTTATACCTACTCGTTACAATATATTGATTTATTTCACCTCAACAGAGGGATCAATGCCCAATTGCCTATAGTATGCTACCACTGCCATGGCCATAGGATGTGCTAATTTACTCTCCAAGATTGATATCATGTATATATGTATGCATTTCCCTTATTACCTTATTAATGGATATATATGAATAGATCCAAACAGAATATTTTGGAAAACCCATGTTTGAAATCTTTACATACCAATGCAACAAATTCTCTCTATTTTGGCCTATGAATCTATAAATTTGATGTCCATCATTTGAAACT
Source organism: Sequoiadendron giganteum (assembly GCA_007115665.2). Taxonomy (NCBI): domain Eukaryota; kingdom Viridiplantae; phylum Streptophyta; class Pinopsida; order Cupressales; family Cupressaceae; genus Sequoiadendron; species Sequoiadendron giganteum. The sequence goes on along the minus strand of CM021104.1, from coordinate 533,277,371 downwards.
GTAGACTAAATATGCAAGACAATACATTTAAGTATGGAAAAGAAATGAAAAAATAATAGAATTTAGACCAAAGTTACAAGACTCGGACTCGCCTCGGACTCGGCAAGCTGATTTTTGACTCGGACTCGGACTCGGAGCCCAGACTCGCCCAAGACTCGGCAAAGACTCGACAAATAGAAAAACCCAAGAAATTCAGAGATTTTTAAGGATTTAAAGCTTGTTTCATGCACCCTTTAGTAAATAAACCTTAAATACACAATAACATCATGAAATAGAAACTACTATGATCCTATACACAAACATATATCGATCACATAAGTATAAACGCAAATTTTGGCTGAAGGAAATAAGTAATTACTTAATACAAATAATAGTAGTAAGAGTCAAAATAGTTAGATATATAAATGTTTTGAAATGTATAGTGTATACAATACTCATGGAATATGAAATCCATGGCATCAAAAGTTCGAAACATATAACAAAAGTAAAACAAAAGCTATAAGCCTATAAGTCTATGGCTCAAAGGAGCCTGCATCACTAAGCATTAGTCCTCCTGCGTAGACGTCTAAGATAGGTCCTGGATGATGTTGCAGCCATCATCTCTGCCTGTGTCTCAGTGTCAGACTCAGTGGCACCCAAACCAGCACGCAAGGTGTCTCCTCCTGCTCTATCCTCCTCCTCTGCCATGGCTACTGCCTCTGCCTCTCGATCCGCCTGGTCGACCCAATCAAAGTCCTCATCAGTAAAAACAGGATCCTCAGTCTCAGTGATCCAATCTGATTGTGGATCAACCTCCTCCAATGTGATGGGTGACAAGTCAGTGCCCAATATCTGTCTATGGCGAAGGCGCAGGTTGTAATGAACATAAACAAGATCATTCAACCTCTGCACTGACAACCTGTTGCGCTTCTTGGAGTGTATGTGCTCAAACATACTCCAATTGCGCTCACAACCCGAGGCACTGCATGGTTGGCTCAACACTCGAATTGCAATCCTCTGAAGATTTGGTACTTTAGCACCAAATCTCTCCCACCATGCATCTGAGATGAGAAAAAGAAAAAAAATAAATCTCATTGTGAAAATGTGAATATTTAATTATAATATGAACATTGAATATAAAAGATTGAAAAGTGATAATTTTTAAACTACTATTATGCCCTTAATAAATTTTTACCTGGCTGCAATATCGATCGAGTATCTTTGCATATATCTCTTGCAAAGAGATCTCCTTGTGCAAGTCTGAAAATCTCTATCTCGGTGACAATTTGGGCTCCAACATGAGAATCAGACATCCGCTCAATGACTGTGTAGAGCCCACTCAAAACCTCCTCATCCGCCTTGAATTCTTTGCGGAATTGGAATGCCGGATTGAGAAAATATGCTGCTGCATGTAGGGGCTTGTGAAGCTGGAGGTGCCATTGTCTATCAATGATCTCCCAAATGGGCTGATACTTACTATCAATTCCCCCATAAATGGATCTAATGGCCTCTTTGGCCCTATCCATGCCCTCGTATATGTAGCCCATTGCGGGCTTCTCCCCATCAGCAACTCGTAATAGAACCACTAAAGGCTCTGTGACCTGCAATTATTATGAAACATTGACATAAGTAAGATGTCAACAAAAATAAGCAAATAAAATAAAAATAAGAATGAAAATATAATGTTACTAAACTAATTACTTATTACATTTACCTTGACAATCTCCTTAGTAGGCACCCAAAAGCTTTGCTCATCAAAAATCCAACTTGACACATTCACCCCTGCATTTGTCTTAGAATATGTTGAGGAAGACCACTCCTCACTAACAAACATCCGCCTCAAAGCTCCCTTTGACTGCAGTAAGGATTGTAGAGTGATGAAGTTGGTAGCAAAGCGTGTTACCCCAGGGCGAGCCAACTCCTTTTGCCCCGTGTATTGCCTCATAAGGTTGAGGACCCATGTGTGATTATATATGAACTTACAAATATTCCTTGCAGTCTCCACACATGCTTTGATCCAGTCAAGCTTGCCAAGATCCTCCAATATGAGGTCAAGGCAGTGAGCGGCACAAGGTGTCCAAAACAATGATGGGTGCCTATCCATCAATAGTCTACCTGCAGCAACATAATTTGCTGCATTATCCGTGACTATTTGCACCACATTCTCCTCTCCTACCTCAGCCAAGACACCCTCCAAAGCCTCACAAAGGAATTCAGCATTTTTGCTGTGGCCGGATGCATCAATAGATTTAATGAACACGGTACCACCTGAAAAATAAACAAAATAAATGATTCAAAAAAATATAAATTTAAAATCTTGATTGTTCAATGTTAATCACTAAAGCAATGCATTTTAGGAAGTAAAATATTTACCTGAGGAAGAAACAAGAAAGTTGAGCAATGTCCTATTTCTTCTATCGGTCCAACCATCGGTCATGATGGTGCAACCCTTCGTCCTCCAAACTTCTCGCTGCTCCTCTATTTTGGCTTTCACATCAGCCACTTTTTGGGACAAAATGGGGCCTTTTATCTCTTCATCATTAGAAGCTTTGAACCCCGCCCCACAAACAGTAACTGCATCAATCATATTTTGCCAATATGGAGACCTAACACAAAAAAATTAAATTAAGTTAGTAATTAGTATTGAAAAATGTATAATTTCAATTTGAATTCAACATAGCTTTAAAAATAAACTTCAAGAGATAAAGAATCAACTATCAAGCAACAAACTATATATTTTAAAACAAAACAAAAGAAGAATTACCTGGCTGCATGAAATGGAATGTCGCAATAAAACCAGAAGTCTCCAATTGCAGCTCTGGCTGCATCATGTTTATCCTTGTTCCAACCCATGCTCTCAAGAGATGGTTGGGAACCCGGAGTAGTGCGTGGCAAAATATATGAATCTAGCCTAGATCCACGAACTCTAGGCCCAATGCTAACGCTACCACTGCCACTGCCACTACCACTACCAACAACTGAAGGTGAAGGCCGTTGAGGAATTGGAGGCATGGAAGAACTCGAATCTCCAACTCCACACAGGACTGCCATCTCGTCTTTTTGCTTCTTTTTTAACTCTTTTTGTTGCTCAAAGGTTTCCAATTGCACTTGGACTTCACGCACTACCTCAACAGGGACTTTTGTGCAAGGATTAGCATCTCGGCCCGGTATACATGCAAGGTGGTATTTCAATCTATTAATGCCACCCCCAAGAAAAAATGTTTTGCAATAAAAACATTGTACTTCTCCTTTTTTCTGCCCAGGGGTAATAATGGCATGTTTCCAACAAGGATCTCTTCTACTTTGAGACATGGTGAATATGATGGAGACAATTTATAGATATAAACAATGCTGCAATAACACATAAATTTCAAAAAAATTAGCATTCAAAGTATAATTTTTAATTAAACTAAAAAACCTAGGGTTTGCAAATTTGCAACTATAAAAAAATTTTTTTTTTGCAAGAATGCCTAGGGTTTGTTCAACAAAAAACTTAAACAAACACACCTAGGGTTTGTATTTATTTTTAACTTGTTCTTTGTTTCACTAAAACAAAATAGAAAAAACAAAGAAGAAAAAAAGAAGAGAAATGAAGTTTTGGTTAAGAAAAAACAAAAAAAACCTTCAAAACTCAAACATACCTCTTCAATCTTCTTTGAAATCAATGCAAATCTCTTTCCAATCCCTTGTAGACTCCTCTAGATGCAGCAAAATCACCTACGAATCTGCACAAATGTGATTCAATAAGCATTTGGTGCTTAATCTCTTTGCTGATTTTCCTTCAATGCAAATGTGTTTTGGCTCTCTTCTCTCTTTTTTCTCTCTTACTTGGCTTGAAAATGAAATGAAGTGCCTTTTGAAGGAATAGAGGCAAGTATAAAAGCAAAAAGAAAAAAAAAAGAAACTTTAAAACATGTTTTTTTTCCAACTCAAGCCCACAAAGTGACGGCCGAGTCTTTGGCACGGGACTCGGCGAGTCCGGTGAGTCTCGGCGAGTACTCGTCATCCGAGTCTTTGGGACTCGTCCAGCCTCACCCGCCTCGGGACTCGCGAGTACTCGCCTAGTTTAGGCGAGTCTTGTAACTATGATTCAGACACAACCAATGATCGAAAAATAAAAAATCATCTTCACAATCACGATCATAATCATGGTATTTGCAAAGAGAACCATGGCCATGAAAGCACCAAGAAATTTGATTATCCCCAAAGCATGAAAATCCTTACACATACTGGCCTCAAAATACAAGAGTCACACCAATATCTGGAAAAACAATGCTATTTATTTTCTAATTTGTGTCCAAAATCCATCAAAGCCAATAGGATTTTGCAAAACCCCTCTTTCCTGCCCCACTCAAATGCAATGTAGTTCCTTGCTGAGGGCAGCCATTGCTCCTCTGACTCAGACACCATGGCAACTACAAACTCCTTCCTCAGCAACCAATCTACATAACAATCAAAAACCCAATCCCAAAATCTGCATGTCCATCCTCCTGTGCGGAATTTGGTGACAGGCCTTCCATGGAGGTCTATATATCCTTCCTTAGCTATGTTGGTAATATCATTGAGGAGTGGGAATTCACAAGGGGAGGAGGAAACTTGCTCCATAATTTGGCTCTTCCTGCCTGTTCAAGTTGAAGTAGGAAACACAGATGGGTGGAGTAATGGCCAAAATCTCATAATATATCAAAGTCTCACCAAAACTTGGTTCGTTCAGAAGCTTTTGCAAGAAGTAGACATCCCTATTTTACAATTTTGACCAAATTATTAGAAACAATTAAGGAAAATAACTAATAAGAGATTACCACATACAAACAAGAAATTGCTTAACCGTTCCTTAAGTTTTCCTCATCAATACAAATTCATTAATTTACACAACTAAATGCTTTTTAAAAGAACTAGAACGTCAAATTGACAATCTAATCCTTGGCAAGGCAACAATGTTGTAAGTTCTCAGCCAATGTCAAGTATGAAAAATAGAGCTTTTGGGGAAAAGAATGGTGTAAAATATTATTAATATACAGTCTATTAATTTTCAATACTTTTACATCGTCTAGAGAGTTTCATTAATTCAAATATTTTGAGAGCATCCCTGTAAAATCCATATTGTGCATATACTGCAATCATTGCATTCCATGAGATGCCATCTCTTTGGGGTATTTTTGTCAAACAGTTCACGTGCCTTTTCTATGCTTCCACATTTTGCATACATGTCCACCAAGGTAGTTGCAACCGTAAGATTTGATAAAATTCTAGTATTCTTTATGCTTTGATGGATGCCCATACCCTGTTCCAATGCTCCTATTTTGGCAGAGACAGGGAGAATGTTGGCAAAAGTTGTAGGAGTCTGGCTTGACACCTGCCAATTGCATTTGTTTGAAAGTTTCTAAATCTTTTAAAAAAAGTTCATTTTGTGCATATCCTGCAATCATTGCATTCCATGAGATAACCTCTTTGTGAGGCATTCTGTCAAACAGTTCACGTGCCTTTTCTATGCTTCCACATTTTTCATACATGTCTACCAAAATCCTCCTTCCATGATGCTTTGATGGATGTCCATACCTTGATGCTTTGATGGATGTCCATACCCTGTTCCAAAGCTCCCATTTTGGCATAGGAAGGGAGGATATTGGCCCAGGTTGTGGAATTTGGCTTTATGCCTGCCAATTGCATTTGCTTCAAAATTTCTAAAGCTTTTTCAACACATCCGTTTTGTACATATCCTACAATCATTGCAGATGACATCTTTTTAAAAACTTCAGGTATTCTGTTAAACAGTTCATGTGCCTTGTTAATGCTTCCACTTTTTGCATGCATGTATACGAGGGCAGTTGCGACTATAATATTTGACAAAGTTCCTCTATCCTTTATGCTTCGATGGATGTCCATATTGTTCCAAAGCTCCCATTTTGGCATGGGCAGGGAGGGTGCTAGCAAAGGTTGCGGAATTTGACTTTAAACCTAACAATTGCATTTGCCTGGAAATTTCTAAAGCCTTTCAACAAATCCATTTCGTGAATATCCTGTAATCATTGCAGTCCATGAGATCGCAACATGAATCTTTTCTGTCTGTTCCACCATCCAGTACTTGTCTATATATGTTTCCTCAGATCTTTATTTTTTCTCCTGGTTTTTTCAGCTGATATACAGCTTCTAATTCCCTGGATATACCTATAATTGCAGGTTTGATTTTCATTAAAAATATGAGTTTGTCTGTGTTAACCAAAGCTTAGTTTTACAAACGTGGAGACTTAACAAAAGAAATGAAGGGTTGGGTATTGTGAATCTAGGGCTGGAGAGAGTGTTCAATGCCCAACAGGCATGAAGAGTGATAAACATCACCCATTTGTGCGCATGACTCACCATTCAAAGAGACCGTCTATGTCAAATGACATGAAGCAATGTTTCCGTCGCCGGTAGGTACAAAGGGGCAGTGTTTGCAGATAAAACACACTGTTTGGAAATACCTGCAAGCGAAAACATTTAAGGCGGCTAAAAGATAGTGGAAAACAGTCGAGGGACGAAACAGGTTCAACCGTCTCCGGAGATGATACCACCGTTGATCGTCCTTTTTAGCTTGGTCTTCTTCAAATTGGAAACGCCTTCGGCGTAAATTAAACTTTACTTAGTATGCCAAAGTTTCATTTACAATTCTTATACTTATTCCTTACACATCTTTTTATAACTAATTTTTTAAGTACTATATGTATTTGTGTCATCCCTTCCTCAAGGAAACAACTACAACCTCCAATTTTTCACACTCCAATTTCTTTGCCTTTAGCTGATCTCTTACAACTTCAATTTGTTTTGCCTCCTCAATTTGAATCTTTAGATCCATGATCATGTTTTTCAATTCTTCAAGACTTTTAGATGATTTTGCTTTAGTTTTGTTGTACTCTTGAAGTTTTGACTTTAGTCTTTAATTCCTTTTCTTGAGCTTCTCGATCTTATGATAGGCAAATTGGAGTTCCTTCTCAAGATCTTCTTCATCATCTTCGGTGTGTTCATCTTTCAAATCTCCTTCTTCTTTCCTTTTGTCTTCATCATCCTTTGCATCCATCACCATAAAGAGTATCTCTTCTCTATTGCTATCGGAGAAGCTTCCATTGCTTTTTTCGAATGAACTACTTGTTTCTTGGATGTAGAGACTCTTTTTTTGCCTTCAAAAGTTATTCTTTTCTTGCTTTCCTCATGTACTCCTTTTCTTATTATGATGATATTTCTTTCCTTTCTTTTTGTTGTATTCTTCTTCCTCTTCACTACTTTCACTCTCAGCTTGTGGACATTTAGAGGCAAAATGACCTATTCTACCACAGTTGAAACATTTAAGAGTATACTTACCTTTGTGTTTGTCAAATCCTTTCTTGTGCTTACTTTCAAAGTGTGCTTCTTCTTCATCACTTGAACTTTCACTTGATATGTATCCTTTGTTCTTCATCTTCTTGGATGCTTTGAAGGCGGCTTCCCATTTTGATTGATTCTCCTTTTCCATCCTCATTTTCTATGCCGTGAGGATCCCATGCAACTCTTTCAAATTCAAGGAGTCTAAATCCTTCATTTCCTCGATGGCGGAAACTTTCGCATCAAATCTCATGGGGAGAGATCTTAAAACCTTTTGCACAATTATTGCATCCTCAACCTCCTCTCCAAGACCATGGATAGCGTTGATGATTTCATCCATGTGAAGTAGATAGGCAGCGATGTCTTCTTCATCCTTCATCTTTAAGCTCTCAAATTGTTTCCTGTGGGTTTGAAACTTGGTCTTCTTAACCTTGTCTCCATATATATTTTTCAATTTATCCCATATGTCCTTAGCCGATTTGCAGTGCGTAAGATTCACAAACTTCGATTCGGATAATCTAGAAAAAGATTACTTTTTTGGATTTGACATTGTTCTTGCTTGCCCTCTTTTCAACTTGATTCGTTATTGTGGTTGTAGGAGTATAACCAACTTCAATGGATCGCCAAATATCACATCCTAGAGCATTCAAATAAGTCTCCATCCTTATGCTCCAAAAGGCATAATTCATTCCATCAAATAGTGGTGCCCTATTTGAGGAAAATCCATATCCTTCGGTCATGTGCGCTTCCAAGGTCTACCTTCAAGCAGTTAAGCTCTTTTCGAAGGAACAGACTTGGATACCAATTGATGAAACACATACTTATATTGAGAGAGGGGGTGAATCAGTATAGATCAAAATCTTCTTTTTTCAACTTAATCAAGCACAACAATATTACCTCAAAACTTAATTATCCATAGCAATAACACACATGCAAGATCTAGTAATTAAGAACACAAGAACACAAGAACACACAATTTTACATGGAAACCCTTTTGGGAGAAAACCACGACAAAATATCGGTTGTATAAATCTTCTTACAAATTTTGTAGGCACTGACCCACTGATGAGCACACGATTATACTGAGAGGGTGGGGGGGGGAGGTGAATTAGTATAATACAACTTTTTACTTTTCAACTTAACAATCACAATAACATCAATTGCACAATATCAATAGCAAAGAACACAAGAAGAATACTCGATTTATGTGGAAACCCTTACGGGAGAAAACCACGACAAAATAATGCTTATATAAATCTTCTTACAATCTTTTTAGGCACCACCATACAGGAGATAACTATCCCCTTTTATACAATTTGTGAGCACCAACCCGATGGAGACACCAATCCCCGCAATTGAGCACCAACTCAGTAAGAGATACCAATCTTTTGTTAGGGCACCAACCTTCTATGCAATAGAATTACTATCTTCTTGTGGATTTCCTCTTCAACAGATGATGAACAATCACTCAAATCAACAAGTTCTTCTCTTCAAATATAACTTATATTCTTCTCTATAAAAGTGCCATAATTCCTTCACAAAAACTTTATATATTTTGTTTCCACACACACTCATCACAACATGTCACCATCTCTCTATATATTTTCATCAAGAGTGGCGACTTTATGAATGGACACAATGATTTTCAAAAGACAACACACAATTTTTGCACCATTTCATAGTGCGCCTTAGTACACAACTTGGACGCACCATCTAGGGCCCAACCCTTATCAAAATTAATTTAATTTATTTTTAAATGCCACTATGAAGAATGCCACATTAAGGGAGGGTTGACCCATATTATAAAAAATATTTTATTAATTTTAAATCAATGAATATGGGCGCCATCATTTAAAGTCATTTTAATTTAATTTTTAACACAATGGAGGCACCAAAATGGAGGAAGTTTGACCAGCTGTTGCTATGATTAAATTATGACAAAATCTGCCCTTGAAATGCCTTTGTAATGATGTGATTCCATCTTCTTTAAACAACGAATTGCATTGGAAGAACTTGTCATCAATCTTCACCATCAAACATGTAACTGCCTTTGATATCAATGACAATCATTCTAACAATGTCCCCCTTTGTCATTGTTGACAACCTCATATTGGTAATCTGCAAAACACACTACTCCCCTTGTCTCTGTTGCTCCCCCTGTCTCTGTACTTCTCCTCCTTTGACATCAATGGTAAAAAGGAGACCATGGAGCTGTGAGATCATACAATGAATAAGCTAGACCTAAGGAGTACATCCTCTTAGTGACAAACGAAAGGTGATACCACTCCCAATGTAATAACTACCTTCAATTTTTTTTTTTAGAAAAACTTGTTAGCTCAATAGAATGAAAATGCTAAACAACTTTGCTTTCCACTTTCTGATCACCAAGTTCTCAGTGTGGGCGAGGTGAGAGCATACAATGCATAGGATTACAATTTTACTTGAAATGAGCAGCTGAAAGTAACATCTGCTTTTCTAGTGGGGTTAGCTAGGCACATCTAGTTTGTAGTGGGAAAGCATATAGAATAAAGAAATGCAAAGTAAGCTCTTCCTCTCTGTGGTGAGTGAGTACAACCAATAAACAACTCTTCCACTTTTCAGTGCTGAGTGAGTAACAAGAGCCACTTATGCAGTGGGGTGAGTAAGAAGAGCCACTTATGCAATGGGGTAAGTAACGACAAGTAACACGAGCAAGATCAGTGGTGGTACTACCACCTATTATTACAATGTTATCTCTTACAATTAATTCCAAACCAAATACATATCTGTTGTTACAAATATCAATGTGATATGAAGCTGATTAAAGCACCCCAAATGAACCTCCAACTTAGGAAACTAACCACCCAACATTGTAATAGCAAATCTACCTTAGAATGTGGCGGAAGTCTGATATAAGTCTGAAACTTTGCTGCAGCAGTCTGGACAGCAAGATAGATGACTCAGGAAACTTCACCTAGCTACCTCCCATGTGCCAAAATGATCACCAACTATATTAGCACTCAAACAACAGTGCCAAATCACACCCAAACTCATGAAAAGAGTGATCATTGTTCTGGAAATGATATATGAGACATTTGCAAGTCTGAAACTACAGTTGTAGTAGGTAGCAACAATGGTATGTGTTGATGATTTGCAGCTGCGTATGTCTACTTCCAGGCGCGATTCACTTGAATGAAATAAATTGAATATAGCCTTATGGCTATTCAATTTATATTCATTACAATTATTTAATGAAGAGGCACGTCCTATATTAAATTTAATTATTGCCAAAGTCGAATTTATGAGGAGGCGCGATTTTCTAGAAGGCCGACTTCTTGATATCAAGAGACACGTTTCTTATGATGGGCCGACCTCCTTATTATGACAAGTCATCTCTCTTGGGCCGACCTCTCTTGGTGAAGAGGTGCGAATTGCCTATATATACAAGGCATTTCATTTGTGTTGATATAAAATTCATTGAGAAGAATTCGCATTTCAGAGCAGTAGATCGAACCTGTGCAGCGGATCTGATTTTGTAGCAGCAAGTCGAGTCAAGGAGAAGCATATCATTTGTATCTTTGCATCTAGGAGTGGTGTTGTTTCTTGTATCTATTTGGCATTGTGTTATGCTTGAGTTGTAAGCAGATTTCTGCTCATATTTAAATCAATATATAGGAGATATATTGGCTGGGTTTTTCTCCCTCAGGTTGGAGGGTTTTCCCAAGGTATCTTGTGGTGTTCATTGTCTCATGTGTTGCATTTTTCTGTTTACTTTAAGGCAGATTTATCTGATCATGAAAAACTAACAGTATGACCCCCTGAAAGTGTTCTGGAAAGTTCTTAGTTATATTAAACAGAAAAAGAGTTACAATATATAGAAGAGACATAAAACAGTAGATATTAATTATCTACCTACTTACTACTGTAGAAACAGTAAGTCTACCTAAACTAAATACATTGACCATTAATATACATAATTTAATATTCTAACACCCTCCCTTAATGGTCAATCTGTCAAAAACACCAAGTTGCCCCCTGAATTTGACAAATTTATCCGGGCTCAGAGACTTGGTGAGAATATTTGCAGTCTGATCCGCCGTTGGAACATATTGTAGCTGAACTGATCCGTCTTCTACCAGCTTGCGGATGTAGTGACAATGAAGCTCGACATGCTTGGTACGTTCATGGAAGACTGGATTTTTGGCCAGTTTGAGCACCCCTTGATTGTCAATGTACAAGGGAGAAGGACTTGCTTGTGACATTTGCATGTCAGAAAGCATCCGACAGAGCCAAACTGCCTCACATGCTGCTTTAACTGTTCCTCGATATTCTGCTTCGGTCAAGGAAAGAGCCACTGCTTGTTGCTTCTTGCTGGTCCATGTTACAGCACCTATACCCAAACTGAATACATATCCAGAAGTAGATTTTCGGTCATCCACTGAACCTGCCCAATCTGAATCTGTATAACCAATCAGCTTTGGATCCTTACATCTGCCATACAGAATGCCATAATCGGAAGTGCCCTTAACATATCTCAGCACTCGCTTCGCTGCAAGCCAATGATCAACTTTTGGAGCTGTCATGAAGCGAGAAATGTAGCTCACTACAAAACTGATGTCAGGTCTAGTGGCAATGAGGTAGATGAGACTGCCCACTAGTTGCCTGAATGTCGTTTCATCAACCGGAGGTGAATCAGAGTTGGCTGATAACTTTAGCCCCTTCTCCATAGGTGTGGAGGTAGGTTTGCAATCCGGCATCTGAAATTTGTCAAGTAGACTCTGAGCGTATTTAGATTGAGAGATAAAGATACCATCATCGGTCTGCCAAACTTCAATACCCAAACAATAATGGAGAAGCCCCAAATCTGTCATGTCAAAAGCCTGACACAAATACTGTTTGATTGCTTCAACCAAATGCGCTGAACTGCCAGTAATGATCAAGTCATCAACATAGACAACAAGAAAGAGAATATCATCACCAGAGTGTTTGACATACAAATTAGTGTCAGAAGGACTGCGCTGAAAACCATGATCAACCAAGTACTGATCAATCTTGATGTACCATGCACGAGGAGCCTGTTTTAGTCCATAGAGTGCTTTCACGAGCCTACATACTTGATGTTCTTTTCCGGCAACCTTGAAACCAGGAGGTTGTGTCATGTAGACTTCTTCCTGCAACTCATTGTTGAGAAAGGCACTCTTAACATCCATCTGATGAACTGTCCATGCGAATTGGGCTGCAATAGCGAGAAGAAGACGAATTGTGCTCATCTTGGCAATAGGAGCAAAAGTCTCCTCGTAGTCAATGCCCTCCCGCTGTGTGAATCCTCGAGCAACTAATCTGGCCTTGTATTTATCCAAAGTGCCATCGGCATGATACTTGACCTTATAAACCCATTTGCAACTGATGGTTTTCTTCCCAGGAGGGAGATCAGAAAGAACCCAAGTGTGATTCTTCAGAAGACTATGATATTCTGTCTGCATAGCCTTTTCCCACTCGGGGATTCCTGTAGCCTCGGAATATGTCTGAGGCTCATAGATGCTGTGTAGGTTGGCCGTAAGAGCAAAATTGACTGTGTTTGGCTGCTTGCTCTTGCTGCGAGCTGATCTACCCTCAATGAGTTCATCATTATGAAGATCTCTGATAGTCTGGAGCCACCACTTAGGCCGACGAGTAGAAGTACCAACATCTGAAGTAGGAGAAACATCTGTTGGGATTGCGGGAACAAAGTCATCTGGATGTGAATCCAGAGGAAGATCAGGTGGTGCTATATCATGACCGGTAGACTCCTCATCTTAAGAGTCAGAATGCTCGGAAGCCCTCTCATCAGGGGAACCAAGAGGAAGACGAACACCATCATTAGGAACCTGCATAAGCTGATCCTCAGGGCTGGTAGTAGAAACAAATGGACCAGTAGTCTCATCAATCACAACATCACGACTGAATATGAGACGATCTGTCTCCACATCAATCAACCTGTATGCCTTGTGATTGTCGCTATAACCAGTAAACATAAGCTTTTGGCTCTTGGAGTCCAACTTGGCACGCTTGGCGTCTGGAATCCATACATGAGCTGTAGAACCAAAGACTTTTAGATGGCCCACTTTAGGCTTACGTCCTGACCAGGCTTCTTCTTGAGTCATCTTCTTAATGGCCTGAGTAGGGAACCAATTCAGGAGGTAGACTGCAGTATAAACTGCTTCAGCCTAGTATTTCTTGGGTACATTTCGGTACTCCAGCATAGAACGAGCCATTTCAGTAATGGTGCGATTTCGACGTTCCACAACACCATTTTGCTGAGGGGTGTATGGTGTGGTGAGTTGTCGTTTGATGCCGTGTTTAGCACAAAAAGTAGAGAAGTCAGTTGAACAAAACTCCCCCCCATTATCTGACCTTAGAGTAACAATGTGAGAACTTGATTCTTTCTAACCAAGGCCTTATACTGCTGAAATGTACTGAACACATCTGATTTATGTTTCAAAAAATACACCCACATTTTGCGACTGAAATCATCAACAAATAGTAAGAAATACCTGGACCCAGTAACAGATGGAGTGTTCATTGGTCCACATGCATCAGCGTGAACCAATTGAAGTACCTTGAAGGCTCGCCAAGAATCACCATCCGAGAACGGTGTCCGATGTTGCTTTCCAGCTTGAGAGGCTCCACAAACTCCATGATTTTGAGTTTGAATCTCAGGTAGACCAGCAACCAAACCCTCCCGAGACAGTTGAGAGAGATAGTGCTTGTTCAAGTGCCCATAACGCTGATGCCAAAGTTTGCTGATGGAAGTACTCCTTGTTGCCAAAGCGTGTTCCTGAGAATCACCGGAATCAACAAGTCTATACAGACCATGATCCTCAAGTCCCATGGCAATCGTAGTACGTGCTGCCTTATCAACAATGCTGCAAGTGGAAGAACTGAAAATAACATCCAACTGGGGAGCATGCTTCATGATCTGGCTGACGGAGAGAAGATTATGTTCCATGCCCGGAACATAGTAGACATCAAGAAAGAGTAAATTTCTTCCTCCAGAGTCAATCTAAACATTGCCCTTACTGGCAACGGTGTACTCTTCGCCGCCTCCAAAGATCATTGAATCAGTGAATGGTTCATAGTTGGTGAACCAATCGCGACGATGAGTAAAATGTTGAGAAGCACCAGAATCAATATACCAGGCAGAAGATTGGACTGGATCTGTAGTTCTCTTGGCCATAAATGCATAGAATGTAGACTCTTTTTGCTCAGTGTGCTCCACGACATTAGCCTTTTGTGGAGACCCTCTCTGCTTCTTTTGTTCAGAAGCCATCCGAATTCGACAATCAGCCTTTATGTGACCATATTTGTGGCAATAATTGCACTGAACGTTCTTTTTCTTCTTGCTGTCCTGAGAAGAACCAGAGCTTTTCGGCTGAGAAGATTGAGCCTTCCCTTTGTTCTTAGCAGAAGATTTGGCAGAGAACGCTTGCTCTGTGGAGGTGGCGTTGAAATTGCTTCCAAACTGTTGTCGCCAGCGATCCTGCTGCAAGAGCTTGGTGCAAAGATCTTCAAATTTAAGATCAACATTGGTGGAGGTGATATTCAGTGTCTCGATGAAGTGCTCATACGAACGCGAAAGACTCTTCAGAGTAATGACGACCATGTCTTCTTCCTCCTTTGTTCGACCAATCTCCTCCAACTGATCACGAATGTCCTTAATCTTCGTGAGATGTTCTTGTAAGGACATTTTCTCATCCATCATGATGGAAAAGAGCATGTTCTTGAGAAAGAACGCTCTACTTTTGTCAGAGGTTTCATGAAGGGCTTTCAGATGATCCCAGATTTTTGGAGCAGTTTTGCCAGACGGTACCTGAGGTAGCTGCTCATCTGTGACTGAGAGTTTCATGAGCATGACGGCTTCCCGGTTGCGTTCATCCCATTTATCCTGGTCCTTGCCGACTACAATGGGACGAGCTGAGTTCCCCAAAATGATCTGATCGAGGCAACGATATTCGAAGATCGTAATCATGCATTGCTTCCAGGTGTTGTAATTCTTCCCATTGAACTTTTGGCTGCTTTCGAGCATTATGTTCGTCAGAGATGCCATCACGTACCCTAAGGTCGAACTGGTGAAGGCAAAACGAAAATAAAAAACGCACAAATTCAAAGAGGAAACCCTAGCACGGATTTCAAGGTACATTGAGGACGAAATCCAAAGGATCTGAAGAGTACCCAGAAGAGAATGCTGAAAACCCAAAAAAATTTCTGATTACCCAAAAATGTTTTTCAACACCTAGTGGCACAACTTTCGAGACACGGAAACCAAGGTACCCAAAAAAAATTAATGACAACCCATTTGAGATCTCAAAAAACCCACTAGGAATATGTAATCCAAAATATTTTCTGACCTCAGACATAGGAGAAATCTGGAAAGCCTTAGTTGGCTTTGAGAAAATCATGATAAAAAAAAAAAAGCTTCAATTCGCATCTGAAAAAAAACAAGAAATGGCGACCAGACTGTAGAAGCAATTGCTGAGATATAAGGGCACAAATTGCGTTTTCAAAGCACCAGAAAATCGCGCCCAAGGAGGAGGTAAAACGCGGCCAGAACTAGAGGAAAATCGCGTTCAATATGCAGTGAAAAAACGTGTCAAAAGAACACTGGAAATCGCGTGGTCAAAGACAAAAACGCGGCCTCAAAAGCAGAGAAACGCGTCTCATAGGAGGTCGCGCCCAGCAGACAAGGTCGCACGCAGGCAAAGAACAAAATGCGAGCCACGAAGCCAAGAAAAAAAAAAGCGGTTTGCAGAAAAGACGCGCCCAGAACACCCAGAAAAGGCCACGAATAAAAAAAACGATCCCTGAAATTTTCGAATGACAGCCCACGAAAATACAGAAAGAAGAGGAGCCCACGAAAAAATAGCAGGGTTTAGATTTTGATGAGTAAAAAACTCAAGAAAATAAGAAAACAAGAACCCCCAGGCACGTTAATTTTTTTTCGAAATTACAGCCAAAAAGAGGCTCACGAAATTTCCCAAAAACCCTAATGCTTTGATACCATGTTCTGGAAAGTTCTTAGTTATATTAAACAAAAAAAGAGTTACAATATATAGAAGAGACATAAAACAGTAGATATTAATTATCTACCTACTGACTACTGTAGAAACAGTAAGTCTACCTAAACTAAATACATTGACCATTAATATACATAATTTAATATTCTAACAGAAAACACTCCACACTCAACACTCCTACAATCTAAAAAGGAATCACACCAAATGTATTGCTAAAACCCATCAAAATAGTCCATATTGGAAAACCCAAATTGAAACTTCAAATCAGCTCCAATGGTGATTCCTGGCTAGAATCACACCACAGTCTAGCTAGGGAAAATATCTTGCAGTTCTGAAACTAGAAATCTATGAGGGATTTCGTCCTCAAAGATTGAACATATCCAAATGAACCCCCAACACCTCCTTTTATAGCTTTTCCAATGTTTTTATGATTTTTTTTCTTTTTTTTTAAAAACTTTTTTCCGAAAAAGTGTTGTTTTGCTTTTTCGCTTTTTGTTTTGTTTTGTTTTTGTCCAAAAAAAGTCTTTTGCTTTAAATTAGATAATTCATTATGTGCAAATATTTAATCACCTTTTCCATCAAATTCCCCTTTAAAATAAAATAAAACTTTTTTCATGTACAAGACCCCCTTATTTCTCCTAGGCATCCAAATGGGGAATTCAAATACCTTTTCAAAAAGATATTACACTTAAGTTATCAAAAATAATGATAAAACAATATAACTTAAGTGAATAATTTAATTATTTCACCACAAGTTGCATAAAATCTCGAAACACATCGGAATCCAAATTTGATCACGCCAATATAATACTGAGATAGTAGGTGAATACTAGAAGCCAATTTGGTGACTTACTATAAATAGACGTGCTCTTCGAGAAGTTTGGAGAACACCTCAAAAGTTATAAAACATGTTAGAGAGTGTCATTTAGATCAATATTGCCTACATAGTTCATTGCCAACAAAAGAAACCTTGTAACTCCGAAACTGCATCCTCTAGAGTTCTCCCAACTCTCCTAGAAACTTATAAAAAAACCTCGGAAACTGGCTAACACTCTCAGAAGAACATGGTGTAAAAATGGGGACATTACACCCAGTTTTTGTCTTAGAAATTTTTTTTTTTGGAAGAGGCTTAGTAAAGATATCCACAATCTGATCATGAGTGTCAACATACTCAAACTTTACTTGTTCATTTGCTAATTGCTCCCTCAAGAAGTGATATTTTATAAGAATATGTTTTGTTCTTGAGTGGATCACTGGATTCTTTGAGATATTGATAGCACTAGTATTGTTACAGAATATGGATATTGGATGATTGTATTGTATTTTGATATCCTTTAATGTTTTGTCTCATCCAAAGAACCTGAGTGCAATAGAAAATTGCTGTTATATACTTTGCTTCTGTAGTTGACATGGAGATTGATGCCTGTTTCTTACTTAAGCATGAGATAAAACTACTTCCAAGAAAGAATGCACCACCACTTGTGCTTTTCCTATCATCAACATTGCCTACCCAATCCACATCTGTATATGCTGTTAAGGTGAAGTCATCACCTCTTGGATACCATAGCCCAAAATCTAATGTGCCTTTTAAGCGCTTGAATATTCTCTTGACTGCCTGCCTGCACATGAGTTTCTTTGGGTGCAGCCTAAAACTTGGCAACCATACCTACTGCCTGCAATATTAGGTCTTGAGGCTATGACATAAAGTAAACTTCCAATCATTGATATGTAAAGAGACTGATCTGCATCAAGAGGCGCATCATCTTTACTTAGCTTACATCCTATAATCATGGGGGTATAGGATTACATTCTTCCATTCTAAACTTCTTTAGCATCTCTTTAATATATTTAATTTGGGATATAAATATCCTTTTGTTTGACTGAGAAATCTGTAATCCCAAGAAGAAAGACAACTCTCTAAGCATTGACATTTCAAACTTTTTTTGCATATCTTGAACAAATTTGTGACACATCTTATCATTATTACCTCCAAAAATGATGTCATCTACATATACCACAATAATTAACTTGTAAAAACCCCTACCAAGATATTTTGTTCCAAACTTGCAATATTGATGTTTTTACCTTGCAGACATTTTGTCAAACACTTTGTATGCAATGAAGTATTTTTGATTCTTTGAATATAACTCCCTTTGCTGGTTGGTTTGCTTAGATATTGTGTTGGATTGTATTTCAAGCATAAAATATGCAGATTGAAAAATTCATCAAGAGTAAAATTTACATGTGCAATATTCAAACAAAAATTTCGGATTTTAATCAATATACAATTGGCTGTTTTAAACTGCTGCTATTCTTTTTTATCAGGTGATAGAAGTTTAATGAATATATAAATTCAGAAAATTGAAAGTTATTTGCACCTGAGCTTATACAAAGAATTTTAAAGTTGACTGCAGTCCTGATTGCAATAGGAGTCCAACATTGCCTTTGTCTTTTGGCAAAATACTGCTCAATATTGCTGACTTTCTACTCGTCCAAAAAAAGGCAGGTCACTAATGTTAGAGTCCTACATGCATTCGAACTCCTCCAATAACCCAGCGTATACTTTTGTAGATAAAGCTGCTCCAATTTAAGCATTCAAATAGCTCGAAAAAGGCAGGTCAATCCCATTAGAGAGTCCTATTGGCAATAGAACTCTTCCGAAAGGCTACGGCTCTTATAATTTCTTTTGAAATTTACCTATGAGCCCCAAATCTGAAAAATATGTTGTTGTCTTTAAGAGTCCTATTTGTCTTTGGACTCTCCAAATAACCTTTCCCAGCTGCTGCATTGGCTTTTTGACTTCTCAAAAAGACTATATTTCATATTTGCTTGGGTTGTTGATAGATTAAAAGCTGACGATAGAGATATTAGTGTCCTTTTCACCTTAGGGCTCCTTTCTAAAAGCTGTGATACACCAATAGAAATCTCTCTTCTTGATGTGGCATCCAAAATAAGAATTTCGACCCTTCTCCAATTCACATTGTTTCTTTTTCCTGAGAGTGACGGCTGCTAAAAGACACCATCAGCATTGGTTATTCTCCTATACCATGCTCCGATTAGTCTTCACAATGATACATTCCATTCAGTTCCCTTACACTTTGTCACCCAAGAGATTTCTCATTACATTCCTTATGCCGGATTGATTAAGGTGGCGGCTATAATTAAGACTGTGCTATGCAAGAATAAATAACAATACTTAATTCTTCTACATTGAAAGGCTGCATAAGCCTCTTAATTCCTCACAAAATAAATTGATTCCTTTAGAACAGAAATAGGAATTGTATGGTCGGTATTAGGGATATGGTACAGCTGAACAAGTGTAATAGTATGCTATTTTCCTAATCTATAAATTGAAGTATTTAATTCTGCAATTACCTCTGCAAAAGCTCTAAAAAGAGTCCTTCAAGCATGAATATCCTGAACTCTCCAAACTCTGAATTTAAATCAAACCCCTAGAAAACAAACAAAATCTCTGAAATTTGTCTTTTCCAAAAGACTTCACAAATTTCCACAAACGATCAAACTATCCATTGAAACCCATTGTGAACCTTGAATGAATCCGGCAATTGATGGAATTGAGCTTTCGTTCAATCCACCTTGAAACCCGAGGGTTTTTGTCCTCAAACTCTTGAAAGTGAAGCTCTCCAAAACCCCGATAATAATTTTTCCAAAAGCTCCTAATGAATTCATTTCCACCACTTTTATACTCCACCACCTTTTAATATTTTATTATTAAATATTTTGCTTCACTTAAGTAACTTAATTTAATATTTTCTCCATTCCTTTTAATAAAGTCACTTTAATAAATAAATAATTAATTAAATATAAATGTCCAAAATATTATTTCAGGACAAATTAATATTTAATTAATTAAATTAAACTTTGTGGTGGCTTCTTGGAAAACGGGGACATTACATAACTGATGCTCCCCTTCTGCTTTGAAATACATATTACTATCAACAATATCTCTTTTAAAACCTTGCTCTTGTAAGTATTTATGCAATCTGGAGTACCAAGCCCTAGGAGCTTGTTTCAAACCATAAAGAGCTTTGTTGAGTTTATTAAAGTAATATTGGTATATTTAGCATATAATGGTCATATTAGTTTAGTTTAGTTTGCTTTCAGTTAGTTTTAGTATCTTTGTTTGATTTCTTTAGTTCACGATTGTTTTTGATTTAGAAACATTGTCTTGTAATTCCTTGTTAAAGGAGTATTCCTCTCCTTTGTTTAATACAATCAATTACCATTTCATGGTATCAGAGTAGAGGTTGGTTTTTGGCTAATTTTTGTGATAAAATTCATGGCTTTTTTACCTAAAAATTTTGGAATTATTTTTAGAAGTTTTTGCTCAATTTTTTTAATAAAAAATGTGTGTTTTTGCTGAGAAAAATCACACCTTTTTCCTACAAATTGTGACATGTTTCTATTGGCTCATGCGTGACCTAGGGTTTTCTGAAAATTGTGGGCGTTTTGTTCATCTGAAAATCGTGGCATCTGGTGTGTGAAAAATCGTGATTTTTTTCCGTGTGTCTGAGTGTGTGACCTGGGCGTATTCTTGTGTGCGATTTTTCTGATTTCCTAGGCGATTTTTTGCACCTGTCTGGACATTTTTGTTTCCACATGACTTCTGTGTCTGATCTGCATTTTTTTAACGATTTTTTAAAGAAAAAAATCGCATCTAGGTCGTGCATCCTCCCAATCGTGCCCTTCTTCTGCGTGCGGTTTTTTGAAAATCGTGGTTTTTGGGCGAGTTTTCTACACGTGATGTGAGGGTTTTGTTTTACTGGTGAAAATCGCAGGTCTGAAAATCACGATTTCTGAAGTAGACATTCTTTTGCACAAAATTGTGCCCTCTGGTGACAATTGCTCCTCGCATTTCAGTTGTTGCTGCTTTCATGGATGTGCTACAAGGGGTTACTCAAGAAGTCACAAATTTCCATGATGTGCATGTTGATTTGGATGGCACTTGGAGTTATGTTGTGCACCTTTCTAGGCATGTTGGAGATCCCAATCAATGAATATGGGTGTCATCATTTAAAATCATTTTAATTTAATTTTTAACACAATGGAGGTGCCAAAATGGAGGAAGTTTGACCAGCTGTTGCTATGATTAAATTATGCCAAAATCTGCCCTTGAAATGCCTTGGTAATGATGTGATTTTATCTTCTTTAAACAACAAATTGCATCGTGATGGACTTGTCATTAATCTTCACCATCAAATGCCTAAGTGCCTTTGACATCAATGATAATCATTCTAACACCCACCGGAGACTCCAATCCCTACCATTGAGCACCAACCCAGCAAGAGACGCCAATCTCACTAATAACCTCTCATAAATCTGCTCAAATATCTTTTTACCAACCTCCAAAGGAATATTTATTAATATTATGATAATTTGTTTGCAACTTCCTCTTAGATCTGCCCTTAACAACTGCTCACAAATCTGCAATGCACTCACTAATAAATCTGCAATCTAATCTTCAATATTTCTGCTCATAGAAACACCATGATCTTACTTCTCTTTTCTTTTCACAAAATTGATGCTAATAACCTCTCATAAATCTGCTCAAATATCTTTTTATTTCTTCGCCTCATGTGAATAATATTCATTGAAAATTGATTTTTTTTACTTCTTTCACAATCCTCTATTTATGCTTGCCCAGATACCTCTTCATCCAAGAGGGGTGACTCTCAAAGGGGGGTCGGCCAAGCATCATTTAATAATTTTTTATTTAATTTATTTTTACTTGCCCAAGGTGGGTGCACCATTCTATGGAGTCATCCCATTTTGGGAGCCCCACAAATAAGAATAAAACTAATTTATTTTTAATTTAAATATCACCAAATGGGGTGGCTCTATGAGGGGGTCGTTCCACCTTTTCTGATTTTATTTTGCATTTTAAACTCCTCCAAAGGATGCTTGATATGGGTCGGCCCATGTAGAAAATACACCATTATTTTTGCAAAATATCTTCCAAACCATCGACAGGCCCTTTGACATCAATGGCAACATTTTTCCAACAATATTATGTTTTGAGTATCATTGATTTCAAGCTATATGACTGAATTGACAAAAAGACATTTAGTTGTAATTAAAAAAAAAACTTTTAGTTTGTGAAAGGAACAAAGGATCATGGAATCCATTATTAATTTATTATTCAATTTAAGATTCAAAGTTTTTTGATTATTTAGATAAAAACTGGAAAAGATCATTAGATGATAAAAAGAGCACATTAGGACATTGTTTTATGCTTGGAAGTGGATTGTAACATAGAGTTCAAAGAAACAGAGCACAGTGGCATTATCGAGTATTGAAGTAAAATATGTTGCATAAACAACAACATGGACACAAGTAGTTTGGTTGAGAAGAGTGTTGGAAGATCTAAGAGAAGAACAAAGAAACACTGGTTGTATTTTGTGACAATGGTGGAGCAATACAGTTTAGTAAAAATCTAGTATTTCATGCAAGGACAAAACACAGAGAATTGAAAAACTATTACGTGAGAGAGTTGGTACAAGAGAAGAGAGTTGAAATTTAGTTTTTTTGGTTAGAGGAACAATTGACATGTATAATGACTAAAGGGCCATGAAAGATAATTCTTTCAATTTTGAAGATGAAGATGCAGATACATAGACATCAAAGGGGAAGATGTAGGAAATTCTGATGTCAAATAGTAGAATGATGATGAAGTTGACTGATGTTGTTGAAATTAGGAGAAGCTGGCGAAGTCGAATTATTGACGCTGGTGAAGCTGAATAGCTGTTGTCGAAGATATTTTAGTTGTTGAAGATGACAGACAACTGTTGTTGAAGATGACAGTTGTTGATGAAGATAAAGATAGTTGTTGTTGAAAATGTTTAGTTTGCTAGAATTTTGGGCATAACTGATAATAGGTAATTTTGTTTTAGGCCTACTTTTCTAGCAATCTCAGATTATTTTTTAATTTATAAATTAGTTGTTTTAGAAGAAAGTCAAATACTATTTTTAGAGGGCACAAATTGCTGATTTTTTTGGTCTTATTTTAGATTCAATTACCCAGCTGAAAGATTGCACGTAGTCGATTTAATATAGGGCTGTTTTAATTGTTTTTCATCATATTTTAGGATTGTGTAGCTTTATATCAGAAGCATTGTTTTTCAGTTTGTAAGTGAGCAAAGGAAGAAGTTTTGCGAGAGATTTATAGAGACAATTCAGATTGTATTTAGGCTCAAGGAAGTCAATGTTTTTAGAATAAATATTATTTTTTTTGGGTGTATTAATTTTTGAGCAGCCCTTGCCCCACATGAAATTAATTATCATTGCTGAATTTGAATATGGTATGTTCCTAAATGTTAGGGTCTCCTTCCTATGTTGGTCTCTTCCTAGGTTTATCTAGTGCTGGCCTCTTCAGAGTGGTGTCATCTTTGTTGTTAAACATTTGGTTAATGATGAGGTCATTGTAGCATTTTCAATTACTCACCATATAAGACCGAAAATCAAATCTATTCTATTGCTCTTGGAAATAAACACACTTGCTAGAAATTAAACATACGTGGAAATGAAACACATCTTGTTGGGAATAAACACTCTTGCTGGAATGGGAAATACACTTGTTAGAATGGGAAGCACACTTGCGGAAATGAAATTGTAGAAAGGGAAATGTTTTTGTTGCCTTTTTTGAATTTTTGAATGGAGATGCCTGCAAGTCTATATTGAAAATACAAAGGTAAAAATAGATTTCTAAACATAAACAAATAGGTGAAACCATAGTTGAAAAACTTGCCAAGCCCAAAAACACGACTCAGCAAAAAACTCAGCAACTTAAAAATTGCTTAAATTTCATTAAAAACACATTTCTTTTTGCAAAATTCAATGATAAGATGCATCCAATGAGTCAATAAATGAGTACATAAAATAAACAAGCTGAGTCTAGTTGTATTTGATTGATTTGAAAACAAATTGGGTACAAAATGGCATCCCCATATGGAATGCATTGATACTGATAGTCTGAATTCTTGAAACAAAATGAAAATAGCAAATTGTTTTTGTAAGACTGAAAGTAAATACTACATTAATATATTTTAGAAATTTACAATTTCCTCTTCCCATGTCTAGTTTTCACTAGGGGAGAGGTAGAACTAGAGGGTCTAGTCTTAGGACTCTGCTGTTGTAATACTCTTCTAATCTACAGATAAATAAAGGGATCTAACTACCAGCTTTCAACTGAAAAAGCAACTAACTGGTTTTCAACTAGGGTTTCCTTTGCTTTTTGAATGATAAAGAGATACAATTTTTAAATAAATACATAATATTCAATTTCTCAACTAACTTTTAAATTAATAGATCCAGCTGAAGGAAACAACTAACAGATTTCTATTTAACTGAAAATACAATTGAACTTTAACTAATTTTTCTTTACTTCCGAAATACAAGAACATTAAATATAGCTCAACAATTAACATGCTAAGTAAACATTTCAGAAATTTAAAGAGAGAGAAGGGTTTTCAAGAAGATACAGTTAAGAAGCTGAAATAGTTGAGCTTGACTCTGACATCAATGGAAAAATGAAATATCATCAAGGGCTTTACCACCCATCCGAAGACCTACTGGCCTCCCGTGTTTCTTTTACTAAAGAAACCCGTCCCTTCACGAGGGTAGTCAACAAGGATCACAATATATCATCATGCCTCTGAGCTTGGTGTCAAGGACCTATACCAACTGATCGACCCTTCACTATGGGTAACTCCCAACTAGAATGATCACTAACCAGGAGTATATCTTGTACTTGATAGTTGACAAATGCTTATCTAGCATAGTACCTTGGCCAAGGGTTTTATCAATATTGGCACTCCCGTGTCGTCAACATTCTCACCCTTGCTCGACATTAAATAAGCATTTCATTTATTTTTTATAATTCATTTTTACAAAATTCATCTTGTAGCATGAGTTTCCAATCAGGAATAGTTCTTTTAGAATTACAGAGATGAGAAAGTGACTAAAAGGCTCAGATCGAAATTTCCACTCAAGAATTCATAAGCATAATCTTTCTTACAACAAGGAAGAACATTATAACTATTCTCAACTTAAATTATTCTTAGTTTTGATTTTACTCTTTGGTTGCCAAAGATAATAACATGGTTTGGTCAGATTCGAGTTCCGAGAAGGATTGAGTAGGTTATATAAATTAAGAAATAAAAATTGAAAATTACTCCTCTTGGATTGACTAAGAACAGTTTATAAGACGAGAGAGGAAAATAGCTTTGACTCGGGTTTGAGTAAGACAGAGCCAGTACAAGATTAGAAGAATGGCGTCACAGAAGAAGGAAATAAGGAACTCAATGAATATCGATAGCAAAAGATGGTAATTGCCGATAAAATGAAGTGTGTGTGAAGATAGAAAGAGACTGCGAGCCCTCCCAGATAAAAAGAGAGTCCACCATGAAACCTCCTGCCAAGACTTTAGGAGTCCGCGGCTGCATGGCTTCCATCTTGGCCGTTTCAACTAGAGGCACGATGGAAAATGGCAGGGAGAACTACTGCCATCCAAAACCAACGACTCCACATTCTATTCAATTAATTTTACCTTAACGCCTTATTTATGTTTTATATTTAGTTCGATGGTATAAGAATTATATCTTTTATTATTAATTTAATATTAAATAACCATTTGCAATTTCTTTAAAAAGTGATTATTGATTTATATATATTTAAAATTGACTTGTATAACGATAATTTTATTTAATTGCTTATGGCCAAGTTACTACTTAGATACACTGTCTTATACTGACTCGAGGTTTGATGATAAAATTGATCCTTTGCTAACCACGTCCTCTCCCTGATGATATTCCCTTTTCCCTCGCGGCGTCGGCAATCCTGCATCCACTGACAAGAATTATGGTTAGATCGTTCTCAACGTTAATATATATATATATACACACACACACACACATGTATTTAAATATAGTGAAATATTCTCTCTCAATTTTTTCGGTTTTCAAACCAAACATTTACAATAGAATCAATCACCCGTTAAGGTTAGCATAACCAAAACGTACATGAAAGAACTCTAACCAAGAATGCGCCCTAAGACCACTTAAGGAGGAGGGGCGAGCATATGGTTAGAGGATCCCTAGGATCTACTGAATCAACAAGTACGAGATTATAAAGAGAGAGGAATATTAAACTCGACACCAAGAATGTGCACTCAAGATCCCTTTGTAGGCGAGGTGCTAACATATGGTGGAGTACTACTGCTGAATTTAAAGAACAAGACGGATAACCAGCCAAAGGGCTTTCCACACTACCACCAAACAGTGGGGGGAAGAAGATTACAAAACAGAATTATCCACACTGGCGGTATACCATCCAGGGGTGCTTTAGTGTGAAGCTAATTAATTAATGCAGCAAAGCTAAAGCTGAAACAGTACTACTGTTTAATTGTTCATACAAAGTGTAAAGTTACAAATTACAATGTTCAACACCAATTTCTAAGCACCACTCTTATACAATGTTTTCCGAGTTAGAGAACGAGAGGAGAGAAGATAGAATATGAAAGTAGCAAGTGAATTGCTGTATCTCTGAAAACTGTAATTCTGAAAATGGAAATCAGCAACTACAGAATTTATAAAAAGCTCATAACTCGATCAAGATACCTCCGAATGGCGTGAAATCACAGGCATGGATCAAATGGAAGATAGGCGCCCCTGTTGAGACATAGAAACAGCTCCAAATACCTGCAATGATTAATGGCACATTTCCCAATGCAAGGCTGAAAGGTACGACCCTTGAGAGGGGCGACTTTTCAATATAAAATTGCACACTCCAAAATAAAACCCGAAATTGCTTGGAGGTGGTCGCCTAGACCTTAGGAATCTATTTATCAAATGCCCAGAACAATACAAAATTCGTACAATTAATCATGAGCAAAAACAATAATCAGCTGTATGCAAACAACTGTAAAACTGGAAAATACATAAAACTTTCACCTTGAAACACAATCTGCTAGTCTAGATGAGAAGCAACAATAATTCAACTAGGTGTTGTCTTGCAAACAACACGAAATTGAATGAAGAACTAGGAGGTCAGCATTCCTTGAAGTAGAAAATGATAAATCATTTTGACAACATAACTTTAACAAAATAATGGATGTCTCAATGCTGGAGCCAAGCCTTACTTTTAAAGGAAAATAGGAAACTGTTCAAGTCCCCCAAGAAGGTATGCCAATAGCCAAGACTCTTCACATTTCCAAAAATGAAACAACTCTTCAAAAATCTGCCCCACTTGGGGAAAAGAGGAATTAATAAAATAAACCTTTTGACTTCTTCATGTGGCGCCACCCTCAAAGACCCCTTTTCAAAACAACTTAAGTTCATTTCTTAGGCCAAGGGGGTCAACTGCAAATTAGAACCAATTGCTCAATTAATGAAGAAATTCATTAAGATTAATATTTTAATGGCCAAGGCTTAATACTGACAACTGCTTCCCATGATGTGATGAACTTGAAGGCTGTCAACTGCTTACTGCCAGAAATAGTATTTACTATAAATAGTAAATAATGAGAAAGAACCACAAAACCTCCAAGACTAGAACCCTTTGAAACACCTCAACGAGCCTACAGGATTCCGAGATAGACTGATGAGCTAATGACAGGATCACTACTAAAAGGGGAACAGTACATTTAGTCTCAAGAACACATTCATTTCACATGAATAAGAAAATCACTCACCTATAAAGAAATTCGTTTATGTTTCTAGTTATGACAAATTAAACAATTATTTTATCCTCAATTTCACATTCACATGAAAGTAGTTACTTGCAACTAACATAACGATCATGATTCCATTGTCATAAACATGTTTAAGTTAGAGGGGATGTTTACTTTTCTTGTGCATAATCGAAGATTATATTGCACATAGACAAGGTCATGGAGAAATTTCTGAGCTAGCTTGTTCCTCTTCTTCATGTGGATGGCCTCAAACAAGCTCCAATTGTGCTCATAGTTGGATGCACTATAGGGTTGGCATAAGACAAGGAGGGCAAATCTTTGGAGATTTGGGATATTTCCACCCCAATTTGTCCACGAACCTCTACAAAATAAATATTGAAGAGTTAGAAACTTAGAAAGGAAAGTTAAAAGTTCAAAATATATTTTATCAAATTATCAATAGTTTTGATTAAGGGGGCAAAACAGGTTTCAAATGGACCCGTGACCATTAACAACAGGTTTTGAATGGACCTGAAACCATTAACAAGTAGGTTTTAACGGGGACCCGAAACCCGTACAAAGAGACCAAGCTGTTATAGAATAAAACAAAGACAACCAGCAGCAAACCAGAAGCAGATTACAAAATATTAGTTTGAGATCTTAAATCTGCACCAAGAAAGGTTTTAACGGGAACCTTAAGCCCAATACAACCACGAAATATAAAGGAACTTGGACCCAAGAACAACTTGAGACGGCCAGGCAACCATCAACCTGAATCAGACAGATTGTAGCACAACACTTAACAACACCATCCAACAGTGAACAACCAGAGACGGCCAGGTAACCGTCAGTTTGAACCAACTAGACAACAACACAACGCTTGTCAGCACCATCCAACGAAACCAAGCTCCCCACCTCAATAGGAGAGTTAGGAATTAGAGAAGAACACTGAAGAGTCTTAGCAAACACACAACACCAGTCAACCCACAACACCAACCCGACCTCCACCTCAATAGGAAGGGGCCCCCCTCTATAGGAGAGGATGAAATGAGACCCAAAACCGCAGAAATAGAACTTCCCACATGATCCACAACACACCTCTCCACCTCAATTGAAGAGGGCTCCACCTCTGAAGGAGCAGTCTCCACCTCCAAAGAAGACCATAGCTGAAAAAACCGAAGGGAAGTAGCTACACCCAGAGTAAAGACCACCATAGCATCCTTCGGCAAAAAAGTAAACTGGAGCAAAGAAGAAAAAGAAGAGCATTCCTCAACCAGTAGCACACCCCTATCCTTGAAAACGAACTTTACGACCCAAAAGGGGGAGAGCATAGAGATCAGCAAAACCGATTGGCAGTCGGCCATATAAAAAAACCAACACGAAGAGAAACACTACTCCCTGTCGATGTATAGCCGCGGGCCTCTTACTTCCAGCTGCAATTTTCATAAAGCAATAAATTAAATATAGCTTACAGCTATTTATTTAATGGAGACGTCTTTTTGTGAAGAGGCTCTTCACATAAATATTAAATAATATTTGTTAATGAAGCCGACATAAGTGTATGTTCGCCACCTTTCAAAAGGGTCACATTGTTCTAATATGAGGCCGACTTATCTTGAAGGATGAATCACACTATTTCTCTTGAAGAGGCCGACCTCTTGAGTAGAGATGCATCTCTTGGGAGAAGATATATTCATATTGTATATATAGGCGTTCACTCTCCATCATTTTCATATTCATTCATCCTTGTTCAAGTTCACATTTTATCAAGAAGTCGAGTATTACTTTCAGCAGATCAATTCATTGCAGAAGTTCAATATTATTGTTGGAGATTGCATCAAGTGTGGTGCTGATTGATCCGGCCTTGTATTTGGCCTCATTGTAAAAGCAATTTGCTTTCCATTATTCAATATATAAGAGATATATTGTTGTTGGGTTTTTCTCCCTCAAGTTGGAGGGTTTTCCTAGGGTATATGTTGTGTCAAATTGTTTAAATTGTTCTATATCTGCTTATTTAATTTCTGATCCTAAAACTAACATGGTATCAGAGCGGGTTTAAGCAAGATCGTGATCAGATTTTTATAAGCAACGTGCTCTTACTCTCTTGTTCTCATCTTAGCGTGTCTATCTTACCTTCGAAAATGGTGAATGGTCTCAAGGTTGAAGATAGACTTGAAGGTGCCTCTAACTTCACCTCTTGGAAGTTTAGAGTTCTGATTGCATTGGAAGAAAATGAGATTATTGAGTTCGTGGAGAGCGAAGTCCTCGAGCCTTTCGATGAGAATGAGAAGACACAATTGAAGAAGAATGGCACAAAGGCCAAGAAGATATTGATTGATTCTGTGAAGGATCACCTTGTGCCTATTATCTCCAAGTTGAAGACAACGAGAGAGATGTTCAAGACCTTGGAGGGATTGGATGAGATTAATAACACAAGCCAAGCTCTTGCATTGAGGCAACAACTACATCACATCGAGATGGCGAAAGGAGATTCAGTCATCTCCTTCTTCATGAGGATCACTAAGTTGAGAGATTAGCTTTGTGCCATTGGTAATATGGTTGATGATAAAGATTTAGTCATGTTGGCACTTAACGGTCTTCCTCAATCTTGGGAACCATTTATCCAAGGTATTAGTGGAAGATCGAAGCTACCAAAGTTTGATCGACTTAGGGCAGATTGCATTCAAGAGGAATCAAGATTGGCAGCAAGAGGTAATGGACGAAGTTCTAACAATGAAGACAATCATGTACTTGCTGCTCAAACATCGAAGAGGAAAGGAAGAGAAGGAAGGAAAGGCAATTTCAAGAGGAACAAAGACAGAAGACCAGATGGTGCTCTTGAATCTAAGAAGAAAGATCTCTCCCATATACAGTGCTTTAGATGTGACAAGTTTGGTCACTATGCGAGAGATTGTGCAACAAGACCTAAGCAACATGCTTCTATTGCGGATGTGGATGAGGTCTCTCCTCAGAAGGATTCAAGAGATAATTCAAGTGGATTTCTATTTATCTCAGCCCTATCAAGCAATGTTCCAACCAATAGCAGCACATGGTTGATTGATAGTGGCGCCTCTTGTCACATTATCGGATTTAGAGAGCATCTTTCAGATTTGGTGGAGAGAGATACCAACATTCAAGTAATAATTGGAGATGATGCTTGCTATTCAGTGAAGGGTGCAAGAGCCTCCTCTCTCCGCCTAAATTCCGGCATCTCTCTTCATTTGAGTGATGTGTTGTTCGTACCAGGTATCAAGAGGAACCTTCTATCAATTTCAGCCTTGGAGGACAAGGGATATCAAGTTGCATTTTCTGAGTGAAAAGTTCTGGCTTGGCTGAAGAACTCTAGCATCAAGACAACCCGAGTGATTGGTGTTTGGCAAGAGTGTCTTTATAGACTTTCCATTTGTCCAATGCAAGCCCTGTTGCATGATTCCACCAGTTCAAATGAGCTTTGGCATAGAAGACTTGCTCACCTCCATTTCAGAGCTCTTCCATCCATGAAGAAGATGGTCACTGGCCTTCCAAGTCTCAGTCAGGAGCATGATGGTACCTGCCAAGGATTCGCTTTGGGTAAAAATACTAAAGGTCCTTTCCATAGTAGTGAAAGTAGATCAAAATGCATTGGAGATCTTATTCATTCTGATTTTTGTGGTCCAATGTCTGTTGCATCCTTGAGTGGTTTCTTGTATTATGTAATTTTTATTGATGACTACTCTAGAAAGACTTGGATTTATTTCTTAAAGACTAAGGAATCTGAAGAAGTACTTGAGAAATTCAAAGAGTTTAAGGCTCAAGTAGAGAATTTATCTAGGAAGAGGATCAAAGTTCTAAGATTTGATAACGGAGGAGAATACATCTCTGGAGGCTTTCGTAACTTTTGTATCGAGGCAGGGATTAAGAGGGAGTTTTGTGTCCCTTACAATCCACAACAGAACAGTGTTGCAGAAAGGAAGAATAGATCCATTGTTGAGGTAGCTAAAGCCATGATCCATGATCAAGACTTGCAAACCTTCCTTTGGGTAGAAGCATCTAGAACTGCAGTGTATGTTCAAAATTGGTGCCCTCATCGTATTTTGGAGAATATGACTCTTGAAGAAGCCTTCACAGGTGTGAAGCTTGAGATTAGTCATTTGAGAATCTTTGGTTGTCCTGTTTATATCCATGTGCCTAAATATAAGAGGACTAAGTTAGAACCTTCTGGCAAGAAAGGAATATTTGTGGGTTACAGTGAATCTTCAAAAGCCTACAGGTTTACATTCCAGGTCAGAAATTGATAGAGATCAGCAGGGATGTCACTTTTGAAGAAGATGTTGCATTCAAAAGATCTAAAGGTTCATACATGGAGATAGATAATGAAGACTAGGAGACTCCTCAAGACATGGACGTTGATCATACTCCTGAGATTCAGAGGGAGTCTACTGAACCAGAAGAGGATAGTGATCTAGTTGAGCCTTTGGAACCAACAGATGGGCCAAGAGATATTGTCATAGGTCGAAAGAGACCTCTATGGGCTAGGCAAACAATGCAAGAAGCAGAAAAGTTTGCAGCTCCTAGAGGTACATTCAGAGAAAGCAAAAGACCACAGCAGTTTCCAAGCTATGTTGCATTAATGAGTCATATCATTGAATCTGAGCCTTCCAGTGTTGAGGAAGCATCAAGTCAGCAAGTGTGGAGAGATGCTATGGTTGAAGAGTATCAATCTATCATCAAGAATGATGTTTGGGATATTGTACCAAGACCAGAAGGGAAATCTATTTTATCTTCTAAATGGCTTTCCAAGATCAAGCATGCGGCTGATGGAAGCATTGAAAAGTTCAAAGCTAGATTTGTGGCTAGAGGATTCTCTCAGAAAGAGGGAATAGATTATGAAGAAACCTTTGCTCCAGTTGCTCATTATACATCCATCAGGACCATTTTTGCTATTGCAGCAGCTAAGGGATGGAAGCTACATTAGATGGATGTGAAGACAACATTCCTTAATGGCGTGATTGAAGAAGAGGTATACATTGAGCAACCTGATGGCTTTGATATTCATGGGAAGGAGTCTCATGTTTGTAAATTGAAGATGGCTTTGTATGGCCTTAAGCAGGCTCCTCGTGCTTGGTAGGAGAGGATTGATCGATACTTGATGAGCTTGGGCTTCTCCAAAATGATGCTGATTCAAATCTTTACTTCAAGGTAGTTGATGGTGAGGCATTAATCTTGGTTCTTTATGTTGATGGTCTATTTCTTATTGCAGCAAAATATCTCAATATCAAATGCAAGGAGTTAACTTCTGAATTCGAGATGAAGGATTTAGGATATATGCATTACTTCCTAGGATTGGAAGTGTGGCAGAGACCCAATGAGATCATTCTGAGTCAAGGGAAGTATACTATAGACATCTTGAAGAGATTTGGTATGATGGATTGCAAATCCATGTCTACACCGATGAAAACCAATTTGAAGAAGTTGAGTGAGTCTGCAGCTAGTTCAAATTTGGTGGATCCCACTATGTATAGGCAGTTGATTGGATCGTTGATGTATCTAGTCAATACTAGACTAGATATTTGGTATGCAATGAGTGCACTTAGTTAGTTCATGTGTGAACCAAGGAAAATACATCTAGTTGTAGCTAAGCATATCTTGAGATACTTGCGTGGCACAGTTGGATATGGCTTGAGAGATTCTTCCAGTGTAGACCTAAAGCTGCAATGATATTCTGATTTTGATTGGGCAAGGAGTGTAGCTGATCGGAAGAGAACCTCTGGTTGTTGCTTTAGCTTGGGGTCTGTGATGATTTCTTGGTGTAGCAAGAAGCATTCTTCAGTGGCACTAAGCACTGTAGAGGCCAAGTATATTGCAGCTTGTGTTGCAGCTCGAGAAGCAGTGTGGCTTCGAAAGCTCCTTCCAGGATTGTTTGGACAATCATTGGAGCCGACTGTTATTCATTGTGATAATTGAAGCTATGTGAAGCTTTCTGTCAATCCAGTGTTTCATGACAAAACAAAACATGTTGAGATCAAATACCATTATATCAGAGATATGGTATTGAGGAAAGCTATACAATTGAGATACATTTGCACTGATGAGCAGACGACTGATATTCTCACCAAGCCTCTCTCCAGAGTAAAGTTTGTGCACTTTCGAGGCAAGCTTGGAGTTGTGGAGAATGAAGCCCTAGCTGAGAGGGAGACTCAACATCAATGATCTTCTGTGATTTGCTTTAATGCATCTTTCTCCATGATAGAGAAATTTGAGGTGAAAGCCCTTGTGAATGCATCTTTGTCTGTGAGAGAAATTTGAGGTGAAAGCCCTTGTTAATGCATCTTTCTCTGTGAGAGAGAAATTTGAGGTGAAAGCCCTTGTTTCCACCCTCTGGAGTAGCCATGGTGGATGTCATGTTGAGTGACTCCATGACAACATCACGTTGAGAGACTCTGTGATGATTTCATTGTACTTGTGTTTATCCACCCTCTGGGAGTAGCTATGGTGGATGTCATGTTGAGATGACGACATCACGTTGAGTGACTCCGTGATGGGCACTTGTGCACATGTTCTTTTCCATACATGGGAGTAGCCATGATGGACGATATCACGTTGAGTGACTCTGTGATGAGCTCTTTTCCACATATGGGTGTAGCCATTGTGGGTGTCATGTTGAGAGACTCCATGACATTGGATATCTTGAAGTATTCCTCCCTAGCTAAGAGGGAGTGTTGATGTATAGCTGCGGGCCTCTTACTTCCAGCTGTGATTTTCATAAAGCAATAAATTAAATATAGCTTACAGCTATTTATTTATTGGAGATGTCTTTTTGTGAAGAGGCGCTTTACATAAATATTAAATAATATTTGTTAATGAAGCCGACATAAGTGTATGCTCGCCACCTTTCAAAAGGGTCACATTGTTCTAATATGAGGCCAACTTATCTTGAAGGATGAATTTCACCATTTATGTTTAAGAGGCCGACCTCCTGAGTAGAGACGAATCTCTTGGGAGAAGATATATTCATATTGTATATATAGGCGTTCACTCTCCATCATTTTCATATTCATTCATCCTTGTTCAAGTTCGCATTTTATCAAGAAGTCGAGTATTACTTTCAGTAGATCGATTCATTGAAGAAGTTCGATATTATTGTTGGAGATTGCATCAAGTGTGGTGCTGATTGATTTGGCCTTGTATTTGGCCTCATTGTAAAAGCGATTTGCTTTCCATTATTCAATATATAAGAGATATATTGTTGTTGGGTTTTTCTCCCTCAAATTGGAGGGTTTTCCTAGGGTATATGCTGTGTCAAATTGTTTAAATTGTTCTATGTCTGCTTATTTAATTTCTGATTCTAAAACTAACACTCCCCACCGAGAGCAGAAAGAAAACCAACACTGCACTGAAGCAGGAACCATAGAGAAGCAGCCTCCCTGCCCAGAAAAACAACCAGCACCAACAAAGAGACAATGGGCCTCGAAAGAAGTACAAGGCAAGTATAGCCTCCAAACAGAGAGAGCAGAGAGCGGACAAGACAATGAAGACCAACTTCCAACCCTACATGCCAGTCAGGGTCTGAAACATGCCAGAAACTGTCCACAACCAACTCCACCAGAGGCAGATCATCAACCTCAACCCCAAGCAACGAAAAAACTCACACAGAGGTAAAGAAGCACTAAAAAAGCTAGAGAGAGCCCGAAAAACCTGTAGACAGAGAAAGAGGAGAAAAGACACAGCAAGAGAAATCCACTTCCAACCCTACATGTCAGTCAAGGTTTGAGATAAGGCCACCATTCTCCTCAAACAACCCCTCAACAAGAACTCCAAGCACCACAACCAGCACCAACACCAAAGAAGAGACAAAGGGACCCGAAAGAAGAAGGATAAGGCAAGGAGAGCCTCTAAGCATAGAGAGTAGAGAGCCGACAAGACAATGAAGAACAACCTCCAACCCTACCTGCCAGTCAGGGTCTGAAACATGCCAAAAACTGTCCACAAACAACTCCACTAGAGGCAGACCAACAACCTCATCCCCAAGCAACGAAAGCCCCCACATAGAGGCGAAAAAGCCCTAAAAAGGTCAAAGAGAGCTAGGAAAACCTGTAGATAGAGAAAGAGGAGAGAAGGCACAACGAGAAAAAACCACTTCCAACCCTACATGCTAGTCAGGGTCTGAGATAAGGCCACCAATTTCCTCAAACAACCCATTAGCAAGAGCTCCTAGCACCACAACTAGCACTACACACACAAACACAGAGCGCCATAACCCAAATAACAACCGCCGCCCAACACAAAGCAAGAACAACAAGGGAGGCCACATGTTAAAACCTAACTAATCTACAGTTATGAATAACCAACTAACTAACTAACTAATGAATTGCAGCTGAAGAAGAAACTGGTTTTGAATGAAGAAAGAAATATAATCCGAATAATTCTATATTCAATTAAATAAATGCACCATTTCAGCTGAAAGATAACTATCATCAAATAAATCAACTAACAATTATAACCAACTTAACTGTCTAACTCCTTTGCTTTTATAAAAGAATTGTTCTAACAACTGGCAACTAACATGCTAAGGCATTTTCATTAAAAGAAACATGAGATAAGGGTTCAGAAATTACAGCAAGGAAGTTGGTTCACTCGAGTTGGATTCTCTATCATCAAGGGTAAAGGTATATCATCTGGGGCTTTACCGCCCAACCAAAGGCCTATTGGCCTCCCGTGTTCTTCAACTGAAGAACCCGTCCCTTCACGAGGGTAATTATCTTGGATCGATTTACCAATGTGCCCTTCTGAGTCTGGTGCCATGAACCTACACTGCTGGCCGATCCTTTCTTTGTAGGTACCCCCTATTCGAAAAGACCATTTTGACCTTAAGCGTATCTGGTTCATGGTGGCTGACCTATGCCTAACTGGCATCATAGCTTGGCCAAGGTTTTGTTAGGAAGATCTGACACTCCTGTGCCGTTAGCACCTTCACCCTTACTCGACATTAAATTTTTCTTTTCCATTTATTTATTATAAAAGTTATCTTATTCCGAGGGTTTCCTTATCTGAACTTGCTTCCCCATTTAGTACAGACAGAGCAGTTAATCTCAGTTATGGCTTTTGTTGCTATGTTCAGTTTTTACGGTTACTTCTAAAATTCAAGGATCAACCACATTTAGGCTTCTCATGACTGAAGTCTTGCACATTAGATCAGGGGTAAGAATTGGAGACTGATACTTTGGTACAACAAAGAGAAGGCAACTCAGAAGATAATATAAAACTCGGAAAGGTGGTCCATACATAGTCCACAACTTTGCAACCACAGGCAGTGGCTAACTCAGCTAAATGGGATCAAGGAGACAAACCACTTAGACCATTTTATAACATATGTTCAGATTCCTTTAAATGATGTCTACAGTACCAATGAGATTCACCGTTAAGATAACAGGGTTTCAACAGTAATTAAACCCACTGCAAATATAGAACACTCAGGGATGCATTTGTTCATATCAGGATTAGATTCAGGAAAGATTTATTCGATAAACAAGGAGATTGCATTCAGCAAGGCATTCGATGTAACCGAGATACATACAAAAAACACCAACTACCTCTAGTATTACTTTCAAGGAACATTTGATACCAGAAACTAGACTCATGAAGTCGTTTGAAACTAGAGGCTGAACAAGAAAGGAATTCGATGCACAAAAGTTCTCTTGGGAATCGCACAGAAATAAAGAAAGACACCATTGAGAGCAACAAAGAAAAAGCTACGTTTTTGACAGGAATCTGGTCGGCAGTCCTTAGACGTCTTTTGATGCAAGAGACGCTATCAGCGTCGGGTATTGCCTCAACGAGAAAACCAGGTACCAAAGCCAAACAAAGGTAGCGAGAAACGACTCCAGCACTTGCGGGTTCACTGCTCTGGAGGTCCCGACGCGATATGGCTATGTCTCAAGAACGATTCTTTCCGAGGTGAAAAGGAAAATCCCTCTGAAATGAAATCCTTCCTTGGAATACCCCTCCTGATACCTCTCGAGCCCAAAGAAAGAAAACAAAAAATGATAAAACAAGGGAGCCCCCAAAAAGAGAAGGATTTGAGCCATTAGTAGCCATTGCGGCTGCATGGCTTCTCTCCATCCGTTACTCCAAGGCACGAATGGTGAAACAAACTCCTGATGCCACCACTCTCTCAATTAATTTTCCACTAAGCCAAATTAACATTCCACCCCCACGCGGTAAAAGAAACTCGACATAAAAAAAAAGAATTCAAGACTTAAGTTTTTGTTATAAGTTTGACTTTAATTTTAGACTTGAGCATAATATAAATATATATATACTTTTAAATGATTTTGACTCAATAATTATTTAATGAGTAAAAGAAAATATTGGTTTAATGTTATTTATTATTATTATTTTTTTTGATAAAGGCCAAGGTATGATTTCGACACATTGATCTTACGCCGGCTCAGAGCAATTGGTAAATGGCCCTTGATAATCAAGCCCTCTCCCGGATGATATTCCTTTTTCTTTCGACGTTGACGAACCTGCATCCCCTGACACAGAGGTTGTGGTTAGAACGTTCTTATCATTTAAATAATATGCGCATCACACAAGTTTACTCCTAACTCATTTCTAGTGAGTAAAAGAATTCCCAACATAACTTAAATAATCATTTACATTTACATAATAAGGGATAAAAGTATTTCCATTATGATTCCACATAAAAATCATTATCTTATTTTCAATTTGATTGTCTCATGAATTTAATTGTCTGTAACTACCATAACGGCCAACAAAATTTCATTGACATGAGCTTGACCTAATTAGAGGGATGTAACACCACAGGCAGAGCCAACACAGAACACGCACGAGAGAGGACCCACAAAGGAAGCCACGCCTCGAGCAACAGAACAAAGCAAACCAAAAATAGAGAGACCAAGCAGCAGCATGGGAAAAAGGCCAGTGGTGCCAAACGATCCTCTTGACACCATCTACCTCCTCATCCGCGTCGTCCCCATCACCATCCTTACCTTCCCCATTACAATTATCAATAGTTGTAACTTGTAAATTTGAAATTTTATACCTAGTGATTGATTGTTTATTGCTCGCTTAGCTAGGTTTGAAGAAAAGAGCCTACTTGTACATTTGAAATTTTATACCTGGTGACTGATTGTTTATTGCTCGCTTAGCTAGGTTTGAAGAAAAGAGCCTACCTCTTCTTTCCTTGTAATTTTTCAATTCATCAACAATGAGGTCGACCACCTTAGCTTGGGGTGTCATCCTCTAAATGCAAGTAGCGAGGCCCTCCATAACCTTTCTAGTAGGATCTGAGTAGATGTTTGAATGGAAGAAACGGGAGTTCAAGAAGTACCCTGCTGCATGGATGGGTTGGCGGAGTTGATTGTTCCACCTCCTATCAATAATCTCCCATATGGGATCAAATTTGAGGCTGTCCCCCTTATAATAATTTCTTATAGCCTCCTTGGTCCTACCCATGGCCTCATAAAGATACTCCATTGGGGTTTTATCCCCATCTACCAAGCGTAAAACTCTAACCAAGGGCTTCGACACGTACAATATAAAAATGCAAAAAGATTAAAGTTACAAATTTACAATAAAAGACATTAAAAAAGTAAATTCAATTTGTATTTAAATTCAAAGTTTTGAAGTTACCTACACATTCTCTGTAGCTCTTTGTGCAAATAGGTTGTCGAAGACAATGCATGCAACCCTCTCTCCTTCTGGCTTCTTGAAATAAGTTGAGTCTATTGAAAATAGATAGCATCGGTCAGATGATTGATTGTTGTTATGTGAAAGATAAAATATTAAATAAAGGGACACATCCCTTGAGCCGGCGTGTCTCCACTTTGTGGAGACACATCCACTCATGAGACGTGTCTCCCACTTTGATATTTATATTGACTCCTTCTTCATTTGGAAACATGGAAATTGATAGATGTTTACCCGTGAGGATTGACAGTTATAGAAAGAAGAATTTAATCATTTATTAACATGGTATCAGAGCCACGGTAGGAAAGATTCGATTAAATTCATGATCTCTGGGTTCGTGAGGAATGGAGAACTGAGGATGCACACAGATTGTTTGATCTAGTGCCTGAACGAAATGTGATCTCTTGGACTGCCATGATGACGAGATGTTGAAGGAACAAATAATATTTTAAAGGCACAAATTTAAGAGTCATCGCATTCTCCAGGGGGTGTTGGATAATCAGTGGATGAAGTGGCGTTAAAATTATCATCAAACACTTGACTTTTAGAACATTCGCCATTTCATGCTAATAAATTTATTAGCGAATTGAAGAGGGAAAGGGACTCGACTCTTGAAATTATTAGCGGCTCCCTTATGAATGTTAAAATGGCTGTTGATGAGATCATCGAAGTCATTTCCCTGAGGCGCAACACACATATAGGGAGCCAATAAAACAAGGGACTGTATTTTTGAAGACATACAGAGAAGTCATGATTGGATGTGTGGCCGTCCAATTCTCTTATAGCTGCTAGTGATTCGAGAAATCGTAATTATCAAAAGGAGTCTTTAGTCGCTCAATGCTCATCATATAAATTAAGCAAGCGGAATGGAAAATTGTGTTGATGAGATCATCGAAGTCATTTCCTTGAGGCACAACACACATATAGGGAGCCAATATATGAAGAAACTGGGAAACTGTATGTCGAATGTTTTGACATAATCACAACATAATCTCAAGCCCCGCACCTGTGTAAAAGAAGTTTGGGAGTAATAAAGGAATATTCTTAAATTGAAGAACTGTAACACTTCTTGGATGCCGATAATCACGGGTGGTAGTTTGCCTGAGTCGTGAATGTCTGACCCGTGCAAATCCAACACTACCAATATTAGCACTGCAATTAGTCTTGAGCACCAGAAAGGTATCATGGGAATCATTTCTTGGATGTATGAAGCAGTTCATAACTCTCGAGTGGCATCAGGAGATTATTCAGAGACTCTAAGACATTGATCTACAAGTCTCTCAAATGGGCGTCGAATGTAGCAATCTGTGTTGATCATTGGAGTCATCAACCTACTTATAGTGTAAAATATTGATTTATTTACTGATGTCGTCCTCTAAATGTATGCAGGAGTGACGCAAACAAGAACGGTGTATATAAAGAGGGGCCTTGAGCGCATCTTCAAAGTCACCGGTCATTTCATGAGTCAATTCAGGAGTGTCTACATGATGTAATTCTACCTAGATGAGAATGATTTCCTGTAGCCTGGGCGTGTCTTCATCACTCCTGTATCATAGCGCTTGGTGGCTCCCGGATACTTGATGAGTAAGAAGGAATAATGTTCATTTAGCATGTGGTGAAGCTCGGTCAAATCTTGAAGCTTAGCTCTAAACACTCTTTCCGTCTTAAGGCATTTTGCGACTGGTATTTTCTTGTGGTACCTTCTGAACCAGTGGGAGAAATATCATGCCTCCTTCAATTGAGCAAGATCTCGTGAAAGCCAAGTGCAAACCTGAAAAGTGTTAAGTTTAGCACTCTCAAGGAGTAAAAGATGGAAGAAAGAGATAAGTATTTTGTTTGCTTTGGTTGTATCCACCCTTCTAGGCTAAAATTCAGTTTGCTGAGTTGTGCAAATCCGATTTCACTTGCTTGGATTACGTGTGGTGTTCACTGGGATAAGATTCTTTAGAATTAAGAAATATTCATTGCAAGTTGTTCATACTAATTTTTGAGTGTGACTCTTATGACTAATTTTCTATATGCATTTTCTGTGATAGAGCCTCGAGAGAAGTTTGGTTCTATATGTTGACTTCGTAATGAAATCTGTGTAGATTGTCTTTTGTTATACTGAGATTAGCTCTTCCGAGAAAATGGAAGAAAGACACGTCTAAAAACAATGAAGATGAATGATTAATTATCTGGGGTTACTCAGGAGATTTTGATATCATTGAGATAAGTATTGCATGGTTGATGAATTGTTATGTAGTTATTGATTCATGCTATAACTTTGAGATGGTCAATCATGTATGCTTCTAGCAATGGTATTTTTGAGATAGTTGAGTTTCATGAACTGTTAATAATCTCTTCTTAATGCTTTTAGGACGGATAAAGAAGTGTAAGAGATTGCTTCCATGAAAAGCTTGATGCATCCTGTAGGTTGAAAAATGGAGACATTGCTTGCAACCATGAGATTGTGTGAATGGCTGAAGAATTTTTTGAAAAGGAAGCATTAACCTTCAGAGGGAGCTCTATGTCTTGCTGAGAACAAGTAAGGGTTGTAATGTTGCAAGGCCAGATGCTAAATCCTTGAAGTACCTCTTCAGTAGTTGAGACCAGAATTGCTCATGTCAGTCAACCTGGATTTAACATTGGTAGCTCCGCAAACCTATTCATAATAGAGTGATCTGGGAAGAGGTCGAAGAGAACAACCCTGAATCTCTAGAAAGGTGTGAGTTGGAAACCATTTCTCTAAAGCAAGTAGTGCAGACGTTTTTGGACAAGGAGGTCAGGAGGCTGATGCAAGTACTTAGAGCTTCAGAGGGAGTCACATCATCACTTGTTGTAATGCATAATTCTCTGAGATGGAGAGATATGAGGTGAAAGCCCTTGTTCATCTCTGAGACTGAGATGAGGCGTCATGTTGAGAGACTCCATGACGACATCACGTTGAGAGACTCCGTGACAAATATGCAAATTGAAGAAAGCCCTATATGGACTTAAACAGGCCCCCAGAGCTTGGTATGAAAGAATTGACAGCTACCTCTTGGGACTAGGATTTTCCAAGAATGATGCAGACCCAAATCTTTACCTTAAGGTAATTAAAGGTGAGATGTTAATAATTATTTTATATGTTGATGATCTACTGATAACAGGGTTAGATCACCTCATTGCTCAAGGAAAGAAGGATCTAACTTCAGAAGAGCCCCAAGCACCCGCAGTGTGGCTTAAGGGGGGGGTGTTGGAAATAAGCCACACCTGGACTGACGATGGGCTGGCCACAAGGGGCCAATAGCTCAGTTGATAGAGCACTCCAGCAGCAAATGGAAGGTCCTAGTGAATGCTCTAAGCCAGTTCATGTGTGAGCCAAAGGAAATTCACCTTATGGCTGTGAAACATATATTGAGATATCTTCAAGGCACTATTGGATATGGCCTTCTTTACAAAAATAATCAACTAGATCTACATGGATACTCTGATTCAGATTGGGTTGGGAGTGTAACCGATCGGAAAAGCACATCAGGATGTTGCTTCAGTTTGGGATCGGCTATGATCTCTTGGATCTGCAGAAAACAGTCTTCAGTGGCACAAAGCTCGACAAAAGCTGAATACATTGCAGCCTCTATGGGGGCAAGAGAAGCAGTTTGGCTCCGGAAAATTGCTTGTGGGACTCTTTGGTGAACCCTTGAATCCTACTATCATTCATTGTGATAATCAGAGTTGCATTAAGCTCTCTGTAAATCCAGTATTCCATGATAGATCTAAGCATATTGAGATCCCCTACCATTATGTAAGAGACATGGTAGAAAGGAATGTAATCCAGTTGGAGTATATTAGTACAAATGATCAAACAGCAAACATTCTCACCAAACCTCTCTCCAGAGTCAAGGTTGAACACTTCAGGAAGAACTTGGTATGGTTGAAATGTAATTTGATATTATGTTTGAAATTCAAATTGGTTAGAAGTTGTACTAATATATTTAAAGATGTTTAATGTGTAAACTCTTTTGTCATGTATGTAACTCCATGACCTTATGGGCCGCTCCCCCTGTGTACATTATTGAAAGGTGACGATCTTTCTAATAATGAACACTTGTATGTGACATTGTAAAGTGACGACTCTACAATGATGAGTTGAACTATCATGATAGATATCATGTGACTTGATATTTATGGACATGTCATGATAGTATCTCTTGGACACCTTGATGGATATCATGGGACTTGATGTCATTT
Source organism: Sequoiadendron giganteum (assembly GCA_007115665.2). Classification (NCBI taxonomy): domain Eukaryota; kingdom Viridiplantae; phylum Streptophyta; class Pinopsida; order Cupressales; family Cupressaceae; genus Sequoiadendron; species Sequoiadendron giganteum. The sequence continues at coordinate 533,233,433 of CM021104.1, read as the reverse complement.
GAAGATCATTGTGATCCTTAAGAGATAATCATGGTGGATAATTATATATATGTGGATATGCCATGAATTATTATGGTAGACATCATGTGACTTGATGTCAGTGCACATACCATAATGAAGATGTGTTATGAAGAATGTCATGTGACTTGACACTTTCAGAAGCATACCATATCTTCTGATATCACGAGTTAGGTGATATCACTTTATACTTGTTTGGAGTTTATCTTCCCTAGATAAGAGGGAGTGTTGAATAATGAAGATGTGTTATGAAGAATGTCATGTGACTTGACACTTTCAGAAGCATACCATATCTTCTGATATCACGAGTTAGGTGATTTCACTTTATACTTGTTTGGAGTTTATCTTCCCTAGCTAAGAGGGAGTGTTGAAAATAGATAGCATCGGTTAGATGATTGATCGTTGTTATGTGAAAGATAAAATATTAAATAAAGGGACACATCCCTTGAGCCGACGTGTCTCCACTTTGTGGAGACACATCCGCTCATGGGACGTGTCTCCCACTTTGATATTTATATTCACTCCTTCCTCATTTGGAAACATGGAAATTGATAGATGTTTACCCGGGAAGATCGATAGTTATAGAAAGAAGAATTTAATCATTTATTAATAGAGTCCAGCCATGCTTGACTCACAAACATTTGTTTCAAAGCCGTCAACGAACCAAGAATGCTTTGCAACGTTAAGAAAATCGTTGCAAACCTTGTTACACTAGATCTCACCAACTCTTTCCCTTGGGTGTGATCCCTCATCAAGTGAAGAACCCAAAGGTGATTGTAGATAAATTTTATGATCCTCCTTGCATCTTCTACAATTGGTGTGACCCAATCAAGTTTACCTATGTCCTCCAAAAGAAGGTCAAGGACATGTGTTGCACAAGGTGACTAAAAAAATGTGCCGTGTCTATCTTGGAGGATTCTACCAGCTGCCACATATGCTGTTGCATTGTTAGTAATTATTTGCACAACATTTTCAATTCCATCCTCCATGTAAACTTGTTCCAACATTTGAGCCAATTTTTTTGCATTTTTCACTATGTTGGAGCCATCCATTGATTTCAAAAACACCACTTCATTTTTGCAAGCTACCAAAAAATTAATGACGGTGCAGTTTTTACCATCCGTCCACCCATTGGAAAGAATAGTGCAGCCATACTTTTTCCATTCATTTCTTTGTTCTTCTACCGCTGCCCTTGCCTTATCACTTGCATTATTTAGCAACCTACAAGTACAAAGTGAAATTAAGTACACAATTTTAATTTGTAAACAAAAAATAGCTTACATTCATCATAAATTGCTATAAATTAAAGAACATAAATTTATCAAAAAAATTAAATTAACTAACCTCCCACTCAAGTCTATGCAAGAAGGCGCCTTGTAGCCTTTTCTTGCAACTATCAATGTAGTAACCAAATTGTGCCATTATGGAGAACTTGCCACATTGAAAGGGATGTTGTTAAAATACCAAAAATCAGCACAAGCAATGTCTACCTGCTCATGCACCTCCCTATTCTACCCAGTTACCTCTAAGGAAGGTTGTGCTCTGGGTGTGTTTCTAGGCACAAAAAAGTCATGTATCGTGCGTGTATGTGCTTATCCTGGTGCTCTACTAGAAGTAGATGAAGGGCTTTGCAGTGGTGGTGGGTTTGCTTCGGATATGTGGACCACGAAGAGAGCTCACTATGCCCTGAAGTGCATCATGATCTGACTCAAGGTTGACTGGAGCACCTTGAGAAGAAGTTATGGATGCTTGCATGGCTGCCTTTGCTTTCTCCCTTTGTAACTTTTTTTCTTCTGTGGCTGCAATTATGGCATTCATTTGTCTTTTTATTTCTTTAGTGGTGTTAGGACAAGGCCTGGTGTTAGGACAAAGCCTGGCATCATGATGAGTGATGCCTGCAAGATGGTATTTGAGGTGGTTTATGCCTCCATGAAATAGTTTTTTGCATTTAATGCAATAAACTGAGCCAAGGTCCGGTCCTTGATAGGCATATTTCCAAGTAGGATCTCTAGCTTTTGTAGGACGAGTGCCTACAAATGATGATGGCGACACGGATGGGGCAGAGCCTGAGGCTGAACCGTGTGCAAAAGCTTCTCTATTTGCCATTATAAATTAACCTACACATACAAAGTGAAAGCACAACTTGTTAGTTTTTTAATCGAAATTTAAAAAACAACCTAAATTAGATTAAATCAATATAGATTGCTTTAAATTAGTAAAAATTTAAACTAATATATGATTATAAACATTTTCTTAAAAAAAAAAAAGGATTAAAAAAATAAACTAGGGTTTGAAAAATTTGTGAAAATAATGAAAAAATCAGAAAATTACTTTAAATTAGTAAAAATTTAGACTAACCTAAGATTTTGAACATTTTTTCGAAAAAAAATATGGATTCAAATAAAAAAAATAACTAAGGTTTGAAAAAATGTGAAAACAATGAAAAAATCAGAAAAAAATGTAAAAAAAGGGAAAAGGGTGGTAAATCTTGTTTTGATGAATTTACATCTTGTTTTGATGAATATAAATGTATTTATAACCTTCTTATACTACATTCATGATCTTTTTTAAACTTAGATGCAACAAAAATGATTTTTTAAAAAAAAAAAAAGAAAGAAAAATCAGAAAACCTACCTGGAAATCTAATTTGCCTTTGAAATTCGATCAAAATCCTCTTCAAATCTTGTTTCCTTGATGCAAAATCGCTGCAAATATTGGACGAGTTGTTTTTGCAAACTCGCCGAGTTTTTCGCCTTGACTTGTTAGTTTTGAAATAGAAAATTAAAAAACAACCTAAATTAGATTAAATCAATATTAGATTGCTTTAAATTAGTAAAAAATCAAACTAATATAAGATTCTAAACATTTTCTTATAAAAAAGGATTAAAGAAAAAACTAGGGTTTAAAAAAGTGTGAAAATAATGAAAAAATCAGAAAATTATTTTAAATTAGTAAAAATTTAGACTAATCTAAGATTGTAAACATTTTCTTCGAAAAAAAAAGGATTCAAATAAAAAAAATAACTAGGGTTTGAAAAAATGTGAAAACAATGAAAAAATTAGAAAAAAATGTGAAAAAAGGGAAAAGGGTGATGAATCTTGTTTTGATGAATATAAATGTATTTATAACCTTCTTATACTACATTCATGATCTTTTTTAAACTTAGATGCAACAAAAATGAAGAAAATGTTTTAGAAAAAGAAAAAAAGAAAAATCAGAAAACCTACATGGAAATCCAATTTGCGTTTGAAATTTGATCAAAATCCTCTTCAAATCTTGTTTCCTTGATGCAAAATCACTGCAAATATGTGTTAAACGCTTGGGAAGGTGTTTTTGGTGAAGGAGAGCAACTGATAGACCTGAAAAAATGAAATGAAAGTGCTTTCTAGTGGTCGTGGGAGATTTTTTTTTGGACGGGTGAGTTTTTTTTTGCAAACTCGCCAAGTTTTTCGCCTTGACTTGGCAAGCAGAAATGGCGAGTAAATGCAGGGAAAACCCGCCGCCCAAAAATACCACAGAAAAATACCACAAGATCTTCTACCCTTTGGATGGTATCAAGATTGCTTTCTTTTTATTTAGAAATGGTAAAATAGGTTCTTACATGCTATCTCTGCTACTGTAATTTAGTTGCTTGCTATCAAACTTTTTAACTAACACATGCTAACCAGAATGGAATGAATTGCTAACCTCTCTATGAACTTAAAAATGATTCTGCCAAATTACAAATCCATGTGGCAGTTATTTATATATTTTATTAAAGAGACAAACTCCAGTCTTAATTGAAGACTTTTTCAAAATTCTAGATAAGAGGTGGTAATACTTTAGCTGAGCTGAAGCACTCTTGGATCTCAAGGAAGAACTAAAGGTGTAACACTTCAGTTATACACATGGTTGGAGAAGTTGATTTCCTGAAAATAAGAGCATGCATGTAGGCACCATCAAAATTGGCGGTTGCGAGGTACTTCACAGTTGTGTTAGTTGAAGGCATTCAAAACTGACTTAAACTTCATAAGACAGTTACCAAATTCCTAGAACAATTGTCAAAAGTCAACAATTACCCTTCCAAGTTGATAAAATCACGATTCTGCATGCCCTGGAGTTGACTGGTCAAGTTTGGAGCTGACTATTAGTCCATTCTGGATCTGGCTGTAGCAGTGTGGGCAAATTTGGAAGGCTTAAAAGCATTGTGGACTGTCACATTTCAGCTCCAGATTCTTCTTCTCTTCTTGGGATGCTGTATTTGTCACAAATAACTGGACACATACAGAAAACAAGATATTGCATGATCTTTTAGGCTTGTTTAACATTAAGAAAAAATAAGCAAAAACACAATATATTTTACATTATAATAAGTATAAGCTTTTTAGTCCCATATTAAAGTTCACCACAATAAATGTTTTAGCAAAAAATATACAATGTCTTCTGATAATTGATGAGATATTATTTGGTCTCATCAGTTAACTAGCCAACCATTTAGAAAGCTATTTTTTCTTAACCACCTTGTCATCTAGAAACAAACTTAATATTCCTTCTATTTCTTACTCATTATTTGCTGTACTATTTGAAGGCTTTACAAAAGTCATCGTAGAGAAACCTCTTGGCACTTTACCCTTACCTCCATTGGCAACCTTAAAGATTGTCACTTGTGACTATGGTTGTAACAGAGGGCTTGGCTGTGCATTTCTCTTTATTCGAAACTGACCCAAGAGAAATGATGGATACTGAGGCATTTGCTTCTTTTTATTGCCTTCCAGCTGAAATTCAACTGCTTTACTTCAATTATTATTAGGTGATGGTTGTGTAGCTCGACATTCTAGTTTACATCAATCATTGCCCAGAATATTAGTGCTATTTTTTAGTAAAGAACACATGGCTAGACTTGTTTGCAGTTTATTTTGGGATGTCTAACCAAAATAAATATGTTATCTTTATTTTTACCAACTGTAAGTCATGTATTTGTGGACTGGAGGCTTGTGCTTAAACTGAGTAGAGACATTTGTTACCCGATTAGACAATTTTATTCTGAAATATTTTGTCTTTAATGTACAGACAACTGTGTGAAATCAATGTGTGCTGATTACATTTGTTGTTTTCCTTATTCAGTTTACTCATACTGTAATCTTTATTTTGTTTTATTGAAAAATGATTAATCACTGTAATCATATGATATGCAGTACATCCAGCCTCAAGATTATCAAAAGCTTTCTCAAGTGGAATTACTGGTCATTGATGAAGCTGCTGCAATTCCATTGCCAGTAGTCAAAACTCTACTTGGCCCATATCTCGTGTTTCTGTGTTCAACTGTTAATGGGTAATATAATAATATTTGAACTGCCTTTATTTTATAATTGCATTATTCTGTGAAAAACATTACATTTTGTCCTTTCTATGGATGCGTGATTTACAGTGAGTTGTTATTTGAGTATGTTATGGTTTGACATATGCAGGGTTAAAATTGATACTAGGCTTTAATGTTAGTTTTAACTTTGAGAGTTACAGGTAGCATTTGCAGAAGAAGAATCAAGTGGTTGAGAATCAAATCTGTAAAATAGGGGTTAACAGAACACATGCTCTTTTTACTCATTTTTGCATTTTGAATTGTCACCATTTTGTTTAAGATGCATTAGGCACTCCTTGTTATTCTCACTGTTAATGATTCTATGGTCCCATTTATCATACATAACCTGTGGAGGCAATTTAAAATCATAATTTGACAAAATACAAAGTTCTGGGTCTTATTTGGTTTCATTGGAGGACTTGTAGGGCATAGGATAAAACTAGTCAGACTCTGATATCAAGCTGGATTTGTGTCATAACAGCTATGAAGGCACTGGACGCTCACTTTCACTGAAGCTGATTCAACAGTTGCAGGAACAAAGTCAGCAACTAGGGAATACTGACAATGGATCTGTATCAGGTATGTTCATCTACATTTTTTTGATGTTTTTGGGTTGTTTCAATCTGTGTACCTGCTGCCCAATAATTCCTGGAAATATTTTTTTATTTGTTTGTCTGTTGTTGAATTCTGGCTGGCTCAAATGAAATATGGCTATTATGAGCAGTATGTCCTATTCAATATTGAATTTATTTATTTCAAGTTGCTTACCATGGACAGGTGCAGTGGCGTTATCCAAAATGAAAATCATTGCTGTCTTAAAAGGGAACTCCTATCCTAAGTATTGGACAAGTACCTTTTGAAATGTCTTCTGTCCCACACCTCATTTTGGGAGGGGCTGGATGAAAAGGGGTTCTTCCCTAACCTAAACTGAGTCAATCAATCTCACACATGACCCAATCAATTCAGCTGAGGAAGTCATCACTCACTTGAATAATTCCCGCTATATTAGCATTAAACGTGGAAAACGACAATTATTCCCAAGTAATTGCTGACTGCCTCATTTGTCATGCTATTTTGTAAAGTTTTTCCCAAGTTTTTGAAAGTGGTTCTGATTTTCTTTTTTTGAAATATATAATCTATGTTTTTTTTTTCTCAATTTACACTGGAGGTAGAAAGCTGCAAGGCATGAGCATACTGAAATTTTTTAGTTTAGGGTTAAGGTTAGAGCATTCTAAATTTTCTTTGATGCTTTAGTTTGACTAGATTTATTTTAGGAAAAAAATTTTAAACAATAATGAGCACTTTTCCTTTTAATTATATCTTAATGAGGGTTTAGGTAAAAATAACAGGTCTGCTAGGATTAGACCCTGTTCCATTATGGCCAAGCCTACTATTTTAGGATCAGCCCTTTGTGACAATGTCAATTTCTTTTTCTTCAGAAAACCGAACTCATTTTAAAAAAAATGATTGGCATTTTTAATGTATGATGTTTATTTTTTATCTGTGTGCACTACATTTGATGTGAACTCTGTAATTTTCTCCATTTCTAATTTTTCTATGAATATTGTGTTTTTTTTTTAAGGTTCCTGAGTTTTTGCTTAGTTTTTTCATTTTTAACCTGAGTAATTGAACTCTATACACTTCGGCGATGCTGTGTAAATGGAATTCTACTATGCTTCCATCGCTTGTATTTATGCCAAGTCTTGAATTCTACATGTGTTAATGAAGACATTTGCAGGATGCATTTGGAATGCAAGTTGATGCAGCAGCTGTTTTCAATCTTTATATCATATAGCTTTATGCTATTAAAAAATATTTAATTCTAAGAACTTAGAGCTGTAAATGCTTATGTTTCAAACTAAATTCAGTATTGATTTTCTTTATGGTATTTTTGTAAACATATTTACATTTTGGTAGGCAGAGTATTCAGAAAAGTGGATCTGGATGAGCCTATAAGATATGCTGTGGGTGATCCTATTGAATCTTGGCTTCACAAGTTGCTGTGTTTAGATGCTGCAAACTATATTCCTAATATTGATGGGAGGTGTGCATTAATATTTTTCTATTTACTGTATTACAAGTTTTGTTAAATGTCATGGAATGCCATAGAATATGTTTGTCCCTGTACTAATGTGTTTTTGTTTCATAGACTTCCACACCCAAGTGAGTGTCAGCTTTACTATGTCAACCGTGACACTCTTTTTTCATATCACAAAGCCAGCGAAATCTTTTTGCAGGTCAGAGGTCTGATTGATTTGTGTTTGTTCTTAAAATGAACAATCTGTCTTTTGGAACAACTGTTTCTGATACTTGTGGTTCCATGCATGCCACACATTTTGGATGATGCAGCGCATGATGGCACTGTATGTGGCTTCTCATTATAAGAATTCTCCAAATGATTTACAGCTAATGTCAGATGCTCCTGCACATCACCTTTTTGTGTTGCTTGGTAAGTAGCATTCACTACCCTGCTTGCCTTTTTTACCTGTGATATTTTTTTTTTTCTATTATCTAATCAAACTTTGTTTGCAGGCCCTGTGGATGAGACAGAAAATCGCTTGCCAGATATACTGTGTGTTATTCAGGTTTGGGCTGTATATCCAACTTTTTTCAAATTTTATGAATTCAAACTTCTTGATTCCTTTAATCTGCAAATCACTTGCTGTTTATGCTATTAAGCCTATGCACTCTTTACTTATGTTTTCAATGATTCTAGGTTACACATTTTTGCTATATTGCAAGTGTTGACTGTTAATTAGTTTGGTAGACAGCTGAGTGATTACTTTAACAAGCATACCTCAATCTCCCATGTACCGTGGATAGTATTTTGACACAACTTTTTGGGTTTCAAGTCAACTTGAGTGAGGTATAGGTCACTGCAATATCATTCTACCATAGTGGGAGAAAGAAGAAATTATGGTTCTGTTAGCATTTTGAATATCCACTTACGAATTTTTTTATCAAGTTGGTTCTGTGATCTATAGATGAAGTCTACAATGTAGTGTGTATTTCAAAGTAGCAGCATGTCATACAGTATGAAAAATAATACTGGCATATAAATTAGTATAAATAATTTAATTGACAGTGATCTTTCAAGATTGGAAATCGATCTTATTTTAACTACATCTGGCAGTGATCTTGCAAGAATGGAAATCAGGTTTATTTTAACTTACATTTACATGGAAAAATTATAGTCAACCATTTGTTGGATCTTAGAAAGGTGATCTTTGAAGTTCTACTGTCAACAAAATTGTTGTTATAACAAGGGCAATTCAAAATCACCATAATCATTTTGTTCAACCTGGTGGAATTTTGGGGGATTTGGGTACGAATTGTAACAGATACTACTATTTTATTGTTACATCCCACTTGGTAATTTTTGGGGTTTTAGTCTCAGGTTGTTATCTCTGATTCTGTAGGAAGACCTGTGAACAGATCCTGGGTGAAATTTGTTTATTAAAACGCAGTTTGCTCTGGTGTGTTTTAAAAAATCCAACAATATACAAAAAATTCTTTAATTTTATATTTTAAGCATGGTGAACACCCCTGTTTTGGATTAACCTTCTTCTTAGATAAGCTGACGGAGGGGTATTTCCACCATCAAATGGATATGGGACTTGCACCTGGCCTTGTTTAGTGGGTAATGCCACAGTCCACAAGTTAGATGCAGTATCTTAACCCAGTTTCAATGCTTCATCATGTCTACCAAGATCTGAACCATGGAGTCCTTAATGAAGACCCCAAGTTTTAAGAAAATAGATCTGTTTTTCTAAGTTATCAGTATGGGTTCAGGTATTTGGATATGGCAATTTTCTTTTGGAGTTTGGTTTCATTTTGGGTATGTATGCACAAAAATGAAAAAACATTTAAAAATTAACTTCATATATATAGGACATGCATTTAATATATATATATATTACTATTTAAAAAATGTTAATAAATGTAAATTAACATAAAGTTGAAAACTAAATAATTAATTCAATATAATTTATTGTAAATAATTAACATTCAATCCCAATAAATAAATGTAAATTTATTAAAAGTTGCTAAAAAGTAAAGCATGTATTTTTTATAAATGTGAAACAAGTAATTATTGCTTTTCATGGATAAATGTAGCAGATAATACTCAACAGCTCTAAAAATCTCTAAAATAAATAATAAATTAAAAAATAAATAAAGAGCAGCATGCAACTTGAAACAACAACAGCACCAGAAACTATGCACATGTTCATTGACCATCGATTCAGCTTCATTTCAACACACATCCTACAGAGAAGTCAGTATGAGGGGTTGAGATTTGATGGTATTGAAGCAGCTTTAGGTGATTCAGCTATGATCAGTCAAAGTCTAAAAATAAAAGAAAAAAGAAAAATAGGTTTTTTTTCTGAGCAGGTTCACCTTGGGTGCTGTCTTCTAGGTTTGTCATGGGTTCACCCGGGTTCTGGGATGAACCCTCAGTCTACTGTATGTGCTCTAACTGAATCCCCTACTGAATTGGCCCAGAATCTTCGATCAGGTACAGACTGGACCCAGATCCAGGTAATGCAGGGGATGAACTGGTAACTTAGCTTTTTTTGATATGATAAATTGCCCTTTTGATGAAGACAACCTTCGATTTCATTGCCATGAGTTTGGGGTACCTCTTACTTCAACTTCATCTTTGATCTGTACCCAGCCTTGTCTGTTGGGAAAAGAGCAGCCAGTGATCTGGATGTGGTATTTTATCGAATTCCAACTCTTCATGTTTCCTGGGATTTGAACCTGTGGCTCAGTATCAAAGCCTTGATGCTAGTTTAGCTTATCTCCCTCAATTTCAATTTATTTTAACCTGACTAATCCTAGTCCAAAACCGGAAGGCTTTATTATGAGATTAGATTGATATAAATAATAATAAATACAAGAGCAGGTGTGGTCGCTACATTTCTATTTGAGAATTCTGGTCATACTAGGTTATGAAGCTATATGGACGTATGCATATTCTATTTGAGAAAGAAACATATATCAGGCATGTGCATACAGTTTTCATTGGCTGGGCATGCATATGGCTAACATGTGTTCGATTTATGATCAGATGTAATGCACAGAAATTTAATTAAAAATTCAACACAAAGACACAGCCAATATCCTGGGAAAACCCTCCAACCTGAGGGAGAAAAACCCAGCTAATATATCTCTTATATATTGATTGAATAAGAGCAGAAATCTGCTTACAGCTTAGGCACAAAACAATGCCAATTTGATACAATGAATAATAGCACCTCTCTTAGATGCAATAAACAAGAGAATATAACAATCTCCTTGGAGTCGATCTGCTGCTTCAAAATGACGAACTTGCTGCTACAGAATGAACTTCTTCTAGAATGCAAGTCTGAACTTAACTTGATGATCAAACACAAATGAAAGGCATTGTATATATAGGCAACCAAATAAAATTCACATCTCTTCACCAAGAAAGGTCGGCCTCTAGAAAAGACGTCTTTGTGGAGAGGCGCGATTTTCTAGAAGAAGTCGGCCTTTATTAAATGTAATATTATTTATTAAATAAAATCATTTTATTTAATTACAAATGGATGAAGCACCTCTTCATATCTTATATCAAATAAATTAAATAGCCCATGGCTATATTTAATTTATCTCTCATCATGTGAAATCGCACTTGGAAGTAGATGCCCGCGGCTGCATATCATCAACACTCCCTCTCAGCTAGGGAGGAATACTTCCACGAGGGGTGCTGCCCCTCGACCCCGTTGGGGGCGTTGCCCCCAGACCCCCTCAAAGGGCGCTGCCCCTCGACCCCGCTTGGGGCATTGCCCCTAGACCCCCACAAGGAGCGCTGCCCCTCGACCCCATTGGAGACATTGCCCTCAAACTCCCATTGAATTTAATTGATTTTCTAGGTACTCTCCAAGTCCAAGTTTCCATAGTTTTCCTACAAGTCTTCATCTATAATATCACATTTAAGGCTTTTGAAACTATACAAAACTCCATGGCGCACCTCATTTTCATGGGAAAGAGGAAGATGTAAATTTGTAAAATATATTAATGTAGTATTTACTTTCATTTTTATAAAAACAATTTTCTATTTTCATTTTGTTTAAGAATATCAACATCGGCGCATTCCACATGAGTATGCCATTTTGTACCCAATTTGCTTTCAAATCAATCAAATACAACTATCAATTGGCATTTGGCATTTGGCATTGATCAATGATCAAGTATCGTACTATGAAATGATTTAGTTTTACAATTCTATATATTTCTCTTATTTTTTTGTATATATAATACATATATATACACACGTACCCATACGTACTAAAACCCCTAAATTTTTTTTTCACGTACCCACGTACTGGATTCTCGTACTCGCACCCGTCCTTGAACCTGAACCGGTAACTTAGGGCTACACCCATGAAAAGAGTTTATCACCTCATCGTGAAAGCATATCACCTCATCGTGATATCAACCATCATGGCTACCTCCATAGATGGTATGTACAAGTGCTCATCACTCAATGTGATGTTGTCACGTCACCGTGACGTTCACCATGGCTCTCCCAGAGGGTGAAACACAAGTACAAGAAAATCATCACGGACTCCCTCACGTGATGTTGTCATGGAGCCACACACATGACATCCACCATGGCTCTCCCAGAGGGTGGAAACAAGGGCTTTCACCTCAAATCTCAAAGAGAAATGCATTATCAAGGGCTTGCACCTCAAATCTCTCTCAATAGAGAAATGCATTAACAGAGAATCACTGATACTGAGACTCCTTCTCAGCTAGGGCTTGATTTTCCACCATACCAAACTTATCTCGAAAGTACACAAACTTTATCCTGGAGAGAGGCTTAGTGAGAATATCTGCCATCTGCTAATCAGTGCTGATATACCTCAACTGTATAGCTTTCCTCAATACCATATCTCTGATATAATGGTATTTGATCTCAACATGTTTAGTTCTGTCATGAAACATAGGATTGACAGAAAGCTTCACACAACTTTGGTTATCACAATGAATGATAGTAGGCTCCATTGATTGCCCAAACAATCCTGCAAGGAGCTTACGAAGCCACACTGCTTCACGAGTTGCTACACAGGCTGCAATATACTCTGCTTTTGCTGTACTCAATGCCACAAAAGACTACTTCCTGCTACACCAGGATATCATCACAGACCCCAATCTGAAGCAACATCTAGAGGTGCTCTTTTGATCATTGACACTCCCTGCCCAATTAGAATCAGTAAAACCATGTAGCTTCAAATCCACACTTGATGAATATCTCAACCCATATCCAACTGTGCCACACAAGTATCTCAGGATATGTTTAGCTGCAACAAGATGTATCTGTCTTGGTTCACACATGAACTGACTAAGTGCACTCATCGCATGGCAGATATCTGGTCTAGTGTTAACTAGATACATCAATGAACCAATCAACTGCCTGTACGTTGTGGGATCCACCTGATCTGAGCTAGCTGCAACCTCCTTTAACTTATGTAAGTTGGTTTCCATAGGTGTAGACATAGGTTTGCAATCAATCATACCAAACCTCTTTAGAATGTCAATGGTATACTTCCCTTGACTTAGAATCATCTCATCTGGTTTTTGCCAAACTTCTAAGCCAAGAAAGTAATGTATGAGACCAAGATTCTTCATTTCAAACTTAGAAGCTAGCTCCTTACATTTGAGAATGAGGTGTTCTTCTCCAGTGATAATCAGATCATTAACATACAAAACCAAAATCAATCCTTCACCATTAATTACCTTGAAGTAGAGGTTTGAATCTACATCATTCTTTGAGAAACCCAAACTCAATAGGTAACGATCAATCCTTTCGTACCAAGCATGAGGAGCCTGCTTAAGACCATACAAGGCCTTCTTTAGCCTGCAAACATGAGACTCCTTCCCATGTACCTCAAATCCATCAGGTTGCTCAATGTAAACCTCTTCCTCTATTACACCATTTAGAAAGGTTGTCTTTACATCCATTTGGTGAATCTTCCATCCTCTAGATGCAAAATAGCAATAATAGTCTTGACAAAAGTATAACGAGCCACTGGAGCAAAGGTTTCTTCATAGTCAACTCCCTCTTTTTGTGAAAACCCTCTAGTCACGAATTTGGCCTTGTACTTCTCAATGCTCCCATTAGCCGCATGCTTGATCTTGAAGAGCCATTTAGAAAACACCACAGATTTGTCTTCGGGTCTAGGAACGATGTCCCAAACATCATTCTTAAGAATGGATTGATACTCTTCAGACATAGCATCTTTCCAAACCTATTGACTAGAAGCTTCCTCAACATTGGAAGGCTCTGACTCATCAAGGCAATATAACTGGAGAACTTATTAGGTCTCTTACTTTCTCTGAAAGTTCCTCTTGGGGCTGCAAAAATTTTTGCCTCTTGCATTATTTTCCTGGCCCAAAGAGGTCTTTTCCTTCCAATCACAATATGTGTAGGCCCATCAGTAGGTTCCAAGGGCTCGACTGGATCATCATCACCTTTAGGTTCTGGAGCCTCCCTCTGATTCTCAGGAACATGGTCAACTTCCATATCCTGAGGAGGCTCTTCATCATCGATCTCCATATGAGTGCCCTTGGATCTTCTGAATGCAACATCTTCCTCAAATGTGACATCTCTACTGATCTCAATTGACTTTTGACCCAGAATGTAGATTCTGTAGGCTTTTGATGTCTCACTATAGCCTACCAAAATTCCCTTCTTGCCATAAGGTTCCAACTTTGTCCTCTTTTCCTCTGGTACATGAACATACACTGGACATCCAAAGATCCTCAAATGACTTACTTCAGGCTTCACCCCTGAGAATGCTTCTTCAGGAGTTATATTCTCCAAGATCCTGTGAGGACTTCTATTTTGAACATAAACAACAGTCTTGGATGCTTCAACCCAAAGAGCGATTTGCAGTTCTTGGTCATGAATCATGGCTTTGACTGCTTCCACAATAGATCTGTTCTTTCTCTCTGCAACACCGTTCTGTTGTGGATTATAAGGAACACTGAACTCCCTCTTAATCCTTGCTTCAATGCAAAAGTTACAGAAGATAACTAAAGTGTAGTCTTCTCCATTATTGGATCTCAAGACCTTGATCCTCTTTCCGGACAAATTCTCCACCTGAGCTTTGAATTCTTTGAATCTCTCTAATATCTCCTCAGATTCTTTAAATTTCAAGAAATAAATCCAAGTTTTTCTAGAGTAGTCATCAATAAAAATAATGTAATACAGGAAACCACTCGAAGAAGCAACAAACATTGGACCACATAAATCAGAATGAATAAGATCTAAAACACATTTGGATCTACTTTCACTACTATGGAATGGACCTTTTGTGTTCTTACCCAAAGCACAGCCCTTGCAAGTTCCTTCATGCTTCTAGTTGAATTTAGGAAGGTCGGTGACCATCTTCTCCATAAAGGTAGAGCTCCAAAGTGAAGGTGAGCCAATCTTCGATGCCAAAGATCACACAAATTTGAAGAATCATGCACTAGAGCCTGAATAGGACGAGTGCATAGCCTGTAGAGACACCCATGTCTAACTCCAATCACCTGAGTAGTCTTGATGTTGGAGTTCTTAGCCCATATAAGAACTTTACCTTCTGAAAATGCAACTTGGTAACCCTCGTCTTCCAAGGCTGAGATGGAATCAAGGTTTCTCTTGATGCCTGGAACAAATAGCACATCATCCAATTGCAAGGAGGCGCCAGAATCCAAGTGAAGAGATGAGGTCTGAACTCCTTTCACAGAGTAGCTAGCGTCGTCTCCAATAATGACTTGTTTGCTAGAATCTTTCTCCACCAAATTAGATAGATGCTCCCTAAATCCGGTAATGTGGCGAGAGGCACCACTATTAATCAGCTAAGTGTTGGTGTCGGTAGTTACATTGCTTGACAAGGCTGAATAGAATAGGTATTCACTTGAGTCCTTTTGTAGAGAGACTTCATCAACATTTGCAATGGCGGTCTGCTGCCTAGGCTTGGTAGAACATTCCTTTGCAAAGTGACCATACTTGTCACATCGAAAACATTGGACCTTGGAGAGGTCCCTCTTCTTCTTAAATGCGGGGCCACCATCAGCTCCTTTATCTCTATTTCTCTTGAAATAACCTTTCTTCCCATCTTTCCCTTTCTTCTTTGCGGATTGAGTGGCAAGAACATGAATGTCCTCATTGATGGAACTTTGCCCAATACCTCTTGCAGCCAACCTAGACTCTTCTTGAATACGGTCTGCCCTCAATCTATCAAACTTGGGAAGTTCCAATCTTGCACTGATTGTTTGAATGTAAGACTCCCAAGATGAAGGAAGACCATTAAGAGCCAGCATGGTCAAGTCCTTGCTATCAACAAAATGCCCAATAGACGAGAGTTGATCTCTCAACTCAGTTATTCTCATGAAGTAGGCAATAACGGATTCTCCTTTCGCCATCTTCAAATGATGGAGTTGTTGCTTCAGTGCAAGAGCCTGGCTCGTGTTATTGATTTCGTACATCTCCTCCAAGGTTTTGAACATTTCTTTTGCAGTCCTTAACTTGGAGACAATAGGAACAATATGATCCTTTACGGAATCAACTAACATCTTCTTCGCCTTAATATCTTTCTTCTTCCAAAGAACGTTTTCCTCCTCATCCGTAGGCTCGGGAGCTGAGCTCTCCACAAACTTTGCCAATTCGCTTTCCTCCAAGGTGAGCATGATCCTGAATCTCCATGAAGTGAAATTTGATGCTCCCTCAAGCCTATCGTCAATCTTGAGACCATTCACCATCTTGATGGAGAGATGAAGGTGAATAAGGATGAGAAATAAATTGAGAGTATCGCTGTGATATACGAATCTGATCAAGATCTTCTTCAAACCCATTCTGATACCATGTTAGATTTATGATCAGATGTAATGCACATAAATTTAATTAAAAATTCAACACAAAGACACAGCCAATACCCTCGGAAAACCCTCCAACTTGAGGGAGAAAAACCCAACCAATATATCTCTTATATATTGATTGAATAAGAGCAGAAATCTGCTTACAGCTTAGGCACAAAACAATGCCAATTTGATACAATGAATAATAGGACCTCTCTTAGATGCAATACACGAGAATATAACAATCTCCTTGAAGTCGATCTGCTGCTTCAAAATGACAAACTTGCTGCTACAGAATGAACTTCTTTTAGAATGCGAGTCTGAACTTAACTTGACGATCAAACACAAATGAAAGGCATTGTATATATAGGCAACCAAATGAAATTCACACCTCTTCACCAAGAAAGGTCGGCCTCTAGAAAAGATGTCTTTGTGGAGAGGCGCGATTTTCTAGAAGAAGTCGGCCTTTATTAAATGTAATATTATTTATTAAATAAAATCATTTTATTTAATTACAAATGGATGAAGCACCTCTTCATATCTTATATCGAATAAATTAAATAGCCCATGGCTATATTTAATTTATCTCTCATCATGTGAAATTGCACCTAGAAGTAGATGCCCACGGCTGCATATCATCAACAATGGACCCAATTATTTTCAATCATGTTCAGATTACTATCCCATTTACTACATCATCCTGTGCCATAATATTCAGCGGCTTATGGTCATGAAATAAAAAAACATGGCATGTAGCCTTACATGTTTTCTAATTAAAGTACTGTATGTACCATCATCATGATTATTGCACATTTTTTGATGTACTGTATGTACTCTTTTGATGTATTTACCATCATCATGATTATTGCATGGTTGGTGATAACGTCAACATCATTGTTCTCCCCACGTCTTGGTCCTCTACCTCCAACAATCTGCACAAAGTCTCTTTATTCTTGACTGTGTGCGAGGCATCTATGAACTTAAAGAACATCATTGTGCCACTAGAAATCACTAGAAAGTTAATCAAGTTCCTGTTCTTGCCATCTATTCAACCAATAGATAAAACCCTTTTTCTGCCATAATCTCTTTTGGTCTTCTACTATTGCTGCATATTTTTGGTCTTCTACTATTGCTGCATATTTTTGGTTATCATCCTTTGACAATTGCCCACTAAAATCATGTGGACTTGGTGTCTTAAAGCCTGCACTGGTAGTGTTCTATGTTTTAAAAAAAATGCATCCCAATAGGAGCTGGTCACCACATTTAAAAAATGCATCGCTGTTCTAAGTAGTACCTTCAAGCGAAGGTTATGTACTTGGAATGTTGTGAGGAATGATGAAGCCCAGGAACTCAATACAACTTGAAGTTGCTTCAATGTGAGTGGAATGTTGAATTCATGGGCCAATAAAAGTGTCTCCTGTTGAATTAGGGGCAGAATTCATCACAGATGCAACAACTTCCCTTATTATTTCCATTTCGGTTTTCTTCCACTTGGTTACATGTCTCAACATATCAACCAGTGTTTTGAGCAAGCTGTTGATTGATACCTCCTCTCAAATTAAAGCTGCAATAATTACAGGTCACCATGCTCTTGATCACATTTGGTGTGCCATGCTTTCATGTAGGGTACTACTACTTTCCACTTTGTGGAATATTCTTGCAGACAAATAACATTATAAAAACATACTAAGTTGTAGGGTTTTGAAATAGTAAAGAAAAGAAGCAAATAAAAATCCCAAGCAAATGCCCCTCTCAAATTGTGCTCCAACCATTGAAAAATCTTTCCAGTCTTTGTCAATCACTTCAGGTAGCTGACATTCAAATTTCTGAAAGCAGAAAGGTCAACAAAATTCATTTTGGGGATTTTCAGTCTTCTTTTATTTCTCCAAGTTTCTTTGATCTTGCCGAGTAATTGGCGAGATTTTCTAGTTGACTTTGGTTGTGAGCTGTGTGTGATTTACTCATCGGTCTCGAAATCTCTCAAGTATTCACTGAGTTTAGAACATTACTGCTAACAACACTTTAACATTATCTAATCATATCAAACATTAAGTTTTTAAGTTTTAACTAATAAAGGACACTACTTCAAATTATCCCTTTTGAACAATTTTCGGGTTAAAGGTATCTTATCATTTTGACTTTTATATTCTTTAAAGTTTAGACAGTTTATAACATTAACGCTAGATTAGTTTGTGATATTACCTTGTATTTGACTTTGTTTAGTGTGTATTGTTTAAATGGTAACGTGTCTAATACATCTTTTTATGTTAGTATAGGCCTTCTTTAATTAAGAAAAAAAATACTAAAAATTGCTGACTCTGAAGTGCTGCTGTGGTTAAGGTTTGCTTGGAGGGACAGATAACAAAAGATTCAGTGTTAAAGAGTTTGAGTGATGGTTACCAGCCGTCTGGAGATCAAATACCCTGGAAGGTTTCAGAACAATTTCAGAATTCAGATTTCCCAAGTCTTTCAGGCGCTCGAATTGTTCGAATAGCTGTTCACCCAAATGTTGTTAGGGTACTGTTAGAAACATCCTTCTATTTGGATTTTTTATTTTTATTTTGACAGTAACTTCCTTCACCATGCCCTAACTTTCCTCTATACTTGTTTCTTGTTTTGAAAGGCTGGGTATGGATCTATTGCAGTGGAGCTCCTTACAAGGTATATCTGAGGGAGGTGTTATAAAATGCTCATAATAGTGATTTGACATTTACTTTGTAATTACTCTCTATCTGTTTTTTATAAAAGAAAATAATATGCAAAGACAAGTATTAGCTCTTCTTTTGTGTGTAGGGGTTTGTGACAGAGGGAACACTAACTAAACATTATTCCTTTCCTGGGCATTTGTTTTTACTGTTTAGTGTTTGAAACAAATATTTAATTTGGTATAGGAATACCTATAATACTATTAATATGTGACAATCGACATGCTTGCATGATCCTAAGTTGAACCATAGTAACAGAAATCTGGAAAAAAACCCGATTAATCCCGATTTTTTAGAAGTCTGCAGGCTGGACGATTTATTCCCCAATTTTTTGAAAAAATCTTTGACCTTTTGGTCAACGATTTTTTCCCATTTCAAACTGCAAAATTGCCAAAAATATGTGTTTAAGACCTGCAAAAAAATGCGAATAAAATCATGCTGATTTTCGCACGAAAAAAAACCATGAGACCATAGCTTGTTGTTTACTATTATGCTTTGATAGATTTTTTCCAAGCATCCATACCTTGTTCGAAATCACTTGTTTTAGGCTTTTAGCCATAGGAGCAAGGCAGTGGACTGTTTGATAAAATGCTTTGGTAGATATGTATGAAAAATGTGGTAGCATAGACAAGGCAGTGAACTGGTTGAAAAATTGCCTCAAAGAAATGTGGTTGCTATTGATTGTCATGGCATTCCATCACCATAAGACCACATTTCTTTGAGGCAATTTTTGATCCAGACAATGAGTGGATTGCTGGTGATGAATTTCTTGAGGCTGAGGATTTTGAGATCCTAGCGGAGTCCAACTTTGATACTCATTTGACTGAATGACTTAGGAGAGGCAAAGCCTTAGGAGCTTCATCATCAAGACTTGCATCCCTCTAGCATAGCTCTATTTATAGTAGCAACTAGCAAGAGTCATTGGCTACTTTTGATTTTTTGAAACTTTGTACTCAGTTTTTAGGTTGACTTTGTACAAACTATATTGTAATTGAAATTTTGTCATCAATCAGTTATGCTTTGTAAACTAATGCTTTGAAAGATGTGGAATGCAATGTAATCAGCGATATGAATATAAACAACAAAATCTATTTTCTATGATTCATTAGTTAAACTCTCTATTTTATTTGCTCTCTATAACTCTATTGCTATGGAAATGCCTTTCAATTAAAAAAAACAGTTTTTGTCTCTTATTCTACAATTTTTTACATTTTTTAAAAAATCCAATTTTTTCTTGATTTTTTCAAAAAATCTTGAACTTTTGGTTTGCCGATTTTTTTACCAAAAGATTTTTGCTGCTATATTCCTAACAAATTTAATTGAGTACCTAGATTCCTAATGATGTGTTAAAGATCAAATTCTATGAATACAAATTCGGAGATGGGGGTATTAATGTTGTATCTTACACTAGAAAGGCATCCTATGTTATGCTCCTTTATGATGATTTTAGGGTATTATTCTCCAGAATTAGTAAAATTGTATATTGCTTGTACACAAATTGTGGCCCTCTAACAGGGATAGGTATAGCAAGTTCGAATTATGATAATTAAAAGATCTGAATATCACAGCAGTTGAAAACTATATAACGTGTTTTAAATCTAAGTTACGGTTTGGTTTTGGGTTCGGGTTCAGGTTTGAGGGTTTGGTTCGCGGGTTTGGGCAAATTTTTTTTTGGGGTTGGGTTCGTTAATACAAAAACATATAAAAATCAGAAATATATACATATTTGCAGTAGTAATTAAGTTCAAAATGCACCACCATATTAATAGTCAAATTACATAGCAAAAATACACCACCACTTTCATAGTCAAATATTAAAATATTAGTGATACTCAAATGTCATGATATAAAATCATAAATTAAAGTTCAAACATAAAAATGTCAAGTGTTTACAATCAGCCATTATTGATCATTGATCAATCCGAATCATATGGGTCATCAAAAAAAGCATTATTAGCATCCATATTAGATGCTACATTTTGTGTAGAACCACAAATAGCGTCAATGGCACTCGCACAAGCACTGCCACTAGCACTACAACTCTCACGCTCATTAGCTGTCTTAGGCTCATAGTCATCATCATTATCAAGTGCAGCTAAGTGACTTGTGGAAGCATCCAAGTCAAGATGCTCTAGCTCAATATCCCACCTCCTTGAGTCTGCTCCTTTGGAGGAACTTTGTTTGTGTGTAAGTAGACACAAGTTTGAATGCACATACACCAAGTCCTTTGGCTTTTTTGAATGTAGCCTATTGCGCCTTATTGAGTGGATGAAGGAGTATGTGCTCCAATTCCTCTCAGAAGAAGATGAACTAGCAACCTATTAAGACCAAATTAAATAGTTAAGAGTTACAAAATTTGACAAAATAAAATATAGATATAAATTAAAATTACAAAATATAATACTTAAATTTAAAAGATAAATGAGTTTGACTATAAAACTTACTTGGGATAAAAATTTTATTGCAGGAGGTTGGAGGTGCGTGTATTCTTGGCCATGGAAGTACCACCAACTATGAGCATCCACCCTGTACTTATCTTAAAGAGCATCATGACCACAATCACAAGAGCATGCAAAACCCATGAACTTAGCCCTCACTCGATCACTGAAGAGTTTACGAAGTGCTGCCTTGTCCCCTTGACCCACTTCAACATTTCTATATTGAGCAACTCTTGATGAAGCAAAAAGTATCTCAGCACTATAATATTTGGGACTCAATGCAAAAGTGAGAAGATGCAACAGAGTGGTCATTTTGTTCCGTCTATCTACAATGATTTCATGTGGCTCTTTGGAGAACTTTTGTTTAGGATCTTCCTCTTTTGCATTGATGATGGTTTTCATCTTCTCAATCATTGAGGCGATACCATCATATACTTCACCCAAACAAGGTCTATCCATGTCAGTGTAACGGATCATGTTCAATATGGGCTCAGTGAAACTAAGGAGATACTCAACACGATCCCACCAACTATCATCTAGGATCATTTGCTTAACCTTGTTTGCCCTTTCAGTGCTAGATTGCCTCCATACAAACCAATTAGGGTTGATGACCATATTACAAAGTGCCTCACGAACCTTCATAAGTCGTCTCAACACAATTGTGTTGGAGGCAAAACGGGTTTCAACAACCTGTTTGAAAATCAAAATAAAATATACTTTAAATTTACAAAATCAAAATTTAAAATAAAAAAAAATAAAAAATATTGAGAATAAACTTACCCTCAACAACTCCAATTTTGAGGATTGTCTAAATATGCCTTGTGTCATATGGTGGTTGGTGACAAACATTTGGATGTCTTCGGCCTTAGCATACACCTATTTGATCCACTCAATTTTGGTTCCAATTTTTTGTAGCATTAGATTGAGGGAGTGGACAACACAAGGTGTCCAAAAAATGTGTGAATAGTGAATACTTCTCTTCAATCAATAACCCAACAGCCCTACAATTTTTTGCATTGTCGGTTACAACTTGCACAACATTTTGATGGCCCACTTCTTCAATAGCTTGACAAAGGATGTTAGCAATAAATGGACTATCTTTCACCTGTCCTTCACAATCCACTGCTCTCAAAAACATTGCCCCTTTAGGGGACACGGCAATAACATTGATCAATGGGCGATTTTTTGCATCTTTCCATCCATCAGAAACGATGGTCACTCTTGGTTCGATCCACGAATCCCTTATGGGCTTCAAAGAGTCTGCTACATGTTTCACCTCTTTATCCAATAAGATGCAACACACCTTCTCAAAACCTGGGCCCTTATACCCCTTTGGAGCCTCATTAATAGACTTCACCATTTTTTGCCAATATGGTGAACGAACAACGTTGAATGCCAATCCATTGACATAGACACATCTTGCTATGTCTTGATCAGCAATCTCTCTTGCCTCATTTTGAAATGAAGTTTCCAACAGTCCCTTAGATCTTTTATTTGAAGAGGGCACAGTTTGCTTTTGAGGGATGGACATAAATGGATGGCTATCTATAGGTGGAACATAAGAAGGCGATGTAGGGGGCTTCATCAATCGAGATCCTTTCTTCAAAGGATGACATGTTTTAAGATTGCTTGCTTTTTCTTGCTCAGCAGTATGTTTCAACACTATATCGTTTGGAATGCCTTCGTCATCTTCACCTGGACAAGCTTTGATGCCTAGTTCAAGGATCTTGCACAAGTGCCCTTTCACTCGATTGTATGAACTCGAATATCTAACATGGCAATGATTGCAAATTCAAACATATTCTCCACCACCTGGAAGTGGTTGAACCATTTCTACATATTCCAAAGGGGAGAGTTTGGGTTTGTTTTGAAACGAGATTGGTTTGAGCCTGAGGAGTTGGAACCAGTTGCCATTGTAATACAGAATACCGAAGGCACAATATATTGAAATTTTGGTATTGATTCATTGAAACTAAAAGACAATTAATTTCAAAAAATTGAAAAAATTGAAGATGTGCTATAGATACTTAGAGGAATGAAAACAAAACAAAAGAGTTCATTTGTTTAAAAAAAAATGTAAAAAAATAAATAAGAAAACTTCAATAAAACTTACCTCTTTTGAAGAAATCTTGCTCTATGATCTTTTGGCAACGAACGAACACTTGCAAGTGCTTAGGAATAGCACAACAACCAACTTCGAACAATCAACAATCAACCTTCAAGTCTATTCAATCTTGTGCAAGCAAGAGAGAAAGTTCAGCAATGGAGGCAAAAAACTTGTTTTTCATTCACAAATTGTTAAATGAGTATGTTTTTACTTATTTGATGTGTTAGGAGGCAAATATTAGGGTTAGAGGAGATATTTTAGTCTTTAGAAGTCAACAAAAAGTCAAAGAAATAATAAAAAATACAAAAAATTTGTGGCCCGGGCGTGGAAAGACACGATTCTACCTGAGTTTGAACTGGGTCCGAAAAAGTCGAACCCACAGTTAGGGTTTCGAACCTTGACCGAACCCATAGTCAAAAATTCGAACCTTGCCCGCATTTGCTTCAAACTGGACTTGAATGTCGAATTTGTACTGAACCAGATTCAATCCTGGGCCTAATTTGAGCGAACTAGTAACTTAGTTTTAAATTTATACAACTCATAAACTGTGTTGGCAAGATTCTGTCACAACCCTCTCCCTAACAAAATTGAACCATATTCATTAAGATAGGAAATCTAATCATTTAATGATAATGATTAATCAAGGTAAAGTGTTAATTAGATTAATAAGAAATTAATTTAATTAGTGATAATGGTATTATTAATAAATAATTTACGAGGTAAAAATAAATTTAAAAGAAAATATAAAACGTGTTTGAACAAATCAAGGTAAATAAATAAATAATAACCAATGTTTTGATTTAATTTTAAATAAAATTATTTTTGAAAGAATTACTTCTACAAACTATACGTGTACACTCAATTAACAGAAGTGAGATAAAACTTTATAGCAAATTAGGGAAATTGATTGCAGATGACAAGAGTAATGCATAAGGTTGCATGAAATTTGGGGGGAGTCAAAAAAGGAAAGGATTGGAGATTAACTCTCCTTAAGTGCAGTTGATCTGCAAGTGAAAGAATGGTTGGGTGGGGGGAAAATATATTTATTGAGAGATGGGGACATTGAGGATTGGGGGACTAATTTTGGAGTTTTACTCTTTTTTTGGGAAAGAAAACCTTGCATGGGAAGCTAAAGGAAGGAGTCCGCGAATTGGGCAAAGTTTACTTTTGAGGGGAAGAGAACAGGATGGAGGCAGCAGGAACTGAGGAGAAAGAGAGAAAGACATTTCTTGATGAGCACATGCTTATAGTAAGAGTGGGGAGGGGGGGAAGAGGGAATCAGTATAAGACAATCTTTTACTTTTCAAAACTTAATCAACCACAATAACTTCAATCACACAACATCAATAATTAAGAGCAAGCGATTTACGTGGAACCCCTTTCAAGAAAAAACCACGGCAAAATATTGCTTATATTCAATGTCTCTTACGAACTTTGTAGGCACCAACCCATTGGAGAAACCAATCCCTGCAACTAAGCACCAACCTAGCAAGAGACACCAATCTCTTCTAATGAGAGGCATTGACCTCCCAATTTCCTCAATTAGGAGGCACCAACCTCCAAATGAATATTATGTGTATTGCTGGTTCAATATGCTTCACAAATCTGCCTTAATACCTTCACAAAAATATGCTATACTTCTGCTCTCAAATCTGTTATACTTCTGCTCTTATATCTCCTATAATTCTGCTATAATCTTCTTCTTAGATCTGCTAAAATTCTTCTTAAATCTGTTATGATTTCTTCATCAAATCTGCTATAAAAGATATTCTTCAAATCTGCTCATAAACTTCTTCAGATTTGCTTATAGATCTGATCTAGATCTGCTCCTCAATCTGCCTTGAATAGGAAAGATATTCAATAATTTCTTACCTTCAACAACTCTTTGTAACCTCTCCTTATACCTTCACAAAAGGAGGCGACTACTTGAAAAATTGGATGCATTGCTTCAAACAAAAGTCTTCATAATATAGCTCTTCAAAAGTGTCTTTTCATTTCAAAAGAGGGCACACCATTTAGGGGTCAGCCCCTATAAAGAATTTATTTATTTATTTATTTTAACCCATAAAAAAGTGGGTGCCACATTAGAGGGGTCGGCCTATACATGGAAATATTTTAATTTAATTTTTAGCAACATAATGAGGGTTGTTTGTATTGCTGCTAAGTAAGGATAAGGACTGCCCTTGGAATTTCACTGTGACATGTCTTGACTTTCCATCACCTTTGACATCAATGACAATAATTCTAACATTTCTCTACAAACTAGGTATTTACACTTGATCTAAATACTAAAATGTATGATTATTTAATCATTCAATTTTGAGGAGAAATTGTGCTAAGTTTTCTAGATTGAATATTATGTGTTTGATACCAAGTAGCTCCTCACTCACCCCGTGTGTCTAAACCTTCCAATCTAACAATTATGAGCTCAATTACAATGGATCATTCTCTTTGAACAGGTCTATGCATGGAAATTATTTGTGCATTCTTGGGAACCCATACCATAACTCTTGGTTTATGCATAAGGATGGATAACCTTTTGATGTTTGACATCAATACATTATAATGTCATTAAGTGACATAGAGCATCTTAGGATCTACAAATGAAAAGATTTAATCATACCAAAAGATCCGGCACTTCCTCTCACTTTTCATTGATGCGCCCAGATAGATTCTTATTGGATAAACCCACCAACAAAGGACCTATTTGGAAATTGTTTGTTTGCTTCTAAATTTGTGTATCTTCTTTGCCTGTAATTATTGTCAATTCTTGGGTCAATTCTCATTTCTTATAGGTGAATAAAAGATCCAGACCAATTATATTCAATGTGTCATGACCCAACCATAAACCACAAAACTCTTATCACATCATGCACAGAGATTAAAATTAATTGCTGACCAAGGAGACTTAAAAAGGAAGTAATGCTCCAATTCTATATTTCTATAAGGCAGTGCTTGCTTTAATTAAACTAAAGGCAGCACTTGGACTAGGGAGGGGATTCAATGAGAATTAATTAAGGAAGATAAGACAGTGATTCCACAAGGAATTCAATTATTTATAATTAATAGTGTTTGAGGCAGCGATTGTGAAGAAATTAAATGACATTAAGTTGGAACAAAAAGACATAACCTTTGGAAAGGCAATGTCTATTCCAAAGGGTGCATCCTTTCATGAAGATATGAGGATATGCAAGGGAGGTCAAATCGTTTGTAAAAGGAAGGAATCAGAAGATTGGAAAATAAAGAGAATTAGAAATCAGAATAAGAGATTTATTGGAATAAATGTTATTAGCAATAGTATTATTGGGAAGTAAGTTAAATATAATTAAAAATAACTATATATATGTGATCATGCAATAGTGGTACTTGCAGAAAATTAATGATCTTTGTGAATAATCTATATGCTTCTCTTTATTCTATGTGATAAGGGATTCATATAATAATCTATTTCGAATTTAGAGAATTGGATTGCAAATAGGGAGGCCGATCAACCTTCTAGGTTCACAAGAGGTGAAGGAAGATTGGCCTTCATGCTCTTATCAAGTATGCCACCTCGAGATGGAATGGAAGACCGGCCTTCCATGCTCGTGGGCTAGGGGGTGGAATGAAAGATCGGCCTTCCATGCCCTTGTGCTTGATGAAGGAGGACAACCAGCCTCCAAGGTGAATTGAGGGATTGAAAGGTGACCCACCTTCCATGCTCTCGCAGTAGAAGGGCAGCCAACCTTGAGATTGCAGTTTGCAAGCATTTCAATGAATTCCTAATAAGATTATTATGGGAATCCACATTGGAATGGTATTGCCTTAATTAGATTTTGATTTTGATGTGACTAATGTACATAGATATCATGATGTTTACAAATGATATATATATATAATCATGGCTTATGATTTATTGTCAATTTCTAGTGACTGATATTGTGTGTAGGACCTAAACAACGATTTATCTTATAAAGGACATTTCAATTGGTAAATTTATACTCTTAAATATATTACATTTCTTATTTTGATTGGAATTGTGGTTTTAGGGCAAAATATAGAGATATCCCAACAAGGGACATTACACAATGTTGGTATACTTCATATCCTAACCTAGGGTTGTTATAGTCTGCAAATTCCATAAACAAATCACCAAACCCCAATACAACTATTAAGTTGAATGTCCTAGACTAAAGTTAAATTAAATATAGCATTGATGGAAGTCACCAAGCCGAGTTTTAGGGGAGGAGTTTTTATTCTTACTGAAGTTATTGGTTACATAGCTAGTCTAACAAACATTTCTCCTCGCAACTCTGATGGAATTTTGTCGTGATTTGTTGAACCATATGTCAAACAACAATGATAGGTCAACATTAAATCTGGCCTAAATGAAAATGGATGACCAAGAACAAATAAGCTAAAGAACCTTGTTAATGTTATGATGGTTGAGCATTTTGAAGCTATGGATTGAGGATGTGAACCAAAGTATGTTCTCTCTCATGAATTAATTCAAATATACTTAAAATGAATCACTTAGGATAATATTTGTAATTGCTAACAAAGAGACTCCCATATCAAGTATAAGATTAACATAGAATAAGAATAGGGCTCTTCTAATATTTTGAGTGAAGTTTGTGCAATTACTCCAATAATGATAAGAACCAAAGTTGTAGTATCAAGCTCTAAGTTGTTTTCTTAAAATGTTGATGTTCTAGGTCGATGGATGTACACACTCTCATTTAAAGCTCCAATTTGTGCACAGGTAGACAAGACACTAGCAAAGGTCATGGAATATAACCTTACACTTGCCTATTGCCTTTTATTGAAGCTTTTTTTAACAATCTCTTCTATTTGTAAGTAACTTGCTTCCATGGCATTCCATATGACCATGTCCCTTCAAGGTATGTTATCAAACAAACCAGGTCTTCCACTTTTCTCTAAGGCATATTGTCCAATAGTTCGTGTGCCATGTCCATGCTTCCACTTTTTGCATGAATATCTACTAGGCCATTGTAACTTCAGCATCTAACTAATTATTGAGCTCGGTAAGGATAAGGATAAAGTCATAAATTTGTAGGTTCATTGTGACAAATAACAAATATTTATCAATTTTATGTAGATGATAGAACATTATAGCCATGATTTTAGAAACTATAGTTGATGCATGAGGTGAAAATACTATCACGTGAAGAAAAACTCAAAAAAGGACTCCAAATATTCGTAAATGAGCTCTGCTAGGGATTTTTAACTTTTTCCTTTTGTTTTCTCTCTTTGGTGCTCTTGGTTCTTGCCCCTTCCTTCTTTTGGTTTACCCTCAATGGATCTAGGTAGGGGGGATCTAGCCTCCCTTGCTCATTCAAAAATGTGCTTACAAGTTTTGGATCCTAGGTTTGTGATAAAGAAATTTATGTGTTGCTTGTGGCACATGTAAGGCTCATCAACCCATAATGTTTGAATCAATGCATGCTATGTAATGTCCTTGGTAGGATGGCTAGCTCAAATCCACCAAATCTCAACTATCAATTCAAATCCTAGCTCTTTTTGCTCATCAAGTGTTTGATGTGGGCAAGGTGAGAGTATATGGAGACTAGAATGAGGATAGTAAACATAACAAGTAGTTTATTGGCTGCTAGCTGACCAAATTACAAACAATTTCAAATTGACAAAATTCATGACTGCAAAAAAGATGGATAATGATATGCAAATTCTGATTATGCCAAACTGGTAGATCATAAATGAAAATGTGTCAATGCCAAAATGACAGACTATATCATTTGATTTTGGATCAACACCAATTTGGTAGATAATGATATGAAAACAAATGGATCTAGTGGTTAAACTGACAAGGATCTTCTTACAATAAAAACATGGATTCGGTGGTGAACTGTCTAGGATCTTTAAAAATACTAATCAAAAAATTGGTGGTAAATTGTGCAATTTATTACAATATTGGATTTTTGAAAGCAAATTGTACTTCAAATGATTATTCTGCAAAATCCAAATAATTGAAAACATTGCTCTAAAAGTTGAAAGTAAATTGATACCTCTGCATGGAGAACTAAAACCCAAAAGATTGTAATATAATCGCTTGGAAAAACACTAAAAAAAAGGGTTGAAGTCTGTACACAAACTATGATTGAAATAAACTATTGCAAAGGCGTCTTTACAACCTAGTTATGAAGTGTGTGACTTGAAGTGAAGGAGTATGGTCTACAAGAAAGTGGTATGATTTGCCATGAATTAGTACGGCCAACATATGTAGCCAGATAACTCTATTCACAGATTGTATGGTACACAAAATCATGTTGTATGGACACCACAAGAATAGTATGACCTCCCCTATATGCCCAAAACATGCGGCAACTAGACCATAAGGTGGTGCAACCCATTGTTGGAAAACTCGACAAGTACTTGCCACATTTGAACTTAGCCAAGTATCTCACGAGTTAACTTGCCAGTCAAACTGACCTAGTTTCTAGCGATTACTTGCCAAAAACTCGACAAGTTTGACAAAAATACTCGCCAAATGCATAAAAAATGAAAAAGACCTAAGTTACCGGGTTCTTCATTTTAGCCCCCCGAACCGGCCAAAATACGTGTGGGTTTTGGTTTTGGTTCAGTTCTTCTCTGGGTTCGCCTGGGTTCTCCATTTTCCACCCGGGTTCTCTGTGGGTTCCTCTGTGAAGAACCCACAGAGAACTCGGGTGGAAAATGAAGAACCCTGGCCGAACCCGGGGAGAACCCAGAAGGACCCAGGAGGACCCACGTCATCCAGCCTAGAAAAAGGCAAAAACTCAACTTAAAAACAAAAAACAAAACCCTAAAAAGTGCCCAAATTGCCTTATATTGACTTGGCCGACCAAATGAGGCGGAATTGGAGTACATACTCCTTCGTCCACTCGGTCAAGCGCAATCGTTTGGGTGCAAAAAATGCAGAGGATTTGGTCTATGTACACTCCAACCTTCGTCTCTTATCACATAAGAAACCTGAATACCATGAGGGTGTGTCAAAGAATTGGGATCTCACCCCTGAGTGTGCTGATTTAGATGCTACAGTTGCACAACTTACCTTGGCTTCTATAGATGACAATGAGGCAACTAATGCACCTAGTGGGAGTGGCAATCCAATTGATAGTGGTTCAAATGAAATTGAACCAATTGAGGACGATGAATTTGAAGAATAGTAATACTGAATTAAATATTGTCTTTGATTGTAATTTGAATTTTCAATGTGTAATGACATTTTAAGACTTGAGTATTTACTATTTAGTAATTTAGTAATTTACTATTTACATTTTTGCAAATGATTATAGATTATATGAGGTATTACCGTATGGTGTATTTCATTGTTTCAATATTCTATGGCATTATGGCATTCTGATCATATGATTATAATTTTGAGCATGCTTATGAGTCTATGACATTATATATATATATATAGTACGGCCATACCCGTACCCGTACCCTAGGAAAAAAAAATTGCCGAACCGGCGAACCCGTACCCGAACCGGCAACTTAGCAAAATACAGAAAAAAACGAAGAAAACAAGCAGAAAAAATAGTAAAAAAATTCATGATTTTGCTCCATAATGCATGAATGTCCCTCACACTTCCTCACACAACAATTGGAGAGCAAATAATTATAACAAAAATGTGTCAAATACCTAATTTCTTCCTTAATTGATAAAATTTTGAAAAGGCTGTGCAAGATGAAGTTTTGTGTGGTTTCAAAGGCCTTAATTTGGGCTTGGTGGCAGGGGTGTTGACCCTAGACCCTCACGAGGGGCGTTGCCCCTCAACCCCATTGGGGGCATTGCCTCTAAACCTCTACAAGGTGCATTGCCCCTCGACCTTGCTGAGGGTGCTGCCCCCAAACCCCTGAACACCACTAGGGGTGTTTCCCCCAAACCCCCACTAAACTCATTTGATTCATTTGTAGCTATATTTGGCATAAATATTTTTTCAAAAATTAAGTATTTTTTTAAGGTGTCGAGTTTTGCTGAGTTTTTGTTGAGTACTCTCCGTGTCAATTTTTTTGGCTTGCTGAGTACTCTCCGAGTCCGATTTTGCGAACTATGGTACAACCAACAAGGAGAGGTATGAAGCAATAGGAAATTGCTGCGATTCCTTTTTAGTGTGAAAAGGCTGTTGATGACAAAAATTTATCACATCAATATTATTCCAAATCACCCCCAACTAATATGTATGGCATGGCTAGAAATGTATGCCTATATTTCAAACTTTATAATCTGCAATTTCTCCTCAAAATGGTACAACTTTCATAGGGGTTAAACTCTCCAAAATATAATTGATAACTAAGCAAGAAGATTTATATCACCTTTCAACAAAATTTGAATCTTCAAATAAAAATCAATCAATTGAATAACGGAAATCTTCGACAATTCTAGCACAGTAGCAATCCTTGTGTGGAATTACTCAAATGACTAGGAGGGTTTGCATCATTG
Source organism: Sequoiadendron giganteum (assembly GCA_007115665.2). Taxonomy (NCBI): domain Eukaryota; kingdom Viridiplantae; phylum Streptophyta; class Pinopsida; order Cupressales; family Cupressaceae; genus Sequoiadendron; species Sequoiadendron giganteum. The sequence goes on along the minus strand of CM021104.1, from coordinate 533,201,515 downwards.
AAACCATTTTGCTAAAGGTTTTTTGTCCTTAGACAATAGAACAACTCACGATCATTCTTTGGAGATGAAATCCATAAAATGAGTCAATAATCCTTTTTTCAAAAACAATCCTCCTTATATAACTTTTTGAGGGAAAAAAATACAATATTATATTTGTTTATTTTATTTAACCCTTAAGGTTATAAAATATAAAAGTCTCCCTTTATACACTCACTTTTAGGACTTTGGGCCTCATGACACTTTTTAACTCACTTATAACAACCTTTTTAAACAATTAAGTATGAGTCGCCTTTTTAGAATATAACATAAAGTTAGTTTTCAATAACTTAAATTTTATTATTTGAATTTCTTTCTTTTACCACTCCATTAGCCAATTAGAAAAAATGAGGAAAATAGGCTAAGGGTCTTCAATAATTTTACACGAGAGTAGGGGACATGACATTCTAGCTCAAAAGGACTCTCCAACTTTTAACATTTATGTCCAAGAATTTTGAAAGAATATGTCTACCTTGCATGATAGAAGCCTAATTTGTAGATTCCTTGGCTCGTGGTTATTTCTTAGATTTATAATTGTGGGCTTAAAGTATTGGAAAACAAATGGAGATATGAGTTGTTTGCTTGCACCAAAGGGTATTTTGTTGCCACATTTGTTAATGAATTTGACAAAGATATAGTTTTTGGTGAAGGTTCTAATTTTTTTTGAAATGCTAAACTCTTCATGAAAAACTAGTATGTGGGTTTCAAATCCTTTGAGGAAATGCCCATGGCAGCACCACTCTAGATTCATATATATGCCCTTTTTTAGGAGTTTTGGTTCCAGTTTTTTTTCAAAATGATTGACAAATCATAGGGTTTAGCAATTTACATTTCTAGGCCATTCCATGTTAAGGTCTTTCTGTTAATTGCAACATTTGTGTGAAGTTAAATCTCATTGTTCCTCTTCCAAAAAGTATGACTCTAAAGGTTGGAGAGGTGGAGTGGATCCAAGCTCTAGACTATGAAATCCTGCCCTTTGGATGTTGTGGGTGTCATGAATATGGACATCTTTATCCCAATCTTCAAGAGAAAATGCAACTACAAAAGATTCAAGAATATTGTGAGAAATATTAGGAGGGTTTTATTAAACCTAGAAAGATGAATACTATTAGGAATGAGAATCTTGATAACATAAAAAAGGCCATTGATTGGAAGAAGTCTTCACAAGATCTAATGGACATCGTGAAGGGAAGACAATTTCAAGAGAGTGGATTTAAAGACTTGGAGGAGCTATTATAGGCCTACAAATTCGAAGGCAATTTGGAAAAGTTAGTTGATAAACAAGATGTTGGAAAAGGTTCATTCCCCTTAAGTATACTTTTAAAAGTTAGGATCATGCAAATCTCAGCCTTCCCTTAAATCTTCAAGAAAGTTCTAGTTTACGACATGAGGTGTAAAGTAAGACTTCTATCCATAGGAATTTGAAATAAAGAAAAGTAGGCTTTGGACAATATAAGATAGGAAGACACAACAAATACACTACCTTAAAAGTTGTAGCTTTGGTGGATGTGATTGTTGTGAATCAATCTCAGCTAGAGAATCTCTTGGTGAGTGCCAAGAGGTCAAAGGTTACCCAATGCTCTTGGAACATTTGGGTATTGAACCCCTCGTCCAAGAAGAGGCTTCTCTAGAGATTCTTGAAGATAACTAATTTAAATGTCATATCAATTCAAGAAACCAAGCTCAACTTTGGTCAAGATTTCCAAGGTATGTTTGTCTTTCAAGGAAAATGGGGAATTTTGTATAAAATTACTAGCGCTTTGGCTGGCGGCTTAGTCATTATCTAGATGAGGTAGGAGATCAATGTTTAGGAAATGCTCTCTACTCTTTACTTGCTTGCTAGATTGGTTCATGTTTTGACCTCTAATTTGTGTTTCCCCCTCATTAATGTCTATTGTTTGCAATTCACCTAGGATAAGATTCATAATTAGGGCTAAAGAAAGATATGCTAGATGAAGAAGCCAAGTGGATTATTGCTAGAGATTTCAATGCAATATTTGATTCTTCAAAAAGGTAAGGGGGATCTCTTTCACCTCCTAATAAGGAGTGGCTTCTTATAAAGATTCTACCTTGTGGCATATTTCTCCTTAAAATGTAGATTTACTTGGACTAACAAAAGAAAGAAAGGGAAGAGATCAAATCTTGGCCAAGATTGATTGTTTCTTGGCTTCTACCTCATGGTTAGATAACAACTTGATTTGTATTTTGTGGTCTTGAGAGAGGAAGGCTTAAATCATTGGCTAGTTGCCTTGACCATTGACCTTGATGGTTTCACCAAATGCTCTATTTTAGAATGGAGAAAATGTTGTTAACTTATTCTGATTTGACTAGTTGGTTTCCTCTTTTTGGAAATCTCAGAATCACTCGCATATGATGAGAATGTATGTTTTCAATAAAATGTTGAAAGCTCTCAAGCTTAGGCTCAAAGAATGGAACCTCTAGAACTTAAAAAATGTGTTTGGCTACCTTGGAGAACTAAAGACATTTGTTCTTTGCTTTTGGATGGAACCAATTTGGAATCTATCATAGAAGAAGAAAATAATCTTTTCTAAGATTATGTTATTTACAAACTAAGTTGCTAGTATGCGTATGGGAATGGGCCCTTGTTTAGGATTTGAGTATTTCAACACAACATTTTTTTTCCCAGGTATGGGTATGGGTACAATTGTATATATATATACAAAAAATATACACTAGTGAATATACATAATTTAAAATATATTTGATACTTGATACTAAAAGTAAGTTAAATTATAGACTTGAAAATGCATTTCATAATTCATTCATATATCTTAATGTCTATATGTCAAAGCATAATTCACATTATGTAATTCTATATATATCATATATCTACAGTTCATTCTTTAAATTGAACAAATAATTGATAATTCAATGTTATATCATTTAACATATAATATATCTATAGGTCAAATCATTACAATAAAAAACTGTATCTTCATCTATCGAATGAATCTAGATCTAAGTCACCACTTGGTTCAACTTCATTTGAATCACAAGCAATTGTAGTGTTACTCCCACTAGCTACATGACCATCATGTTGAGGAGCCTTGCCATCATATATATTGACTTTGGCAAGCTTTAAAATAGATGCATCTAAGTTGATGGACTTAGGGGTTATATCCTAATTTTTTGTTGCCCCTTGTAGTCAACTTTTTTATGTGATAGAAGGTGCAAGTTGGAATGGATGTAAGCCAAATATTTTTCTATTTTTGCATCCAATCGGTTGTGCTTAAGTGAGTGAAGAAAGGAGTACATACTCCAATTTTTGTTAGTTAAAGAAGAATTTTCAACTTGTTGAAATTGGAGAGAAAGCCTATACAACTTTAAAATGCAAAAGAATAATAAGATTTAAAAAAAATAAAAATAAAAATGCTTACTTGTGATAGAATTTTTATTGCATGAGGTTAGAGGAACATATAACTTTGCCCTTGGAGTTAACACCATGTACGGGCATTTGTCTTGTACAGCTGACCGGTCCAAGGGATGGCTAGGGGACGCCCTAGGAGTCCCCTACGTCAAAGCATGTTTTAAAAATAAAAATAAAATATATATATAATAGTTTTCAATTTTTTGGTTTATGAGTTGTTCGTTTAAATTATTTTCATATATCTTTCACAATATTTGGAACACTCACAAGATAAATATTTGATGCTCTATTAGAGATATATAAAAATAACAAAAATTTATTCCAAAAGTGTGTAAACTTGAATTTATTTGCTTGCTGTTCACTAACAGGTTTTAGAGACAAAGACTTAGGATTTTGACATTTTTAAACAGTTCTTACTTCTTCACAATTGGAAATAGGCTGAATATTAAGGCAATTTGATGCCCAAAACTCCTTGAGTGCAGCAATTGTCCCCACATTTAACTGCTCAAATCCATATCAGACAATACACCAGCATTGAATTTGCTTCCAGTAGTCCACACTCCCAGCAAACTACAATAATTCTGCCTTTGGACGCCTCAGCTATTCATTATTGTTTTGTGCCAAGTAATCGATAACCTAGGTGAAACAATCTTCATTGTAATCACAAATGTTCTCCCAATTTGTGAGCTGGAAATAACCTTATGTAATTTGATTTAAGTTTATAAATCTTAACTTGGAGGTTGGATTATGATTCATGTATGTTAATTCTGAATTTTCAATGTGTATTGAGTATTGAAAAAGAATGTTGAACATAAATGTTATATGTTAAGGTTCTATAATGTATATTATGTATGCTTTATCCATGTTTTCATATGAATATTTAGAATTTCCCTATATATTTAAAATTTCCCCTATATTTTATATAGCCGTCCCTCGCCGTCCCTAAATTTGGCCTCAAAAATCGGAAACTTGGGGACTCGTCCCGCCGTCCCCTATCGTCCCCGTTCTGGAAACTTGGGGTAACCTTGTCTTGCCTTGTGATGAACCTACAAACTTCAGTCCTAACTTTGTCGACTTCTTTTAGGTTTGAGAAGGTTATTCAAAATGCTTTTTTACCCATCAATGACTTCATTGTCTCTATATGGTGCCATTCTCCCAGGCAAATGAAGAATTTTCATGTTATAATATTTGGGATACAATGCATATGCAAGGGCATAGTCATCTTGTTCCAATGGTCAAGAGTGATTTTATTTTCACCCTTAGGAAAATATTTCTTCGAGGTCATTCTACTTCTCTTTAAACTTGATCATACTCATCTTAGGCTCAGTGAAACTGAAGATGTAGTCCAAATGAGCCCACCAATCATTTGACCTTTTAAGCCGTTTGTGAATTTGATTGCCTCCACACACTCCATTGGCTGCTAAGGATAATGCCGCTCACACCTTCATAAATCATCTCAAAGTGCTTGTGTGTGATGCAAAACAAGTCTCAACAACCTCATGTAGTGTATAAAGTAAGTCAATAACAAATTAAAATTTAAATAAGTAAATGCCATATAAATTAAATTTAAAATAAATATTGAAATTCATAAATCTACTTTCAATAATTGAAAATTGGAGAAAGTCCTAAAGATGCCTTGTGACATATTATGGTTTGTTACAAACATCTAAATCTCCTCATCCTCAGTGTATATATTTTTTCACCCACTCTATTTGAGTGCCAATCTTTTGCATCACCAAGTTGAGGGAGTGGACAATACATGGTGTCCAAAAAATGCTCTTCTACCTTTCCCCAACCAAAGCACTTGCTGCCTTGCAATTTTTTGCATTGTTTGTTATGACTTGGACAAATTTATTAGCACCCACCATCTCCATGGAGACAATGAGGATTTTGGAAATGAAGTTTGCATCCTTCACTACCTTCAAAAATATTGCTCCTTTAGGGGACATTGCAATAACATTTATTAAAGCCAATTTTTACAATCTTTCCATCCATTAGAAATGGACACTTCTGGTTCAACCCATGAATATTTGATTGGTTTATATATATATATATATATATATATATATATATATATGTAGTATATGTATATATATCATAGTTGGAAAACTCTGACTTCGCAAAAACTCAAGAAAAACTTTGCAACTTAAAAATTGCTCTAATTTCTTTAGAAAAACAATTTTTTTGCAAAATTCAGTGACAAGATGTATCCAATGAGTCCATAAATGAGTACAAAAGTGTTTTCTATTAAATTTGATTGATTTGAGTGCAATTTGAGTACAAAATTGCATTCTCATGTGGAATCTTGCATTCTCATGCAGAATCTTGATGGCTGAAAGCTTGATACAATAGATAGCTGAAAATTAAAATAGTAAAATTAAAAGTAAATACATCATTTTACACCTTCCTCTTCCCTAATCTACTGAAAACTAGGGGATAGGTAGATGTTCTAGTCCTTGGAGTAGGCTGTGGCTCCTCGGTTGGCATGGAAGGTAGTGGCTGAGGCTCGACCTCCATCTTGGAAGCAGATGGCAATGACTCCTCCTCATCCTCATCAATGCCATCCGACCCTCTATCTTTTCCTGCACCCATGTCCTCCGATGCCTATCTCTCAAAATCAAGAATCTCGTCCTCATAAAACAATGGAGGCTGCTCACCTTGCCCTGTCCAATCACTGTAAGGATCTATCTCATCCAAATCAATAGGGTCCTGTGATTTGTCTTCTATCCTTCTTGTGCACAACCGAAGGTTGTATTGCACAAAGACAAGGTCATTGAGGCGGTTTTGAGCTAATTTGTTCCTCTTCTTCGTGTGAATGGCCTCAAACAAGCTCCAATTGCGCTCACAGCTGGATGCACTATTAGGTTGCTATAGTATGCGGAGGGCAAGTCTTTGGAGATTTGGGGTATTGCCACCCCAAATTTTCCACCAAGACTTTGGAAAATAAAATATTGAAGTCAAAACATATTTTATCAAATTATAAGATGCATGTGAAATAAAGACTCCAAATTTTATGCTTGGTGTCTGGGTGGTTTTTCCTCGAATAACTAGCTTTGAAGAAAAGAGCCTACCCTTTCCTTCCCTTTTACTTTCCAATTATTCGACAATGAGGTCTCTCACCTCAACTTGGGGTGTCATCCTCTGAATGCATTTGTGAGCCGCTCCATAACCTCTCCATTAGGATCCAAGAAGGTGTCTGAGTAGAAAAAATGAGAGTTGAGGAAGTACCTTGCTACATGGATGGGTTGGTGGAGTTTATTGTTCCACCTCCTATCAATAATCTCCCATATGGGATCAAATTTGAGGCTGTCCCCCATGTAATTATTTCTAGTAGCCTCTTTGGTCTTGTCCATGGCCTCATAAATATACCCCATTGGGTTTTGATCCACATCTACCAAATGGAGAACTCTAACCAAGGGCTTCAACACCTACATTACAAATATAAAAAGATTAATGTTAAAATATTCAACTTGAATTTAAATTCAAAGTTTTGAAGTTACCTTCAAGATCTTTGTAGCTCTTTGTGCAAAAAGGTGGTCAAAGACTATGCTTGCAACCCTGTCTGCTTCAGGCTTCTTTGCATAAGATAAGTCTAGCCTTGCTTGACTCACAAACATTTGTTTTAAAGCAATCATTGAACCAATAATGCTTTGCAACGCTAGGAAAACCGTTGCAAACCTTGTAATACCCGATCTTGCAAACTCTTTCCCTTGGGTGTGATCTCTCATCAAATTAAGAACCCAAGGGTGATTGTAGATAAATTTTGTGATGCTTCTTGCATCATCTACAACCGGCGTCACACAATCAAGTTTGCCTATGTCCTCCAAAAGAAGGTTAAGGCAATGTGTTGCACAAGGTGGCCAAAAAAGTGTCATATGTTTGGCTTGGAGCAATCTCCCAGTCGCCACATATGTTGCTGCATTATCAGTGATGATTTGCACCACATTTTCTATGCCCACCTGCATGATAACTTCCTCCAACATTAGAGACAATGTTTCTACATTTTTCACTTTGTTGGAGGCATCCATTGATTTCAAAAAATAACTTCACCTTTTGAAGCAATCAAACAATTAATAATGGTGCAGTTTTTCTCATCCATCCACCCATCTAAATGAATGGTGCAGCCTTATTTTTTCCATTCCTCCTTTTGCTCTTTTACTACTTGCATTGCCCTTTCAGTTGCATTTGTGAGCAATGTACAAGTACAAACTACAAAGTAAAATTTAGTACAAAATTTTATTTTTTAAACAAAAAATAACTCAAATTCAACATAAATTACTATAGATTAAATAACATAAATTTAGCCTAAAGTTGAACATAAATTGCCATAACTTAGCATAAAATTTAAATGAACTAACTTCCCACTGAAGTCTTTGCGAGAAAGCACCTTGTAGCCTTTTCCCACAATTTTCAATGCTATGACCAAATTATCCCAATAAGGACTACTCGCTACATTGAAAGGAATGTTGTTGAAATACCAAAAATCAGCACATGCCATGTTTGCATGTTCATGCACTTCCATATTCCACCTTGTAGCTTCCAATGATGGTTGTGCTCTAGGTCTGTTTCTGGGCACAAAAAGATGTGGCATGTGTGTAGGTGTAGGCACTAGTACTCTACTTGAAGTAGAGGAAGTGGAGGGCTTGGAGGCCGATGTGCCTTGGATGTTTGGACCACAAAGAGAGCCCACAATGCCAGGATGTGTTTCCTCTTTTGATTCTACTTGCTGATGACCATGACCACTAGGTATGCTTGCTGCTATGGCTGCCCTTGTCCTCTCCTTTAGCAATTTTTTCTCTGTTGCAGTTGCAAATAGGGCATTCATCTCTCTTTTTATTGTTTTCGTGGTTGCAACACAAGGCTTGGCATCATGACGAGTAATGCTTGCAAGATGGTATTTGAGGCGATTTATGCCTCTATGATGTAGCTTCTTACATTGAATGCAAATAATTGATCCAGGGATTGGTCCTTGCACAACATATTTCTAAGTAGGGTCTCTAGCTCTTGCAAGATGAGTGCTTGTAATTGGCAGTGGCACAGGCATTGATGGGGCGGAGCTTGAGGTTGAATCAAAACCATAAGCTTCTCTATTTTCCATTATATTGTGTATTTAACCTACACATACAAAGTGAAAGCACAACATATTAATTATTTAATACAAAAACATTAACCTAAATTATACATAAATCACTAAAAATCAACCTAAATCTGGTAAAAATTTAATCTAATCTAAACATCTAAACATTTTTTTTTTAAAAGATGAAAATAAAAAAATAAGTTGGGTATGAAAAAACAGTAAAAATACTGAAAAAATAAGAAAAAATTAACAAAAAATAGTGATTAATCTTATTTTTTGGAATTTAAATGCAAAATTCTACTACTTTATAGCATATGATGATTTTTTAAAACCTAGATGCAACATTTTGCAGCCAAAATAATGTAAAATGTTTTAAACAAACAAAAAAATGAAAAAAATTGCCTACATGTGCTTCAAATTTGCCTTCAAAATTCACCAAAAAATCCCTTTTGATGTTCTCTTCGTGATGAAAAAATGCTCTAAATTGTGTGTTTGCTGCTGGGGAGGGTTTTCTTGCCTTGCAAAGAAAAAAAGAAGCGAGTTTTTATGTGTTTGGGTTGTTTTTTGATGCCACGGCCTTTTACACCTGCATGGGTGAGTTTTTGACTCGGACTAGCCAAGTTTTTGGCAAAAACACGCCAAAATTTTGGCGATTTTTCTCCAAAAACTCGGCAAGTCCGAGTGGCGAGTTAGCATGGGGAAAATCGCTAGTCATTTGGCTCGGCGAGTACTTGGTGACTCGCTGAGTACTCGGTGAGTCTGCCATCTATGATTGCAATGATGTTTCATTTTGCTCTTTATACGTTGGAAGAGGCTGAATAAAGCCGTTCACTCTGGTTTTCCATCTTTTCTTTCTCGGGGCAGCCTCTTGTTTGAAAACCTCTTTGTTTCTTGGCTTTATTTGTGCTGGCAGATCGTATTTCCTTGTGCTTTTTCCCCCTTCTGGTTCTATTGCATATTGGACAGCTTGGCACCTCCCTTTCAACCTTTTCTCTGCTTTCATGGCACCATTTGGGTTCTGATGATTCTTATCTACCCTATTATCTGCCATTTTCTCTCCTTCCAATGCCCTTCCTTGCTGACTCCCTGCAGTTACTTGTCTTTTTCCTGCTTTTTTTTGTTGCTGTTGGCCCCTTCTCTCCATCTCCATTCTTTTTTGCTTTTTCATATTGTTTTTGAACAAGCCTGGCTGTGCAAGCCCCTTCCCATGGATAGGAGGCAGATGTCTTTCAAGATGGTGCTTCTTTTTAAGCTTATTGCTGTTCTGTTCTCATCAGTTTTTGTCTGGTCCTCTTTTCCTTGCGTGGAGAAGTAATATTCCTGGTTACCTTATGGTGTCTTTTTGGATTATAAGTTCTATCATGGTCTTATGCTGGGCTACTCTGATTATGTTGGGAGGATGCTTTGGGAATTTCTGATTATGAGCTCTTTATATTGAGAATGGAAGGAGACCGTAGAAGAATAATCATGGATGATCAAGTGGAGGCAATGGGAAGACTTTGGTGTAAGATATGAGAAACTTTGTGCACCCGGTACCTCTTTCCCTCTACCACAAAGGTCATTGCCCTATAATTACTTGTCATAATCTGGATGTAAAGCTCAATAAAGATTTTAATCATGATCTTTAGACTCTCTATTTTTTCTGTCACTACTCTTTGCCTGTTTGTATTTGGCCCTTGACTGATATTGAATCACGAATAAAAGTTTTTAAATTTATCTAAAATAAATACGATCGCATGACAATTAATAGTTTACGCTAATAGTCTACCTGGTATACCATGATCAAAAGATATAATTTACACTTCAACAGTTTTATGAAGACATACTACTATAAAACTTGGCTATCACTAAGTATACCTATATTTAAAATTGGAAAGTACCTTTAGAATGTTTCTAGTGGTAACATGATTTACCACTGTGACCATTGACAACCTTGAGATCCTCTAGTGGAAATACATTTGTTAAATGGTCCTTTAGAATGAGTGGTTGGTGTGGTGTTATACTATTAAAGAAAAATTGTGCTATGCATGTAGAAATATTTTTTAACTTTTAAGAAATAAAAGGATCACTATGATGGTTCGTTATTTAGAAGAATGGGTTAAAATTTATATAATAGCTCTACGAGATATTAGATACAAGTTGGTAACTTTGTTTTCCAATACATTCGATGCTTGGCTGTTAACATGCCACTATAGTGATTGGTAGTATTCTGAAAAATTTCATTCCATTTGTAGGTATTATGAAGGGCAATTGACAGTACTTACTGAGGTAGATGATGAAGAGATGGAGGAGGAGCATGAGAAGATAACACAGGCTGCAGAGAAGGTATTGTACCAGGTCTTATTTATTACATGTGCAAATTTGATCAATTTTATTGTATTTAATGTTTTAACCTTTTTGATGGTAACTCTGCCATTTTGGTTTTCTTCAACAATCTTTGATTTAGTTATCTAACCTTTTAGAAATTTGTGTTGTAATCTGTACCGGCTTTATTTGGTCCACATTTTGAAAATAGTGGTAGGATTGTGATGCCAGTAGTGGCAAAAAAGTTTTTTTTTTCTTTCATTTATATAGTTTTTATTGAATTTATCATAACCAATTAAATTGGATATAAGATATTTCCATATATGATATATATAAATTTTGTTGCATTTACCTTTTTGAATTGATCTTTGCAAGCAAACTTAACTTTGCTATATTATTGTAAATTTCAAAGTAGTAGGTGTTTGAGATTGAGAATAAATAACTGATAGCTTGGCCCTTTTTCTTTGGTGCATTATTGTTCTGAAACATGGATTCTTAATTGGGATACCTGAATCCTTTGAAGAGACCATTAGCATTGGAAGCAGTGACTAATGGATACATATTATAAACACATCGATGAGGAAAACTCAATGAGATGTTATTCCTTTTTGTGTTATACACTCAGAAGCATTCCAACCCCATCAACCTCATTTTAAGTGGAACAGTTTACTTTATTTCAATCTTATTGGTGTTCCCTTGTTTGCAAGTGAGTGATCATTTGCAAGTTTTTTCTTTACTACCAAAGGTTCATTGGCCTTGGATATTATAGGTAAGATTCTAGCAAAATCTCCTGATTTCCTCCAAAGTTTTTCTAGCTTGATTGTCTCGTTCATGGACATTCATATGTAAGTAATGTCAGATCTTGCATTTGTCATTTCGTGGTGATAAATAATAATGGTTCTTCTGACCCAAGCCTTTCTACAGATGTGGCATCACATCATGATTCTCTTATCACAGTCTATGAATTTCACCTTTGGTTGCTCCATGTGTCACTAAGTTTTCTTTTCCTTACAAAGCCATTTGTACTTGTACTTAGCTCTTTGTCTCAAAGTTTTACCGCTTTAAGCTTCCTCTCTTGTTATGTTTAAATTTCTTTAGTGCCAATACATGGTTATTTATTTTACATAACCTAGGCTATTCTTGCCTTACTGCCTTTCTATTGTTGGAAATTAATATGATTTCATTATTTCTACCTCAGTTGATATAATAGCAATCGTAGGTTTCTTTTTTGCTGCTCCAATACAAATTAAAAGACAAAAAATTAAAAGAGTTACAAATTAAAAGACAAAAAGTTGTGAACAAATTTCCCATAGTGGGAATGAAAAATAATGGACTTGCTTTATATTTCAATGCATATCTTTCATAACTAGAAGGAATATATTGAGTGAGTTTGAAAATGTTAACAAAGTTTAACATTAGGTAACTTGTCCTATCTGAATCTAGAGGAAGACCTGATAATTCCTCTTTATAGGTCTAGTAGGAGATCCTTAAAAGCCCTCTAAAGGTAATATGTTTATACATGTTGTCATTAATACTGCAGTAGTCAAGATAGGTTCCATGCTAGCCTTGCTGGCCTACCTTTCTTTCCTCCTTTGCATATCCACATCAGAAATCATTTGCAGCTGAGAGGGTTCTTTGATATGTACAAGGAGAAAAATGATTATGATTTGGAAGGCTTTGGGGGCAAATTTTTGACTGTTTGAGTATTTTGATGCAAATAATGGTGGTATTGTGGATAAGCAGACTTCCACTTGTAGTCGGTCGTGAGTCGACGTAGTCCGCCGAGAGTGTACTTGGTCGGTTGTGAGCCATAAGTAAATAAGACATTAGTTAATATTAATAATCCATGTACTTATGTTATGTACGGGTCATGTTAGTTAGTTGTCTCAGGAACAGTTCCTGATGAAGTAATTAGTTATAATGAAGGGATGCGACGGTTGGTACCTTAACCACCGCCAACATACTATATGTACTTGAGTCATGTAGTCGGGAAGGGGGATGGTTCTGCTATGCTATGTTCTATCTGGAGACATTATGATGTAATTGCCGAATCCTGAATAAAGAAGTATATCTATGTTCTGTGCGATTGCCATGTGATTATTATATGCTGTCAATGTTATTTTATATTTCCGTTTACTCCGTACGTCATTGTACCCGTAGCGAGTAAACATTTGGCGCCGTTGCCTAAGCGAACCAGGGGAGCACTCGTTACAATGACAACGTAATGGACCGACTGGCGGAGGAGCTCGTAGAAACTAATGAAGAAAGAGAGGACGACTTGACACGGGATTTGATAAATCTCTAGAACATATCCCTACGAGATCACGTACTGAGGGAAGCCCTCAGGCGAGAAATCCTTGAGGCAGTTGTTTGGGATCGACTCGAAGTGAACGACGAGGTTGATCACCTTCTCCACTGCATGCCAAGATTATTGGCCTGCCATTCAATCATCCTACAAGACCTTCGGGCGGAGGAAGAGCAGAAATGCCGAAGGTAGCAAATCTTGCAGCGGTACAAAGAACGAACCAAACGGGAAGAGGAGGAACGAGACACTAGCCGGAGACGTACCCCTGGCAACCAACAGTGATCGCGTGAAAGACTTGTAATGCCCGTACGATCGAACAAGGACAAGAACCGAATACCATTCGGGCATGAAGTGGAGGAAAGAATTCAGTGATCATTAAGAGTATAGGAGCAAGAAAACCGGCGGCAAAGAGTAAGTAGAGCACATTAGAGCTTTGTGGAAGGGAGGGATGAGGAACCCTTCATCACCCCGTACGTAGAAAAATATAAATATAAAAACTAAGAAAATGAAGATGAAGTGAACGGAGAACTTGAGAATAGCATCCAACGCATTCGAGAGTTGTCCATATCGAACGACGACGAAGGGTTGAGGACAAGGAGATCTGAGCCCAAGACCCATTGTCAAAGGGAGCACCAGAGTGGGACCCAGGAAACTCAAGTTGTAGAGGATGCTGACGGAGGACGGGAAATTGACTCGTACGTGGCCGAGAGTGCAAGTGATGCACTAGAACGTAACAGGGAAACCGGTCCAGTCGGGTCCAATATACAAGGAGGACAGCGGGGAAGGATGGTGACTCCAGAACGACAAAAGCTGCCAAAGTTTACGAGGAATGGGTCAGAGGATCCAATTCAACATTGCAAGACATGCGAGACAATCTGGATAGCTAGTGGAGAAGATGACCCGGATAACTGGTTGAAAGCGTTTCCGGTGACACTCAGAGATAGTGCCATTGACTGGTACTCAGAACTGGATCAAGCACAAAGGGCATCATGGAGATTACTCAAGAAGGCCTTTCAGGATGAATTGAAATTATTGAGGGATGACAGTGAGATTGTAGCAGAAATCTATAGTACGAAGTAGGGAAAACATGAGAATGTGCGAACATACAATTGGCGACTCAACAACTTGTTGGGAAAATTGGAGGTTCAACCGCCCGATGGGCTAAAGAAGCGATGGTTCATTGAAGGCTTGCTTCCGTCGTTGAGGAAGAAGATGAAAGTCGTGCCTTCGTCATCGTACGTTGAAGCATACAATCGGGCGATGGATATAGAAAGCGAAAACAAAACATCCTCTCGAGGGAAAAAGAAGATAGACGACGAGGAGAGTACGGATGACAACGACGGTGAATCCAAGACCATACAAACACTCGGGAAAGATATGATGCGAATGATGAAAGAATTGAAGGCCGACAAAGAGAGTACAAGGGAAGCACGAGAACTAGGGTGTACAAATTGTAATGGGGAAGGTCACACGAAGGTGAACTGTCCGAAGAAGTTATTCTACGATATCTGCCAAGTGATGGGACATTCCGTCAAGGAATGCCCATACAATTTGAAAGCCAAAAGTGCGCAAGTACTCTTCCCTCAAGGAGAACCGTCGACACCGCCGAACACACCACCAAAGCCCTAGTACAATAGCAATGCGTCCCCTGGAGGTTACCGAAGCAACAGGAGTCCGAGGAACAAAATATAGTACAATGGTAAAGGATGGCCCATGATCCAATGCCGAAAGTGCAACGAATGGGGTCACTTCGCCAAGGACTACCAGAATGGCCAAGGTTTGGGAGGAAGATTGTGTAAGTGGTGTGGACCAGGCGACCATGAAGATAGTGAATGCCCCAAGCAAAAGGGTATCTATATGCTGGAAGTAGAAGAACAAGAGGTACTGGCGATCACCAGAGCGCAAGCAAAGAAGGCAACCTACCCAGATCCACGTACGGAAAAACAAAGGATGAAGGAAGCAAAAGCCGAAGTGCAACTGGCTATGGCAAAGGAGAACAAAATATCTCTGGAGAAGCCAGAGATCTCTCGACGGTCGGAGGCGGAAACCAACATCGTACGACAGATACTGCAAACCACCATACCAATCAAAGTAACTGACCTTCTCAAGATGTTGCCGCAATTGGGACTAGCAATGACAAACGTCCTTGGGGATGTCAAGCAATCGCAAGTGGAGGACTGAAGGCAAGAATTAGTACCAGATTCACCATCGTACGGTGAACAAACCATTGATCCCGTACTACTTACAACGAACATCACGAAGATGCCGGCGGTTGTGCAGATGGAGATTGGAGGGAATATCTTGACAAATACTATTGTCGACGAAGCATTAGGAGTCAATGTACTGCCCGAAGACACATGGAAGAGCTTGGGGAAGCCTACACTCTGGCCACCGACATTCCAACTCGTCGGTGCTGATCAGCATGGTATCAAGCTGTTGGGGACACTGATGGCGTAAAAGGTGATGATCGAGACACAACAGTTTTTGCTAAATTTTGTTGTCATCCCATTATAGAGGAAAGCGTATGATGCAGTACTTGGGAGAGGATGGCTGATAGCCGCCAAGGCAAATCATAATGGGAAGAGAAACACACTCTCAATCGAGAACAATGGGCAGAAGTATGTCATCGACTTGAAGAACTAGGCCGTGAGCGAAGAATTGGCTTCCTTCGGATCAGAATCGGACGGAGGGGAATTAGATGTTGACGAAGGAAGGAAGACGATAGAACCGAACGCTGAGGGCGTACTGGAACTTGAGAGTTATTCGGAGGATGAGACAAGCTCACTGAATGGCTTATTTCATTGGCAGATGGAAGACTATGAAGTGTTCCACCGAGAGTGTAACATGCTATAGATTGGGGAAATCAAGGAAGAAGAGAAACAAGGCATGTCCAGCCAGACACTTCTGGCTGAGTATGGAGAGTACAAAGAAAGATTATCAAAATCGGACGATACACCAACCCACAAATCCGAACAGGTACGAGATAGAAAAATTGTGTTGGAGCCAAAAAACGGGAAAAATAAAGTAGAGGAATTAGAAAATGTTAAGAGTGCAAAGAGAAGAAAAGAGACAGAGGAGAGGGAGAAACTGGTACGCCAGAAGGAGAAGACAAGTCCGTACGGAACTCGTACGACAAACATGAGCCATAGGTCCGTACGTCACAGTGAGGAGAAAGTCGTACGCCAAAAATAGGAAGTCGTATGCCAGGAGTCCGTACGACCAATACAAAAATCTGTACGCTGGGAGCAATTAGCCGTACGGTTGAGAGAGAAGGGATCTGTACATTGGAGGAAGGAAACCGTACAACAAAACAGGTATCCCGTACAAAGCTGTGAGCAAATAGCTGTACGACAAAATAGACATTCCGTACGCTTTGGACAAAAGGTCGTACGCCTGGACAGGTAACCTGTACGGGTGATTGTGGAAAGATGCATACGGCTCAATCAAGAGGAGTTTGTACGGGCGAAGGTGAAGAGGGTCGTACGCTTGAGCCAAGAGAAGTCCGTACGGGGTGGAGAGGAGATCGTACGACAAAACCAAAAGAAGCCCGTACATTGTGGGAAGGAGGTCATATGGCAAAACAAGTAGTCCATACGCTATGAGCAAAAATTTGTATGGAGAAGGAAAGAGGGAGCCGTACGCTGGGAGACAAAGCATGTACGATAGCTAGGAGGGAACTCAGAACGAAAGTCCGTACGAGCTAATTCATTCACTGTACATTGGAAGGAGAGGGATGCCGTACAAAGGATTGAGGATGTTGTATGGGTGGCACAGAGAAAGAGGGTCGTACGACTAGGAGGTTGCACCGTACGTTGGAAGTTGAAGGAGGCCGTATGGAAAAATCAGGAGGAACCCGTACGCTGTGGGAAGGAGACCATTGGACAAAACAAGGAGTCTGTATGCTGTGCAACTAGGAAGTTTGTACGACTGAAACAAAAGAAGTTTGTGCAAGTGAATGTGAAGGAGGCTGTACAGTTGAAACAAAAGAAATCCGTACGAGTGAAGGTAAAGAAGGTCGTACGGCTGAAACAAAAGAAATTTGTATGAGTGAAGATGAAGGGCGTACGAGAGAACCTCACAGAGAGAACGACAGAGAACATCACTCGTCAATTAAACAGTGCAAAATCTCTAATTTTTGGTTGTATCAGCATTGCCTGGTGTCTCTTGGAAATTCATGAAAATGAGGCGTCGAATGGAGTTCTGTGTGGTTTCAAAAGTGTTAAATTGGTCTTGGCGGTAGGGGCGTTGCCCCTCGACCCCGCCCTGTATCGCGATCTAGACCCCCGCAAGGAACGCTGGCCCTTGACCCCGCTGGGAGCTTGCCCCCAGACCCCCATCACATTTATTGGAATTGCCAAATTGTAGTGCCACCAGCCATCATAGTACAAGAGCAGTTGGTTGCTGAGCAAACGAGATGTGGCAGCTCTCGAGGAGAAGTTGGCGGAGAGAGATGGAGTATTGGGTGACAATCAGTTGGCAAAGAAAGATTAGTTGGCATTCTTGATTTTCAGTTGTTTGGGAGATGACTACTTCTTGGGGAGGATGATGTAGTTGGCTGTGAGTCGATGTAGTCGGCCGAGAGTGTACTTGGTTGTTTGTGAGCCATAAGTAAATAAGACATTAGTTAATATTAATAATCCATATACTTATGTTATGTACAGGTCATGTTAGTTAGTTGTCTCGAGAACAGTTCCTAATGAAGTAATTAGTTATAATGAAGGGACGCAACGGTTGGTACCTTAACCACCACTAGCGTACTATATTTACTTGAGTCATGTAGTTGGGAAGGGGGATGGCTTTGCTATGCTATGCTATGTTCTGTCTGGAGACATTATGATGTAATTGCCGAATCCTAAATAAAGAAGTATATCTATGTTTTGTGTGATTGCCATGTGATTATTATATGCTGTCAATGTTATTTTATATTTCCGTTTACTCTGTACGTCATCGTACCCGTAGTGAGTAAACACCACTAATGTTCAATGATGCATTTGGGATCAACTATGATAACTTGGTGTTGTAAGAAACAATGTACAGTTTCAAACTCATCTTGCAAGTTCAAAGTACATAGATGTGTGCGATGCTTTTCTAGATGACTTTATTTGAGGCAAAGCCTTGAAGATATTAGATTTACTCAAGTTGCTCCTACGACTTTGTGTATGGATAGTTAAAATGCAATCAAAATATAGTGTTTCACTCCAAGACAAAGTGCATGTGCTGTTTGTCATGCTGGTGATGAGGAAGATTGTGCAACTTGTGTTTTGGTCTACAGCTGATTAGGTAACAGAATTTTTTATGAGATCTCTCAACATGATAAAGTTTTAATAGTTCAGAAACTAGCTCAAAATCTGCCACTAATGAGGTCTTTGAATTACAAGGGCCTATGTAAGGACCTAAAACTTGATCCAAAGTGCTAATTTTAAACTTAGGCCTAATTATATCTGTATTTGAGGCATGCATCTCTTATGAGACATCCTCACACTCTATAAGAATAGACTTTAGACTCTGGATATTATAATATTATTAATAAACACGTTAGTCCTATTTTTGGGTTGATGCCAGCTTTGGGTTCCTCATGGATACCCAAGTAGTTAGTTGGTAAGTTTGGTTTTCCACTTGATCATGCATATTATCAATTGGCTAATTTTTTCCATAACAAGCCCTCATGCCATTTGCGAGGATTTACAGCTCCTAGCCCCACTCTGATATTTGCGTTTTTGGAAAATCAATAAAATCATCTCTCCAAGCTGGGGCCTTGAAGATATTTTGCTTTGATGAGGGGTGGAGATATGGGGGCAATTTTTAGGACTTGCCCCAAACTTGGGTTACATGGCCTGGCTGTACCCTTGGATGTGCAGTCTGCTTGTATACTCCATATATTCCTTTGTACCAAGACTTTTTAGGGAAGATGTGTACACCTTATCTCAATTTAAATCTAAAGTTAATATTGATTTATTAGACTATCTGCTTGACAAAGGACAAACATGGTAAAGACAAATCACATAGTATAAAACTCATAATTTACCGAAGTTAGATTCTAAGTACTATATCGTTCTTGGGAAAAAGATTTTGGACAGCTTTGAATCTGGAAAGCTTAAATGCATGCATCACTTGTTGCCTGTTATCTCGATTAATTTGACTGGCCATGACTGCTATGACCTATTAGAATACTAAATCAAAATATTTAGTGTAATAATTAAATGAGTGTTTTCTCATTACAGATGTATCTCTTTGTTTGAACTTTGATGTTCTAATGGGTTTGTAAATGGCTTGATAATTTGTCATGTCCTACATTGAGATTGTAAATTTAATTGTGGATGACAATTTAATGTACTCATAAAGGAATTCAACAAACATGATGTCAATTGGCTCTTTGATAGCTTTCTTATATGTCAAGCTGTATTTTAGGGTCACCAAAAATCATTTCTCTTATAGATCTCTTTGATCTCTCTCTTAAAATCATATATGCCATGCAAGGTGCATCAAGTGGTTTGGACAACATATAGTCAACAGTTGTACATTGGTTTATAAACAAAGATATCAATCCTATCTTTACCCAGTCTAAACTGATTAGTTAATACTGTTTAGTCAGATTTGTCCTTCCTTCAATCCTTTTCCCTAACAAATTTTAAAAATTTATCAATGACAATGTCATAATTTTCTTGTCAAATGATTTTGGCATTTTACTTTGTTCCTCATTCACTCTGTGTACATAGATCCCGTCCATGCATTCTCTTAAATTCTTACATGTTAGGTGGTTATGATATCTTCTTCTTTGCGCCACATTGAAATTCTGATGGTTAGTTATAATGATGTTGCATGTTTGTCTGGTCTAAAGTTCAATATAAATAATCAGCCAATCTAATCAATTAATTGGCTTTTTATTTTACCTTACAGGTTTCATTAATGGAAGAAAAAATCAAGCCACGAGCTAATCTTCCACCTTTACTTGTTGGTCTTCATGAACGACGCCCTGAAAAGCTGCATTATATTGGAGTTTCTTTCGGGCTTACTCAGCACTTGTACAATTTCTGGAGAAAGCACAAGTTTGTTCCTTTTTATATATGTCAGATCCAGGTAATATGCCCAATTTGAACCAAATTAATGACTTGTTTTTTGAGGAATAATTGAAGCTTGAACAAGAATTTCCAGGAAAAATGATTCTGTAGTTTATACGTGTATCATACTCTTAAATTAACTTCTACGGTGCATTAAGTTGTTTGCAATAGGCTGCATATGTAACTTGCCTTCTTTCTGTTTTCTGTACAGAGTGCCATAACTGGGGAACATACTTGTATGATGTTGAAGCCTCTAGAAAATGATGAAATTGAATACAAAGGGAAAGGTCCTGGTGGATTCTTTGAGCCATTCCATCAAGGCAAGGGAACACACATTATTAATTTACTCTTAGTGAGACATTGTTATGAGTTTCCTTTAAGAGTTTATATGTTAACATTTAGGATCATTTGTAATATGCAGACTTTCGGCATAGGTTCATTCGACTTCTATGTTCCACTTTTCGGTCATTTTCTCCTGCGCTTGCTTTGAGGTAATTACATACTTTGTAAGATACAATTCTTAATATAGACAGATTTTCGAAGGTGATACTGGTGCACTTCAGTTCTGAACGGGATCTTTGTTTTAGTGTTCTAGATCCAAAGATAAGCTTTTCAGAACAAGATATACAGGAGGGAGCATCACCAGAAAGTATATCTGGGGTAAAATGTCTTTTAAGTCCATATGACATGCAGCGCCTGGAATCCTACACAAACAATCTTGCAGATTACCATCTGGTTAGTGGAGAGCTTTTCTGTATTAGGAATCTAATGTATTTCACCTCTCTCTCTATCTCTCTAATTACCTTGACATCCTTAAGTAGTTGTGTTGAACTATTATTATAGAACTTGGGAAAATATGATCATTCATATCCATACTTGTTTAGGTTAGATGATTATAATTACTTGAAGCAAAGTTTGTAAACTTGTGGCTTTGCAAAACTTGACAGACCCAATTTTGACTTGGACTTGGTGACTTGACAAAATTCTGAAATAAAAAAAATAAAAAACATAGATATGAGTCTATAGAACATTGGGAAAGTGTGTCTATGATATTTGAATAAAAAAGAGTGCAATATCGCATGAACATGCACATACAATAACTGTTAATAAGATATGATACTCATAAAAAATTGTGCCTCTTTTCTCTTTAGAAGACGAAGTTTGAGGAGCATTTTAATTTTCAGTGTCTAGTCTACTGTGAAATTCATGAGAGGTACTAATGGTTGTATAAGATTCTGGTGGTTCTTCCACTACCCTAATTAAAGATGCTTGGCCATTTTGCTTTGTGAGGTCATCAGGTTTAGGCATAGATCTCTTTGTGGTGGTCCTAGATTCACAAGATTGATTACCTCCTTTCAACCCATCACAGATGTTGAAGGTGTTAGCATTTTTTGGAGATTATTGATTTGCGTATGAATGAGACAGATTTGTTAGACATTTCTCATCCTTGCAATCTAATGTGACTGATGCTTCTCAACACCTTGTTCTCACTGTAATTGTTGTGGCCCTTTCCCTTCTTAATATTAAGCACCTTCTCACACCACTCTTCCATGACACATATCTTAAGGGAAATCACACATTACCAGTTTTTGCCTACTACCAATAGTTCTTCAGCTTAAAAATGTTAGGAGAGACTCTATATAGATTTGACTGTCTCCTCGGATCATCTAGCAGCTAGCCTATTAATCGTGGACTTTCCCCAACAAACATTCTCAAATTCTTCATTTGTACTCCTACAATGGTTGATGATAATATTGCTAGCTTCTCCTATGCATCCTTGAATATTGACACTTGAGAACTTTTGTATTCTATTTTCAGGTGGTCATCATCTATATCTATTGCTTTGAAAGGACCTCCCCACATGTCTATTTGTAATTGTACTATTTTGGGGGTTACTCTTTCTAGGTTAACCCTACATGTGTATAGTTTTCTAGCTTTTCTGTTTTTTTTCTTTGCATGTTGGGACCCTTTTGCCCTTGCCCTTGGCTATTGTACATGCTATATGTTTTAGTCCCTTTGATCTATTTTGGTCATTTGTGTACGTCTAGTTATTTATTTTCTTTCTTTCTTCCTTGTATATTTCCTAGTGATGGATGGGGTCCTAGTTGACATCGAAGGTAATGATACCTTAGAATCACCATCATATGTCATCCAATCTAATGCCTTCTACGTCTCCTTTTGTTGCACACTTTTTTGCTTGCCTCTAAAAATCAACAATCTCGTCTTCTGTAAACATGGGGTCTTCATGTTGGATAGTCCAATTACTATATGTATCAATGTCATCTAAGTCAATTGCCTCATAGCTATTAGATGAATTCTCAACCTTCTTTAAAGGAAGGCAAGGTTGTTTTGCATGAAGGTGAGGTCATTGAGGTGCTTTTATGTCAACTTGTTTCTCTCCTTTGCATTAAAGGCATCAAACAAGTTCCAATTGCACTCACATTGAAACGTGCTGCAAGGTTTCTGTAGGCTAGTATGGTTAGGGAACTCCTCGGTTCTTGGATCCGTTGCTACTTTGTTCCTTCAGCACTTTCATGGTTGGCTTTGAGCTTAGTTTTTAGTATGCTTCGTGGTGATGCTTTCAAAAGCGTTTTCGGTCACTTGGCTTGAGCTCCACATTTCTTGGAGCCCATGTCTATTTATAGTAAGTCACCATTGCAGCTTCAATCATGCTTTTTCTTCAGTATCACCCCGACACATCTAGTTTTGTTCTTTGATGTTCTATTCTGGTTTCCGTAAATTAAGCGGGTGATTTGAAATAAATGCTTATAAAATAATATTTCTCTAATGTTCTCACTTAAGCATTTATTAAATATTATAAGGTGGCTTTATAAGGGGGCCTAGGGGACATAAGGTAAATTTTAAAAAGTGAAGATAATGTATTTTTAAAAGTTGGCATCCAAGTGGGAGTTATAAGGGATATCTTTTAAAAATTAAAGTAAATGTTTTAATTTCCAAGAAGGGCGTGGGGGATTTCGGAGGAATAAGTAAAAAGTGTTTTGGGCTCATTTTTGCAAGTTATACTAGAGAATTTGAACAAGTTATTGCTAGGTTGAACTATGCTCATCCAAGGGCTTTGTGAGGATGAAAACCCTCATAGAGGACATCAACTGCAGAGGTGAAAGATCCTTCTTGGTTGGTTTGCAGGTGGTTTCACTCGAGAACTACGCATAGGTTTTCATTGTTGCACTTTCTAATTTGTTAAGAAAGGCTTTATCTTCAATTTTGTGAAGTCTTACTAGGCAAGACAAAATTGTTGAAATATTGGGTATGGCGCCAGGAAATGAAGTTTTTGCAGGAATGAATATTACTTTAGCTGGGCATTGAAATTTCAGGTTTAAGTTTGAGCAGATAAAACATTTTAAAGAAGGCACTATATGATATACAGTGGGTCGACTTACACTTTGTGTTGGGTGAGTGATGTATTCTTGGTTTGGGTGATTGAGTTGGTATGTGACATAATGCTGGTCACATGGGATGCATAAGGAAAGGGCGAACAATTGTAGGTGGCACAAGTGACTTTGTTACCATTCCAGCTCATAGCGAGAGTAATTCTTAGTGCAAATTTGCAGTCACAAGTCTGCTGTTAATTTTATCACTCCTTGGGGTTAAGGTCAGACTTCTATGCATTTAATCCATGAATTCTGCTACTGTAAATTTATAGTCAATGGAATGAAATATGACGTTCTGTCCCAATTCAAAGGTTTTTATCATTTCTATATTTTAAATAGTGTTTAAGTATGGTGTGAAAGTTAAATGAAACATTGCAAACAAAGAACATTCAAATCTTGCAAAAAACAGAAACCATTTCGTTTCATATGCATGCAAAAAATTAGACAAACACATATTTAGTGGAAGAACGGAAGGGCATGTGTTAGTGAGTTGATCTTATGCAGCCAAGAGATGGTGCTAGCAGGTATTATTTGAGGAGAAACAGGTCAAACCCAAACATTGAGGATCCACCAGAGATTGAACCCTTTGCAGGTGTTGAACAGGTTGGGGTAATTATGGGTGATAGAGGGCATGGGGAACCAAGCACAAGAGAAATCCTAAATGATCTTTTACAGGATAGTGAGAGTTACAACATAATATAGCTTAGATGTGTGCACTAATGACAAAACATATGATGTAATAGCAACAACAACAACAATAACAATGGTGGGAACAATGGCCATGAAAGAAATAATGGAAATGGGGATGGATCAGTCAATAACAGGGCTGCAAATCAGCATACTATGACTAGGAAAGCCAACTCTAGACCTCTTATGTCTAACTTTTCTCCAAGAAATAATCTTCAAGCTGAAAATGAACCAACACGGCAAGAGTTGCAGGATCAAATATTGAATGATTGGTGAGATTCGGGTCTTGAGTTCCAAGCTGAGATGTCTTTCCATGATTATATGGATCTCAGGGTGAAACATAGGCCACATAGAGGTGGAGGTGGCAGACCACACAAACGAGACTTGCAGAGAAAGGTTGGTAAATTGACTATTCCCTATTATGATGGCTCTGGAAACACTACAGCAAGAGCATGGCTGCAAAAATTAGATACTTATTTTTACCTTAACCCAATGCCAAAGGATGAGGCCATTAAATATGTAGCCATACATTTGGATGGTAGTGCCCACGAATGGTGGCACCATGGATTGGTCACCTTGGGACACGATCAGATTGATTCTTATGCAGAGTTCACTGAAAGATTAATTGATAGATAATAAAAAGGATCCTGAATTGCACTTTAATGAGTTAGCTCAGCTTAAGCAATGGGGTTCTATTGATTCATACATTGCTGATTTTTAGAGGTTGTCGGTTATGGTGACTGATATTTCCGAGAGAAGGCTGATTGTGTTCATGGATGGGCTAGCGATCCCATTGAGAGGATGGATTAATGCACTAAGGCCACCCACATTCAAGATGCAATAAATAAAGCAAGTGACATGGAGGAGTCCACTTCAAGAAGCAAATTTTAGTCAAATGAATTCATATGTAAGAAGGATAAGGATCGGAAACACTTTCATAACTAATCAGTCGAAAAATGTGCCTACTAGGTTGGATAATGACCAACTTAATGAGATTAGAAGGAAAAAAATATGTTTCCAATGTAGAGAACCATGGGATCCATCTCATAAATGTGTTGTTAAGGCAAAAGCTAAGCAGATTGAGTACTTTTCAGGTGATGAATCAGCCTTGGAAAAATCAGACCAGCAAGCTGATTCAAGGGAAAGTGAAGAAGAAAGCTCAATTGAAGAGTTAAAGGAGCAATGTTGTGAAGGTGTGATTGCCCAACTTTCTAGCTTTTAGAAAGTTGGATCTTTCAGACTTCGGGGAGTATTATGTGGATCATAGTTGGAAAACTCGGACTCGCCGCGGACTCGGCAGCCCAAAAATATGACTCGGACTCGGGACTCGGGATGGACTCGGGAAAAGACTCGGCAAGGACTCGGCAAAAAAAAAAACCGTAGTTTTACAAAAAAAACAAGAACAAATTAATGCATTTAGAGAATATAAGAGCTTAATTTGATTATCAAACACTCATAATTCAAAGATTACACATGTCATATGATCATCAAACACTCAATAATTGAAATTTAATCATTCATAGTCATCAAATACTCATAGTTTCACTTTCAATGTATAACATCATAAGTTTATAAATGTTTACATATAATCATGTCAAAAAGAGGAAAACATTAACAACCACATATAATCTACATCTTCCTCTTTCCCCTCCCAATGGTACTCAATTTTGGAGGCCTAGAACTAGAAGGTGCCCGTGTTGTAGTATGCAAACGAGGACTAGGAGATCGAGCAGGGGAAAAATGATATTCAAATGTGTCTTCGTTGTCCTCCATGGCATCCAATCTTGCTGCTTCTTCTTCTTCTGCTGCTGCTCTCTCTAATTCAGCAATATCCTCATCAGTAAGTAAGACATCAGCCTCATCATTTTGTTCATTAATAGTCCATTCACCATATGGATCAATGTCATCCAAGTCGATGGACTCGTGTGAAACACCCTCCACCTTCCTAGTTCGAAGGCGAAGGTTGTACCGAACAAAAACTAAATCATTTAGGCGCTGCTGAGTCAACCTGTTTCTTTTCTTTGTGTGAATGTTTTCAAATAAACTCCAATTGCGTTCACACCCAGAAGCACTGCATGGCTGCGACAAGACACGTATGGCTAGCTTTTGAAGATTTGGTGTGCTAGCATCATAGTTCTCCCACTATAGATCTACAAAAACATGTTTAAAAAATATAAGTATTAAGAAATAAGAATAAAGTAAAAATCTATATGTAAGAATCAAGTTTCTAATTTCAATTTTTACCTGGTTGTTGTTTTCCTCTCCTTTCAATTGCTTGTTGGGAGGAAAAGAGTCTCCCCTCTGCACCCTTGTAGACCTTGAATAGATAAAAGAAAAAGTAAATCAAATATAGAAAATTCATAGATAGTCAAGGCTCAACATTGCAAATTCATAAATAAGATGTAACAAATCTCACCTCCAACTCATCAAGCACCTTATTTCTCAGCTCACTATCAGGCACCATCCTATCAATGCAAGTGACAACACCGTCCATGACCTCCTCATCCGCCTTAAATGAGTCCGAGAAGTAGAACTTCGGATTCAAGAAGTAGGCAAAGGCATGAATCGGCTGGTGGAGTTGGTTTGTCCATCTCCGATCAATGATGCGCCATATGATTTCATATTTTTTTTTGTTGCCGCCATAGTAATGTGATATGGCCTCTTTGGCCCTATCCATGGCCTCATAGATGAAACCCATTGGCATGCCATCTCCATCCACCATACGAAGAACCCTCACCAAAGGCTCTGTCACCTAAAAAAATGAAAACAAATGTTAAATTATAACAAAATTAACCCCTCAAAAAATAAAAAACAGCAAATAGATTATCATGTATAATTTTTTTTGTGTGATTGCTACTTACCCCCATCAGCTCCTCTCCATTTTTGATGAATGTCTCATCAAAAACTATGGTAACAATCCTCTCCCCTTCAGCTCTACTGGAAAATGAGGACTCCTTCCAAGCATCGGACACAAACATTTGCTTGAGATGACCAATGGCACCAAGAATGCTTTGCAATGTGAGGAAGTGGCTAGCAAATCGTGTCACTCCAGGTCGCACAAGGTCCTTGCCATTTGTGAATTTCCTCATCAAAGAAAGCACCCAAGTATGGTTGTAGATAAATTTTGTAACACTTTTTGCATCTTCAACCACTCTTTTGACCCATGAAATCTTCCCAATATCCTCTAACAATAGGTCCAAGCAATGTGCAGCACATGGAGACCATGCAATTGTGGGATACCTCTCCATAAGTAGCCTACCTGCAGCTACATATGCAGCTGCGTTGTCCGTGATAATTTGGACAACATTATCAACTCCAACCTCCTGGACCACCCCATCCAATAGACTGCATAAAGTCTCAGCATTTTTAACTTCATAGGAGGCATCTATTGATTTTAGGAACACCAATCCACCATTTGAGGCCACTAAAAAGTTCAAGAGAGTTCTATTCCTTCCATCTGTCCACCCATCAGATAAAATGCTGCAACCTTTTCTTCGCCAAAATTTCTTTTGCTCATCAACTACAAGCCGTGTATTCTTTACGGATTCCTCTAGCAATGGCCCACTCAAATCTTTAGCTGATGGGGTCTTAAACCCCTTTCCTGCAACTGTAAGGGCGTTCACTAGACCTTCCCAATATGGGCTGCTTGCAACATTGAAAGGTAGATTATTGTAGTACCAAAAGTTTGCAGCAGCCATCCTAGCTTCATGATGCTTTTCCTTATTCCAACCGGTACCTTCAAGTGAAGGTTGTGCTCCTGGAACATTACGTGGAATAAAATAATTTGGTCCTGATGAAGGACCGTGGCCAGCACTAGCAGTAGAATAGGAACCCTCAGGACTCTCACCAAAAGATGAATGTGGAGCACGAACACTTGGACTTGCAGCAGTAGCACCATGAGGCATAGTTGGTGTAGAAGGGGATCCACTCATCATTGATGCTAGGGCATTCTTTGTTTTTTGTCTTTCATCTTTTTTTAGCTCATAGTCAGCAAGAAGGGCCTTTATCTCTCTAATAATCTCAGGAGTAGTTTTAGGGCATCCCTCCACATTTTGCCCAGGTATCCTTGCAAGGTGGTATTTTAACCTGTTTATTCCTCCTATCATCCATTTTTGACATTCAGTACATGTCACTTCACCTTTTTTGATTCCTGGTATTCCATACTTCCATGCAGGGTCTTTTCTCATTCCCTTTGGATTTGAAGACGACATTGCTGTTTCAAGTTCAACGTGGAAAAAAAAAAATCAGCAAGGGTTTGCAAAAAAATCAGCAAAAAAATGTGATTCAAAGTTTCATTTATTTGCAAAAAAAAAGAATGCAAAACCAAGCTAGAAATAATAGGAATTAGGCTATAATGGCTATTAAGGAAAATAGAAAAAAAATTTGGCAGCATATCCCCTTATTTTTCTTGATTTTTTTAAATTTTGAAAGCAAAAAAACAAAAAAAAAGAAATGTTAGATCACTTACCTGGCTCTATTTTGATCTTTTTAGCTCCTCCTCCTGCCTTCTTTCAAGCTAAAACCAATTTGCAGACCTTAAAAACACCAATCTTCAAGTTAGAAATAACAAAAAATTAAAAAAATGTATGGGTTTTAACCCAGTTTGACGCCCCAGCCGCGGACGAGAGTCTTGGGTCGGGACTCCCGAGTCCGACCCAGGACTCGTCTGGACTCGACTCCCGAGTCCGTGGCGAGTCGACTCGGCTCAGCCACGGACTCGCGAGTCCGCCGAGTCCGCGGCGAGTCCTGAAGAGTCCGCCAACTCTGATGTGGATAGTGGATAGTGACTCTCATTGATACAGGTGGCACACATAATTTTATTGATGAAGGGCTTGTAGCCAGAAGGGGAATCAAAATAGAGGATTGTGACGGTTTCAAAGTGATAGTAGCTGATGGATTCACCCTCGCATGCACTTCGAAGATTTCAAACTTGAGCATTTAGCTGGGTGAGTATGAGATCAGGGATGACTTCTATGTGGTGAGCATAGGAGATATAGGTGTGGTCTTTCATATGCAGTGGCTAGGGGAGTTTTATATGAATTTGCAAACCATGGGAATAAAATTTGATGCGTATGGTAAGATCATACTTAGAGGCATGTCAAATGGTGGGCCACAAATAGTCTCTTTCAAAAGACATGACTAGGTAGAGTGAGCAGAAAAATGCATTATAATGCCTATAGTCTTAGAGCAATAGAAGAGGAGTTACCATCCTGATGTGGAGGCTTTGTTGTCTAAGCACATCAAATTATTTAGTAGCATACCTCCTAGGAGACCTCTAGATAGAGGCATTGAGCATGTCATATAGTTGGAGGAGGGTGCAAAACCGGTTATCACTACCCCTTACAGGAATCCGAAGAGGTACAAAGATGAGATAGAGAAGGCCATCAAGGAGCTTCTTGACATGGGACACATTAGGCCAAGTAAGTCTTTTTGCATCTTCAGTAGTGTTGGTGAAGAAAAAAAGATGGGACGGTGGGATTGTGCATTGTCTACAAGGATTTAAATAAGAAAACAATCAAGAACAGGTCTCCCATTCTGCGAATAGATGGAGTTGCATGGTGTTGCTACTTCTCCAAGAATCATTTGAGATCGGGCTATCATCAAATCAAAGTATGTGAGGAGGATGTGGAGAAGACTGCCTTTCATTGTCACTTTGGACACTATGAGTACCTAGTTATGCTTTTTGGCCTAACCAATGCACTAGCTACTTTACAATCTTGTATGAACAAGGTGTTCAACAAACAACTTTGTAAGTTTGTTCTTAGATTCTATGATGATATTTTGATATTCAACAAGACATGGGAAGAGCACATGAGGTACTTAGAAGAAGTGCTAAGCATCCTTGAGAGGGAGTCATTGTTTGCCAAGGAATCTAAGTGTGAATTCGGATTGATAGAGCTTCTTTATCTTGGTCATATAATTAGCTCCAAGGGGGTGTGTGTGGATCCAGAGAAACTAGAGTGATTATTGATTGGCCTCCACCTTTTAATCTATCATAGCTTAAGGGTTTTCTCAGTTTGTATGGGTTCTACAGGAGGTTTGTAAAGGGATTTTCATAGGTGGCAGCCCCACCCATTGACTTGACCAAAAAGGGGGCCTTTGTTGGGTGTGATGCAATGCAACGATGCTTTGATCAGTTTAAGCAGATCACGAGTTCATGCTAGTTCTAGCTATTCTTGATTTTTCCAAGCCTTTTGAGCTTGAGTGTGATGCTTTTGGAGAGGAAATAGGTGCTGTTTTGATGCAGGATAAGCATCCTATCGCATTTGAGAGCAAGAAGTTGAGGGGTGCTAAGAGGAGTTATTCTATCTATGATAAGGAGATGTTGGCCATAATGCATGCCTTGGCCAAGTTGAGGACATATCTTGTGGGAGTTAAGTTTTACTATCAAAACCGACCACAATAGCCTCAAGTACTTCTTGAATCAACAAGACATGAATGACAAACAACATAAATGGGTAAGCAAACTCCAAGCTTACAACTTTGACATTGTTTTTGCCAAAGTGAAGAGGAACATAGTGGTTGATGCTTTATCCAAGAGACCACATTTATGCTCTTTGGTGGAGATCGCAACAGATTGGAAATAGCTAATTTCAGCAGAGTATGCTAAGGACCCTTGGGCTTCTAGCATCATTGAGGGCACTATACAGGATGACAGGTATAAGGTAATCAATGAGCTAATTATTTACAAAGGTAGAATTTATTTACTACCCATTTCATAGTTTAAGATTATAGTTATGAGATCTTTTCATGATACTCCTATGGCTGGTCACCCGGGTTTTTTAAAGACATACAAGATGATTTGGGAGAGGTTTACATGGAAAGGACTTAAGAACCAGTCGAGTCCCTATTACAGTTTTTCTCCCTATCCCCTCCTTTCACATCCCTATCCATCCTACCCGCATATTCTTTGATAGAGGCCTTGATTGTTTCCATTTCCATCATCCGACCTGTAATTAAAATGGGTGGCAATTAGAGACTTTTTCAAGAATTTAAAACATGGTTTAGGGTTTTTCCGAGGTTAAAAAAAAAAAAATCCAATTCGGCGCCAATTCCCCACCGATTCTGATTCTGAGTGTTTCGTACCCAAAATCGGCCTAGTTTCTTGGCGATTCAGTAACTTAGATTTCAGTCATACGCTTTTGGAGCAAGGGGTTTCAGACAAACATTTTTTAAACCACAAACACATTTTGTGGAAGTTTTGGCAGCATTATGACACAAATCTGAAATCTCAAGAAATTCAAGCATTCATGATAAAATAGCCCTAAAGCAATAAAACTAGGGATTCCTCCCATGCAATAAGCTCTATGGAATGCTGCCATGTGCTCCACCTATTGTGGGCGTGGCCAAAATGCAAAAGAGGAAAAATTTCATAGCAAGAAATACTCAATATGGCTGAAATTTAAGCATCTAGCTCACAACCAAGCTCAATAAAAGGGAGGGGTGAAATGGAGGCTCTAGAGGGAAGCCTTACTACTTTCCATGCCACACAAACCCCACTCCAAGACACTAACCGAGACAGCAGCTCCCATGTCAAAGGGATGCAAGAGGAGAAGAGGGAAACAAGGTAAGACTACAGCCACAAACCCTAGCCCTCTATACTATATTCTTCTTTCACCACACCATCCCAGCACAAAGCAGCCTTCAAGAATCCTCACACCCAGCAGCCATGAAGAGAGGGAGAGAGAGATGCCAAGGAGGAAGATTAAGGAGATTCCAAAATGCAGTCTCAAAAATACCTTTCAAATCCCAACACCCAAAATGGGCTCTTTTTCTTTAGTTTTATTGCCAAAACCCTTCTCTCATTTTCTCAAATTAAATAATAAAATTTTCTCTTATTTAAATTGGCTTTTGCCACATTCAAACACATGAATGTCTCTTCTAATTTTCCTTTCAAAAATAGGTGATGAATCTGACAAGCGGAAGTTATATACCTTTTAGGCATAACATATTGACACAGTTTTCCAACTAAGGCATATATTCAACTATTTTGCCTAAGAATGCTAAAATACATTGCGGAAACATAATTTACAATATAAATCAATTACCAGCATAAAATTCACTTTGCTAGCACACAATCAACCTATGTAATTTAATTAAATAAATTTAATCACAGAAGTCAGGCAAATTTCATAGAAAATAAGTACATAATATTAACACAAGAATCGGGCAAACATGAAGGAACAATTATGGGTTTACAAATGGTTTATGAATCCGAAATCAACTGATTTTGATTTAGGTTCATAGGGCCACATGAGAGTGAGACAGGATAAGGTAAAAGGTAACACACAACACATTTACCAAAATTGATTGTCTCCAATTAATCACTGTTGGGGAAAACCTACGCGTACACCCTCAAGGAACCATTAATCATACTTGTCCAATACAGAATAACCAAAGTATAGTATGGAGATAGCCACCCACAAGATAATACCAAAATCCACATCTAACTTAAAACCATTAGACACAGGCATAATTCAGAAATACTGATCTGTAATAGTTTATCCTGGTGCTGATCTTCATGAGCACAGACAAGATCACATATCATAACAAAACAATGATATCATATAGGGCTGAGTCCAAGCATATACTATTCCACACCTATGTGTATATGCGGCGCACTCAAGCAATGCATCATATTGGACAATGGAAATCATAACTGAAGCAATATACATGGATTGAAGTATGTGTAATCTAGCAAGGTGCATATCCATCCTGCAGTTATACATGTCAAAATCCTCTCAATATAACTTTTAACCCAATCTTAGAACAGTTAGGACAAGGTAAGAGTTGATACATGGGTGGGCACTACAATTTACAAGTGAAATAGTCAGTCAGTCAGAAGATGAAACTTAGGATGGTATAGAAAGGTATTAGAACTTTTTAAAAATATAGTTTACTTATATGGGTCAGAGTTTTGAGTGAAGGTGATTCTTCCATTGATGGCAAAGTAAAGGCTTCCTCCCATTAATGATGGACATTTTTTTGTGTTATTCTCAAAAAAATTCATAATGTTATTTTCATGGAAGATTAGATCCTTTTGACTTCCATTATGAAGTAAGTGCTTTCTCTTCACTGTTTTAAATTTTAATATTAATTGCACTTTGTAGTATTTTGCAGCATTGGATGGATGAACAAAGAAAACTCATAGCTGAGTGGTTTAAAAAGCTTTAGATAGCTTTACTTTTGCTTATCCTATCCCTTTTTACTGTCTTGGGTGTGTAAATATTGAATTATGTGATGGAAGTGCATACAGTTTTTAGAGGTATCAAATCTCTCTTTCTCTTATGCACGTTCTTGCTTCTTCGCTTCTCTTTCAGTCATTGCTTTCTTTTTGCAGTTGTGAGTACACACATGGGCACAAAAAGCATTGAATCTTATCAGACGAAATTTTGTTATTGCTGTATTTATAGCTCGTAGTTTTCATAACTTCACTGGCTTATTGGAATTTTTTTGGGGGGGTTGTGTGCAGATATTAGATCTTGTATCTTGTCTTGCTCGTCTATATTTTGAGGAGAAGATACCGGCTTCATTGTCCTACAGTCAAGCAGCAATTTTGCTTTGTATGGGATTGCAAAATCATGACATTGACTATGTGGAGGTTCGTTTGGTTTCACAAATGTAGTTAAAACATGGTATGTTAAAAGCACTAGAAGACTTTTTTTCAACTCATCAGAATTGTAATTTCTGCAGGCAGAGCTGAAGCAGTTGAGAAGACAACAAATCTTAGCATTATTCAGTAAAATTGTGAGAAAGCTATATGGACAATTGCATAAAGCTGCTGCTAAAGAGATTGAATCTACCTTACCACGCTTAAAGCAGGTGAAAATAATTCGTAACAAGATACACAGGAAATAAGTTTTCTAGCCATATATTCCAAATCTTAAAGTACAAGAAATCTTGAGAAAACATACTGTTTTATGTCACAGATTTCTATGCAGCCTCACAGTACATCAGTTGAGGAGGACCTTCAAAATGCTGCTAAGGAAGTAACAGTGAGTAGTGCATATCTTCTATGTCGATTATTCATGAACACCACAATTTCAAAATCAAAACTGGATAGCTACTTTTTGTCTATTTTAAAATTTAATTATACTGCATTGCTTATTTCTTTCCTATACTGAAATTTGGGTCATCTTTTGATCAAAATTTGCAAGTTTATGATGGTTAAATACTAGAGGATAGGTCAAAATTTTTGTTGTATTTGTTGTTGGTCATGCAGGAAAAAATGAATGAGAGTTTGCAAAATATGTTGAATCCCGAGGATCTTCAGCTTTATGCTATTGAAGGCAGAGAGGCTGATTTTGAAGCAGCTCTGCAGAACGGTGATGGAAAAATATCCAAGAGTGGTCTGATTAGTGTGAAGGGAGGAGGCAAGAAGAGAGATAAAGGGAAAGTCAAAGAAAAAAAGAAACAAGGTAGAAGGGAAGTAAATTCAAGAGGAGATTCTTGGACAAAAAATAAGAAATCAAGAACATGAGTAGTAACTAGCTTGATGATGCGCTTTACAAAAGTTTTAGTAAGATTTGTATATTTTTGAGGTACAGCAATATAATTACTTATAGTGGTGGTGAATTCGACACTAAAACTATATATGCATTCAAATGTATGGGCTCTTTCCATAAGTAGTGTTAATTTATTGCTTTATGGTATGTGATCCAGTAGATTCAATGAGCATTACCCTTGCCTCTTTATTTAATGATTCTGAGTTAGCATTATTAAATCGCAGGTATTCTTCGTTTGAAATCTTAATGTATATTCATTAAAAATGTTATTCTTGTGTCATTCCCTTATTAAAAAGGTGAGAATGTAACAACCACAACCTTACAACAAGGAATTTACTAGGGATTTTAACCATGAATTAAAAAATATCGTTCTATAAAATAGGATGAATTTTTTCTTTCAATTATTGAAATTGCAAATGCATAATTGATAACATAAGCATAACGTAATAAATTCATTTCATTTTTCGAATTGAAAAGAATAAATTTTTTTTCCTTTTTACATTTTCCACATGAATGATTTCAAATAAATAACATACATTTAATATTTAACGAACAAGGTCAGAGATCCATATCTATATACTTTCTTTCTTTCTTTTTGTCTCACAAGACTCGTCATGTTGTCTGCAAGAGGGATAGTATCACCCAGGTGCTTTACCTCCAACCACGGACCGACGGTCCCCCGCACACCTTCCTATCTGGAAGTGGCCTTTTCCTTCAATGAAGAGTATAGTCAAGAACCCTCTAGTAATTGTCATTTGAGCTTTGGTGTTGTGCTCTACTTAACCAATACCGTCAAACAACTACAAAAGCCTTCTAATTATGAATGACAACTCTGATTGTGTTAAGTATCCAGAACACAGTGAACCGACAAGTGCAAGCAGAGACTATTGCACTCACTTTGGCCAAAGTATTTGTAATATATATACAACCACTACTTACAAGTGAAGTCGTTCGTTCACACACCCACTCGACATGGAGAACCTTATATGACTTTGTAATAGTTCAAATTTATTGTTTGACCATTGATTAAGATTTCATACAAATTTTCATTTAAAAAATGATGTCTTTATTTAAGCCATACCTCTAGCCACTTGTCCATCTTGAGCATAATACTGCTCCTTGACTACTATCCATCTTGAGTTAGTATTGCCCCTAGACACTTGTCAATCTCGAGCATAGTATTGGTACTTGTTAAGTCATAATTCATCTAGATTGGTTAAGTCTTCTTGAATTTAGAACACCCATGTTATGTTCACGTAACGTCTTGGACCTTGGTAACTGCCTCTTATTCAATGTTTTTACCTACTAAGTCGATAAATGACTTGATTGGTTATACTTTACTGACCTTGACTACCCATGTTATGTTCTCATAACATCTTGGGACTTGGCAACTACCACTTATTCAAGTCCTTTGTATTAACCTTGAGAGTATCTAATCTCCCATACTATGCACAAATAGTTGATACTGATGACCACTGTCTTTGACTAGATTCTCTCTTGGTCACAACTAAAAGTATTGACAAAATGATTAACATATATAAATAACAATTATTATTTAAACTGAAGATTCCTTCTTCGTATAATAGTCTCGTATGTCCAGTGTTTAGTTTTACTTTAGAATCCTTTCTCAGAATGTGAAGACTCACTAAGTAAACAACTCATCTGGGTTATTAGTAATTTCTGACTTGAACACTCGAGTTATGTTCACGTAACTTCTTGGGTCTTGGCTACAACCACTTGTTCGAATCTTTACCATAACCCTTGAGAGCAGCTACTCTTGAGATATAATCTTTAATCAAATCTTGACCTATCTGGGCATAATATTGTATACTGATTACATATGCTAATTCCCCATAGTGATGGTTACTTTTCCATGAAGAATATAACTTTCTTTAGGGTTTAGATAAATTCCATGAAGATACTTTTCCATCAAGAATATATCTTTGTAAACACTGTAGTCTTGTTTACTAAGGATAAATTCAACTGTAAACTAACTAGTTCAATCTTTCAATAGTTTCACATTTATAATTGTTTACTCACCAAGATTGTAATATGTTTGGTTTGGTAAAATATTCTGGACATTGAATGAGCATAAATCAACAATTTAAATTCTATTGTAGGGCTTAGTAAGCCTTTAAAAGGCACATGCTTGTAGTGCTGCAAAACTTAACTACTATCATCAAATTAAAATAGAAATCAATGGAAATAAATTAAATAAAATGCTATAATATAATATAATGTCTAAAAGTGTGCATCCAATCCAATTTTCATGATGTGCTATTAATGAGTCCTTTCAAGTTCAGAGTTGATGTTTGAGTGGCTATTTATTCCCAAGCATGTCTTTTCCCTTGTGTCATCGATTGAGAAATGACACATCAATTTTGGCGTGCCCCATTATGACAACATTACAAAAATAAATCATCAATAAAGTTGTTTACACAAAGGTAATATCTAATGGTTGACAAAAGCTCTCAAGATTGTCATTTTAACATTTTGAAGTTGGTGGCATATGGGATGGAGTGGGAGAAAATTTTTGCAAAAGAGGGTTTTAATGGCGGAGGCAAAATAATCGCATAGGAAATCCTGAACAAACAGGGGATTCTTGAAGATGGTGGGAAGGAGGCAAAGAATTGTGTGTAAATTTAATCAAAATTGTGGAAGAAGATGCATAAGTTTTTGAAAAAATGGTGGTAATTGTGAGATTTTTAGGAAAGCGGTATGCATAGAAAGAAATTGGTGAATGGGTGATCAGAAATCGGCAAAGGCGACCTTATAATAATTTTTTTACCAAACGACTTCTTCATTGTTGTTTTGGAAAGTGGAGCCTTAAGAGAAAAACTGTTTGAAAATGATAGATGGAAAAATGGCAATTCCTTTCTCTACTTGCAAAAATGGGAAAGAAATTGTAACCCTTTGAATTGCAATTAGAGGAACAACCCGACATGGGTTTGGTTGTATAACCTACCATACAAATACTGGTTTGGGCATTGTCTGACAAAAATACAGGATTCTATGGGTTTGGCAATTGATGTGGATTTGAGAAATAATGAATCTTTGATCTATGCTAGAATATAGATTCTTGCAATTAACAAGATCCTTGAAGAAATCCTATTGGAGACGAGGAAAGGCATGTGGAGGCAAACAATTGAAGTGGAAAAACCAAAATTTAATTTTCTGAAATGTAAGAGACACAACCACAATGAGGAAAGTTGTAGCAAGAAACCAAATTCCATTAAGGAAGTTTGGAAAGCGAAGGGTCGGA
Organism: Sequoiadendron giganteum; assembly: GCA_007115665.2. Taxonomy (NCBI): domain Eukaryota; kingdom Viridiplantae; phylum Streptophyta; class Pinopsida; order Cupressales; family Cupressaceae; genus Sequoiadendron; species Sequoiadendron giganteum. The sequence continues at coordinate 533,163,501 of CM021104.1, read as the reverse complement.
TCAAAGAATCTGTTAAGGAAAATTTGGACAGGGAGGATAGTAAAGGTGAAAAGGGAAATGCTTAGGCCATAGTGATGATAGAGCCAATCACATCTATCCAACCCGAAGACACAATGAATATGGAGGAAGGAGAACTAATGGATCATCAAGCGGATCCAACATCTGAGATTGCTCTATTACAGAATGGTGAAGCGTATGAAACAAATGCACCAATCGAAAGTGAAGGGGATATTGCTCTAGAAACAAAAGATATCATAGATATTATAGAGCCAAGAAATATCTGTCAAACACCAAAGATAGCCTAGACGCTAAGAACAGGGCGAAAATCAAACAAACAAAAGTTGGAGGAAGAGGCACAAAAAGGTGACTAGGCCTCAATCAAACATTATATGACAAGATCCAAGGGAGGATGCTCCTCCCTTGGGGGAAGATGAGGATCCTTACTTGGAACGTTAGGGGCCTCAATGATGCCCCTAACAAAAGTCGGTCAAGTGCTAGTTGGAATGTTTAAATGTAGATATTATACTATTGCAAGAAACAAAATTAGCCGACTTTGAAACAACAACATTTGTAAACTATTGCAAAACATGGAAAGGTGAATTTGTAAACGCCAAAGGTGCATCAAGGGGTCTGGGTGTCTTATCAAACTGATCCAAAATTGAAGTGGAACCAATCTCAAGACAAAGATCATGGATAAAAATAAAGGTAAAATCTTTGGCAACCAACTTCAAATTTTATGTTTTTAACATCTATGGGCCCATAAAGACAAAAGAAAAAAATCGTTTGGAATTCCATATCAAGAGATTTAAATAACACAAAAAACTGTCTTGGGGGGGCACTTTAACACAATAATGACCTAACTAAAAAAATGGGGGAGTAAGGAGGATTCCTCAATCTCAAAAAGATCTCTACCGGTTTGTAGAAGAAAATAGTCTGATAGACATTAAGACTTCAAATGGAACTTACACGTGGAATAATAAGATAAAAGGTTTCATTAACATTGCTGAAAGACTAGATAGATTTCTAGTTTTGGAAGCTTGGTTGCTGGAAAAAGTTCTACCAAAGGCTTTCATCCACCCCTTCCCAATCTCATATCACTTCCTAGTTGAGCTCATCATCTCAAAGAAGACAAAACCAGCGATGGGGTAGTTTAGATTTGAAAAGATGTGGTTAAGAAGCGATGGTATAATCGATCTACTTATGGGTTGGTGGATGGAACCTCTAAGTTTGGAAGGCTCAAAGATGTTTTTGTTCCACAAGAAACTTAACCGCATGAAAGAGCGCCTTAAATAGTGGAACAAAACAGTGTTTAAAAACATCTTGCAATTCTAAGTGAGAAGGTAATAAGGCAAGGGATGTCAAACGAAGATTTTGAAATGGAAAAAACTTTGATGGCTGAATATAATGAAATGTTGGCTAGGGAGGAAATATACTGGAAGACCAAATCCAGAGACACCTGGCTCCACAAAGGTGACTTGAACACCAATTTTTTTCATAACTCAACAAGGATAAAAAGGCGCTGGAACAAGATTGTATAGATTAAAGATACCCAGGGTTAGCTAATATGCGATGAGGAAAATATACAGAAGGTTGGGGTCAATTTCTTTGAGCAACTTTTGGTGGTGAATGGTGAGGCAAAATGGCGTGATTGTAGCATTTTGGAAGATGTGGATACCAAAATAAGTGTAGATATGAATTCCAGGCTTGCAACTATTGTTTCTATTGAGGAAGTCAAAGCAACAACATTCCACCATCTTACATGCAACCATTCCACCCATTTCACATCAACTCTTTGTCGACGACACCATCTTATTCAAATATGCATCTATTGAGGAAACATAAACAATTAAGAAAGTGGTTGAGCCACTGTGTTTGGAGGCAGGGCAATACATCAACAAAGAAAAATCATACCTATTCTTCTTCAATTTTAGCAAAGATGTTCAATGTAGAATTGAGAAGACTTTGGGTTTCAATATTAGCTCCTTACCATCAAAGTACTTAGGTGTACCACTATTTCATCGGTAGGCCAAATTAGGGTAATGGGAAGATACAATTAGAAAATGCAGAAACAAAATTGAAAATTGGAGGGGAAGGTGGCTAACACTTGCAAGAAGGTTGACAATGCTAAAGGAATTTATGGCAACCATTCTGGTTTACATGATATCTTGCTTGCAGTTAACTAAAAAGGTGGCCAATCACATTGCTAGCATCCAATGCAAGCTGTTGTGGGACAGGGCACATGAAAATAATAGGATCCCACTGTTGAGATGGGAAACAATGGTGAAGCTGAAGACACAAGGTGGTGCTGGAGTGAAAGCTCTGGAATTGCAGAATAAGGCGTTGGGAGCAAAATTCATGTGGCGGATGTATAAAAACCCAGAGGCTCCATTGTGTAAGATACTTAGAGCCAAATACTTGGACTCCCAAGAGATCGACAAAATATTGACAATTTCCAATCCATAGAAGGGGTCAACAATATGGAACTTCATACTCATTTGCAGATCAATTATAATAGAGCATGTAACTTGGGTTGTGCGGGATGGGAGCAGAGCGTCCTTCTGGCACGATTCTTGGAATGGTTTCAAACCTCTTGACAAAATGCCTAGAATGGAGGAATCAATTCATATTTCAACTAAATGTTAGAGAGCCTGCGTTTGGGATATGTAAACATTTCGGAAGATAAGGGTAGATTTGAATACTCATGGAAGGATTTCACTTGCTTGAACACAAATAAAAGGGTAGCGTTGTTTGCAGAATTGGAAAGAAGGTAGATTCTTTTCACAGGTGAGGTGGACACCATAAAAATGGTGTGCAGTAAGCTTGAAGGAGTATTCAGCAAAGTTAGGCTATGAAGTTATAAGAAAAGTCATAGCTGATTCGAAATGGCCTTCATAGTTATGTTGGGGAAGGTTTGTGCTCCCAAAAGCGAGGGCCTTTGCCTGGACCGCTTTGCATGCCAAAATATTAACAAGGGATAGGTTGCAAAAAATCAGAATTTTGGGCCCTCATAGATGCATCTTATGTTGGCACGGTGTGGAAATGGCTCACCACTTTTTGCTTTAGTGTGAGGTGGCGCAAGATTGATGGAACTTTTTCTATTCCAAACTGGATTGGAAAGGCCCTCTTTTGAATAGCTTACTCGAAATCTTTGAGTCATAGCCAAGCTTGGGGAAAGGCTCTGCAATGGTTGGGCTTTGGGAGGAGGTAACAACCATGATAATATGGAATTTGTGGAAGGAGAGGAATGTGAGGATCTTCAATGATAAACAAACGTAGCTGGGTGGCATTTTGGTCAAAATTGAAAGAGGGATAAGCAAGCATTTTAATGCTACTGCAAAATGCAAGAAATACAACTTTGTATTGGCTTGGGATCAAAGCATGATTATGAATTGGCCCCTAATTGACCCACCAAAAGGCAACTTGCTGAATAATAAGAAAGGGAGGGGCAATCCAAAATGGTTATTGCCCCCCCAAGGCAAGCTGGAATTGAACTTCGACGGAGCCTTAAGGGGAAGCCCCAAGCCCTCAGGGGTTGGCTTTGTCCCTAGAGATGTGAATGGAAAACTTGTATGTGTTGCTTCTAAAAGGCTCCCAGATGGTATCAATAATGAGGCAGAATGCTCAGCCCTATATGAAGGATTGAAGTTTTGTGTAGACAATAACAAGCAACCAATCAATGTCGAGGGGGATTCACAAATTGTCATAAGGGCAGTAGCATAAAAAAAGACACCGAATTGGAGATTAAACTTGTGGATTAGAAAAATCAATGCTTTGCTGGAACAATTAGGCGACTACAATTTAACCCACATTTTTAGGGAGGCAAACAAGGTGAGTGACATTCTAACGAAGGTAGGCATAGCTCAAAAGGTGGAATAGTATTTTCGAATACTTCGCTTTATTAGGAAGCACTGTCCATTGCCATAGAAGTGGATTTAAAGCAAGGGATGGAAGGAAAACAACATAATGGTTTAGGCATGGAAAGACAAGTGTGAGGTTGCTTAGTAAGCCAAAGACTTGGAAAAACATGAAAAAATTCCAAGGTAAGATTTGAGGGATACTGAAAATATACCCTTATCTAAAACACACTACCATAAGTGCTTTTCAATAGCAAAAGTCCAGCCTAGGGCATTCTTTGAATGACGTGGAGAATAATCAATGACGGGAGATGCCTCATTGAAATTGATAAAAACATTTGGACGGTGCTCATTGCACAGGTATATGCCCACACTAAAGGTTACATCTAGTTTCGAGTAGAGCCACCTCTAGCTTTAAATTGTGCTCAACTCGACCAACAAGGTGAGTATGAGTTTTGTAGGGAGCGATGAATGTGTGATGGAGGTTTTAGCAGTGTGCAAATGTGCTCGATTGGCGATAGACCGTGGGCAAAGGGAGTTCGCAGTGATGGAGACTTATGATGCACAAGTGGAATGCCTTTTCAAAGCCAACTCTTCGAAGATCAGGGTGGCAATATAAAGTAAATCATAAGCGAACATATACATAATAGCACACTCATGGGAATCTTCCTCTCCAACATAGTGTGTTCAACAAGGATGAAGCAGGTGGCCAAGGAGATGTCCCAATTTTTGAAGGATGTATATGTTGACACAACCTTTAAAGCCATCTCTTCCTATGATAAGTGGTCGGATTAGGGGGTTGTTTGTGATGTGGTGAATGTGGTGCAGGCAAAGAGAACAAAGGAAGTGGGTGTGGTTGTTGACAAGTTCAAGGAGGCTTTTTTCTCCAAGGACCTACACATATTCTTGAACCGTGTAATAGAGAATAGGAATTCCCTTTCAGAAGATTAGGTTAGTAGGATGGCTGAGTTAGGCTTAGGAATGATAACTTTGTACTCAACCTCTCCATGAGAGTTTTATGTAAGATTGGGCCCTCATGGAAATTTCCTTTTGAAGTAATGAAAGAGTGCTACCCTCCCTAGTAGCGATTTGCCAAAATAATAATAATTTGAAGTTGGTGTGCTATTGTTATCTTATGATTTTAACAAAGCAATCTTGGGGAGTATGATTAGATTTATGCCTGGGTTTTGCTTGATGCTGGTAAAATATTGTATGATTTTACCCTACAGTAGTTCGCAAAACCTACACTAAACCTTCATGCATGCTATTACTGTGCTTGACAAGATTTTCATTCCTATTGATGTGAGTGATCGACCAACTTTGTTGAAAATAGTTAGAAGTTGTATGGACAGAAATTTACTGGCCAATTTGGGAATCTAATTGCAGATTTAGCCATTGATGCAACTACAACTGTAAGTGTTCACATTGGGATAGGTTCGATTGGTACACATATCGTCAACTTACATGGGTAATGTAACTATTATTGGGCCCCATACATATCATCAAAACTTTGAAGACTTTCGACATTTTAAGTGGAACGTGAAACTCATCACTAAGTCGGGGAGTCGGGAGTTTTTGAAACTCCTGAACTCTTGGTTAAAGGTTCTAATGTTTCAAAGTTTGCGGATGGACCGAATCTAGCATTGCACAGTGCTCATAATAATAGTTAAAAGCCCATAATAGCTCCTCGACTTTTACCTTGGTTGGTAGTTGCAAATCCAATGAACTGCAACCGATCGAATGGACTTATCATACATGAAAGTGTGCCAAGTTCCCAAATCTTATTTTCATTCGAAGTGGGAGGAATCGAGCATTATCAAGTTTAAAACAATCAAATTTAAAATACAAGAAAAATAATTTGCAGCACTTGTCATTATCGGGTTTACTTACTGTTAAGACCTTCAAATATCTTGGCCTTTATGCAAAGAGCTTACAAACTTTATATGTGGCTTTTGCTGGAGATAGCGATAAAGGTATGCAATATTTTTTACAAGGTTGCCCAAAGCTCCGAAAGCTTGAGATAAGGAATAGCCCGTTTGCGGATGTTGCAACGACTTCAGGATTGGACCAATATGAGTCAATGTAGTCATTATGGATGTCAGCATGCAATGTCACATTGAATGGTTGCAATATCCTTGCACAAGAGATGCCTATGTTGAAGTTATTGCAGCTTCGGGTTCATTCTTCTAGCCTAATCGAAGACATGAAATTGCATATAGCCTTTGGCTATTTATTTCATTGTGATAATTAAGTGAAGGGGCGCTTCACTTGGAAATTATAATACAACATTTAATTATTGTGAATAATTAAATGAGGCCAACCTAAATAATATATATATTTTTTAATGGCCGACTTCCTTAATGTGGTTGACTCATTTAATTATTATTATTATTATTCCTTAAGGAGGTCGACCTACATGAAGAGACACTTTGTTTTGTATAAATACAAGTTGATGATCTCTCATTTGATCATCAAGTTCATTCATCATATTTGCACTCCTTGGAGAAGTTCCCACCTGAGTAGTAGGTCATGATATTGAGCAGCAGATCATTATCTTGAGCAACAAATCATGATCTTGAGCAATAGGTCATGATATTGAGCAGCAAATCATGATCTTGAGCAGCAGGTCATGATATTGAGCAGAAAATCATGATCTTGAGCAGCAGATCATGATCTTGAGCAACAAATCATGATCTTGAGCAGCAAATCATCATTTTGTAGCAACAAATCATCATTCTGTAGCAGCAAATCATCATTTTGTAGCAGCAGATCGATCTCAAGGAGAAACATATTTTGTATCTTTGCATCTAGGAGAGGTGCTATTATTCATTGTATCAAATTCGACCTTGTGTTGGGCCTAAGTTGTCAGCAAATTTCTACTCTTATTCCTAAATATATGAGATATATTTGTTGGGTTTTTCCCCTTGAGTAGGAAGGTTTTCCCAGGGTATATTGTGGTGTTCATTGTTTTATGTGTTGCATTTTTTTATTTCTTTCATTTATGATCCTAAAACTAACATGGTATTAGAGCGGGTTTGAGAGAAGAAGTAATCAGATTTGACTAAGACCACAAATTTTTAGGAGAAATCAAATTTTGAAAATTCTGGGGGTATGATCTTAGTCCTTGCAAAGGACGATTTTGTGCATTGGAGGACACATTTCTTCATCATTGTCTGAGTCGACCTTGTTGGTGTTTAGAGGACATTTTGGAGGCTCTTATGAGATTGAACGGACCTCCCCAAGGGTGCGATGTTTTGTCAAATAAAGTATAAGGGCTAGGCACAACTTCTAGAGATCAAACACAACCATACCTAGAAGATTCAAATATTTTTATGTCTGTTGCAGCATATAATTCCAAAATTTGATGGAATTGGTCATGGGTTGAGTTTCTATATGCCTTAGAGTGTTGGATTTTCTTGAGCCGTATATACTCTCTATGCCATGGTGATTGTTCTATTTCTGAGCCGTAAGTGTTGACAAAGTACATTGCTTTTAAATATGAGTCTAATCATTTGTAGAAGCAGTGTTAAGTCAAGTTTGTCATGATACCTTACGTTTTCCAAGTTTGGTGTCATGCTATATATGGAGGTGTTGTGAGAGTCTTCTTTGCATGAGTTGAAATATTGTTTCTAAGTCTAGTTCTGTGAAGATTCATGTGAAGACGATCTGGAAAATTATTGAGAGATAATGAGAAGATCCTAGGAAAGATAAGTGCAAACCTGATGAGCATCTAAGTGCAACACTTAAGGAGTTTTTGATGAGATAAGTATTTCATGTTGAATAATGTTCAGGAGTTTTCTTTTTGTAGTTATTAATTCACGCTATAAGATTGAGATAGTAAAACATGTATGCTTCTAGCCTTCTTATTTTCTCTTCAAGATAGTTGAGTTCCATGAACTTTTAGTAATCTCTCCTTAATGCTTTCAGGATGGACCAAGAAGTGTAAGATATTTCTTTCAAGAGAAGAAGAGTTTGATGCATCCTTTAGGTTGAAGAATGGAGACACAACTTGTAGCCATGGGACTGAGTTGGTGGTTGAAGACATCTCTCTCTCGAAGAACCTATTCAGGTTGTCACTATGATCAATTTCTTTGAAGAGGAGGAATTAACCTTCAGAGGGAGTCTGTCAAACCAACCGAGGCAACCTTGGACGAAGAGATCAGGAGGTTAATGTATGTACTTGGAGATTCAGAGGGAGTCTATTGAACCAGAAGATGATGGTGATTTAGTTGAGCCTTTGGAACCTTCTAATGGACCTACCAACTTTGTTATTGGTAGAAAGAGACCTCTATGAGCTAGGCAAACAATGCAGGAGGCAAAAAGGCTTGCAAATCCTAGAAAGCAAAAGACGTCAACAGGTTCCAAGTTATGTTACATTGATGAGTCAAATAATTGAATCTAAGCCTTCCAGTGTTGAGGAAGCTTCAAGTCAACAAGTGTGGAAATATGCTATGGCTGAAGAATTTTAATCTATCCTTAAGAATGATGTTTGGGTCATCGTACCTAGACTTGAAGGAAAATTAGTTGTATCTTCTAAGTGGTTCTTCAAGATCAAGCATGCGGCTAATGGGAGCATCGAGAAGTACAAGGCTAGATTTGTGGCTAGAGGATTCTCTCAGAAAGAGGGAGTAGACTATGAGGAAACCTTTGCTCCAGTTGCTCATTATACATCCGTCAGGACCATCATTGCTATTGCAGCATCTAGAGGATGGAAGATACACCAGATAGACATGAAGACAACATTTCTGAATGGTGTGATCGAGGAAGAGGTATACATTGAATAACCTGAGGGCTTTGAGGTTCATGGGAAGGAATATCATGTTTGCAGACTGAAAAGAAAAGGCTATATATGGTCTTAAGCAGGCTCCACATGCTTGGTATGAGAGAATTGATCGATACTTGATGGCCTTGGGCTTCTGCAAGAATGATGCTGATTCAAACCTGTACTTCAAATTAATTGATGGTGAAGCATTGATCTTGGTTCTATAATTCTTACTAGGAGAAGATCACCTCATTATCAAATGTAAGAAGGAGCTAGCTTTTGAATTTTAAATGAAGGATCTTGGTCTCATGCACTACTTCCTTGGTTTAGAAGCTTGGCAAAAGCCAGATGGGATTATTCTGAGTCAAGGGAAGTATACTATTGACATCTTGAAGAGATTTGGTATGATGGATTGCAAATCCATGTCTACACCTATGGAAACCAATTTTTAGAAGCTTAAGGAGGCTGCAACTAGTTCAGATCTGGTGGATCCTACTATGTATAGGCAGTTGATTGGATCCTTGATGTATCTAGTCAATATTAGACCAAATATTTGTTATGCAGTGAGTGGACTTAATTAGTTCATGTGTGAACCAAGGCAAATACATCTAGTTGCATCAAAGCATATCCTAAGATACTTATGTGGCACAGTTGGATATGGCTTGAGATATTCTTCTGGTGGACTTGAAGTTGCATGGATATACTGATTTCGATTGGGCAGGGTGTGTCACTGATCGAAAGAGCACCTCTAGATGTTGTTTCAATTTTGGGTCTGTGACGATCTCCTAGTGTAGCAGGAAGCAGTCTTTAGTGGCACTGAGCATCGTAGAGGCCGAGTATATTGCAACTTGTGTGGAAGCTAGAGAAGCAGTGTGGCTTCGAAAGCTCCTTGCAAGATTTTTTGGACAATCGATGGAGTCGACTATCATTCATTGTGATAATCAAAGTTGTGTGAAGCTTTCTGTCAATCCAATGTTTCATGACAAAACCAAACATGTTTAGGTCAAATAGCACTATATCAGAGATATGGTATTGAGGAAAGCAATCTAGTTGAAGTATATCAACACTAATGAGCAGACGACAGACATTCTCACCAAGCCTCTTGCTAGAGTAAAGTTTGTGTACTTTTGAGACAAGCTTGGTATTGCGGAGAATGAAGCCCTAGCTGAGAAGGAGTCTCAACATTAGTGAACTTCAAATTTTCTTTAATGCATTTCTCTCTGTTAGAGAGATTTGAGATGCAAGCCCTTGTTAATGCATTTCTCTTTATGAGAGAATTTCAAGGTGAAAGCCCTTGTTTCCACCCTCTAGGAGAGCCATGGTGGATGTCATGTGTGTGACACCATGACAACATCACATGAGAGAGTTCGTGATGATTTTATTGTACTTGTGCTTTTCACCCTCTGGGAGTAGCCATGGTGAATGTCACGATGAGGTGACGATATCACGATTGAGTGATGGACACTTATGTACATTTTCCATACATGGGAGAGCCATGATGGTTAATATCACGAAGAGGTGATATAATACTTTTCCACATATGGGAGTTTCCATAGTGGTAGACATCACGATGAGGTGATGTGTCTTGTACTGCTGGAAGTATTCCTCCCTAGCTGAGAGGGAGTTTTGAAGTTATTGCAACTTTGGGTTCATTCTTCCAGCCTAATCAAAGACATGCAATTGCGTATAGCCTTTGGCTATTTATTTCATTGTGATAATTAAGTGAAGGGGTACTTCACTTGGAAATTATAATATAACATTTAATTATTGTGAATAATTAAATGGGGCCGACCTAAATAATATTTATTATTTATTATGGGCGACTTCCTTAATGTGGTCGACTCATTTAATTATTATTATTATTCCTTAAGGAGGCCGACCTACATGAAGATACACTTTGTTTTGTATAAATACAAGGTGACGATCTCTCATTTGATCATCAAGTTCATTCATCATATTCGCACTCCTTGGAGAAGTTCGCACTTGAGCAACATGTCATGATATTGAGCAGAAGATCATTATCTTGAGAAACAGGTCATGATCTTGAGCAGCAGGTCATGATATTGAGCAACAAATCATTATCTTGAGCAACAAATCATGATTTTGAGCAGCGAGTCATGATATTGAGCAGCAGATCATGATCTTGAGAAGAAGATAATGATCTTGAGGAGCAGATCGATCTCAAGGAGAAACATATTATGTATCTTCGCATCTAAGAGAGGTGCTATTATTCATTGTATCAAATTCGGCCTTGTGTTGGGCCTGAGTTGTAAGTAGATTTCTGCTCTTATTCCTTAATATATAAGAGATATATTTGTTGAGTTTTTCCCCTCAAGTAGGAGGGTTTTCCTAGGGTATCTTTTGGTGTTCATTGTCTTATGTGTTGCATTTTTTGATTGCTTTCATTTCTGATCCTAAAACTAATAGCCTAGACTCAATGTTAAAATAATCAAGGAAAATGACGAGGATGATGACGATAGGATTGAGAAATTATATGTTTATCAGACTCTTTGTGGACCAAGAACAGATGTTCCAAGTTTTGTATACACCTTGTGATTAGATAATTGATCTGTATACTTTTGAATGTCTGCAAGGTTATTGCTATGGCTTGAACAATCTACAAAAAACATGTCTTCTGGACTTGTGTGGTCCTGCCAGACAAGAGACATGGGATAAAGGTACATTGGGTTTGATAGGTGACTTAGGAAACAGATCGAGTTTGATGATGTTTTTCCGCTACATGGTCATTGGTATTGTTAGCCCTATTTTTCTTTCCGTGAAAATTTTGAAACTCCCCCCCCCCACCTCAAGATGCCATTTAAGCCTATAATGGTTGCAAAAAATATGTTCCCTTGCTTCCTATAGAGACCTTCACAAAGGTTGAAATGCATAAGTCTTTGTTGCTAGAATTTTCCCAGTCTTAAAAGCTTTGGTTCGAGATGAATGGTTTATTCTCATTCTGCTAATGAGGTTATTGTTACGAGTTGATTAATGGACATTTAATAGGGATGTGCGGAATATCTTATATTTGTGTGAGCTATATAAGATTCACCAAATGGCTCTCGAAGCCTTGTTCCTCAGGCATCCCTAATGATTGTTGAAGACTATACACGAGGATCCTCATTAATTCAGATTTAAGTACTCAATTTACAAACAAGTAAGCATATTCCCTCCATCAAAAAGACATAGGTATATGAAAGTTCGGGCAGTATTAGATGAGGATAGATTGAGAAAATGAAGAAATCATATGAAGTCGGCTTTGGAATTCATCTTTGTGCAATGGATTTCAATACATATAATAAGTTCAAGATTGTGTTAATTATGGGGGCAAACATTATCGGATGACATTTTTCTCATCCATGCAAACACAAGCGGGGTTTAAGAGGTTTTGTGAACCATCAAAAAGTCTGCTTGCATAGTAATATACTATAGACGGTGATTTAGTATGAATGTGTAACTTACCACCCAAGTTAGATGAACCAATCCAAATGCCGCCTCCTATGACAAGTAAATGAAGCAGACATGACCACCACGAAGGACAAAGACTTGGTTTATGTTGCATCAAAATGATAAAGTGCAGTTACAATGTTTCAGGAATAAGATTCTTATGATTTTTCCTAATTGCGACATTGTTTCCTTCGACGATAAAAGGAGAAGCAAATATTGTTGAGCCCACAACAACCTGTGCTCTGCCAAAGGCTATAGGAATGGTGTTTCTTGTGTATCATGAATGCAAGCTCATATGGGGAGGCGTCGTGTTTGAAAATTTTCAGATTGCACTAAGTAATGGCATTTGGTGCTACTCACCAAGCTTTTATTCTTGCCCACAGGCTCATACTATTAATCGGTGTTATATTTTCAAATCTCATAGTTTAGTAATAATCATGAGTAGGTTCGTGTATGGATTGATTCAAAAAGCATTTCAGGAAATGGATCTTGGGAAGAGTTGACGACACCAATGGTCTTCACATTATAGTGAAATTTCTTCTATGCTTCAATTAGCCTACGTGAAGAGTCTTGACGGATCCTAGTGGCATTCCTTCAACTTGGAGACCAATGATAGATGGAGAGGATGTAGAGGCGCATGTGATGACCATATCTGCAATTCTACCACCCGGTTCAAATGTGGTGAATTATCCACATCCAATTGTGAGCCTGAACCACTTTAAAGTTGGTGTCGTTTCTCTACAGAAAGGAATTCACATAAGAGATTGTATAATCGCCGATGAATATTGTAATAGCAGTCCTCTATTCTTTGGACATATTCGAAGGAGCTTGATACAATTCAAGGTATATAATTTATGAAGAAGTATAGTGTTGGGTGCATCTATGCATTGATGGAAGTAAAAAGACTGATTTGAATTCATATTTCCTTTGGGTATGCGGGTGATCTAAAGGGCTCTATTGTTTAAAATGTCAAATGCAGTCTTGTTTCCTGTAGCAACCCGTGACTATTGGATTGAGTTACAGTGCTCACTAGGGATTTATTAATTCAGCATCATGCGTGTATTGAGTCTTTTTGTCATCTTGATCATTGTAGATATTAAGCTAATATAAATCAAGTTGAAGCCATTTATAATTCCTTAGAAATTTTTCCCTCCTGCACATATTTGGGAATAAAATGTTTTTCAGATTGCTTATTCTAAAGAGACACATTAGAAGAGCTTTAAGTATGTAACCTACTTATGTTTTGGGGGATCTTTTTGGTCGCTATCGAAACAGGGGAAACTTTTATATTTCTCAGGGAGGATAGTATTTTCTAGTTTATTTTGCAGTGCTTCTTTCATGCGGGGACATTTTTGTACATAGTTTATAGAGTCTCTTAGCTCTATCTTCCAAATGAATAAAGGGATATTTGAATCTTTGAGTTTAATCGCATGTTTTCCTTTGTGAAACCACATCTCTTTAAGTATAAAAATCTGTTATAATTGGTTGTAGATGGATATGTGATGAAATCTTTCAGTCTCAAGCATCTAAATTTTCTCTCTTGTTTGGAAGAAGTTGTTGTTTTTCTTGTTGATTATCGTTTGTAGGCATGTAGCAGATGGTCTTTGTATCATTTGTTTTCGTTTGTCTTTACTCTGAATTCCCTCTCACATTTGTGTCATTTTTATGTGTAGATGTTTGTTTGCCTTTACTGCTTTCTGGTTAAAAGCACATTTTAGTTTTGTTTCAAGTTTCTCCAATTCATTGAAAATCATAAGAGGGAGAGTTGTACCTCTAAAATTCAAAGGATGATTGTTAATCCAATAGCGATCTCCAGAGCTGTTGGTAACTGTTTTGTCTTCATTGCTGGGTATATTTGAGTCATTATTCAAATAGGACAAATCTGTTTGCTAACAGGTATGTATGCGAGGCTTGCAATGGTCTAATTCTGCATCGACAATATGGCCCTTTCATTACCCGATGCTTATCGAAGTTGAAGTAATTTTCTTCCTTCTCAAATGGAAGTTCAAAATCATTGGGCCAAATGAAGCCAGATGTATGTTGAGGGATGCACAAAAATACCAGGGAACAAGAAAATATAGACAATGAGGTAAATGAAATCTGCAACGTTTTAGGTAAAGATACATGAGGACCACTTGTGGAGGAAGCTCTTGAACAAATGAATGATAAATCTCACCCTAGACATGTTGCAGAGGTATTAAAGAGGCATAAGAATGTGGATATTGCACTGAATTATTTCAGATGGCTCCAAAAGAACTCGTCAATGTAACTAGAAACTCCTTGGGGATTCACTTTTGTTGGCTGGAAGAGAAACATATGATTTGCCAGGGGCAGAAACATATGGACCTTGGTAACAACTATTGTAATTAATCCTAAATTTGAAGTTAGTAAAAGTAACCACAAATGCTCTTTGAAGTAAAGAATTGACAACTATGAAAGCAATTTCCAATTATTTCACTCTAGAAGAGATTATAAATGCCACAAGTGATTTTCACTCCGAGAATAATATTGGAAAGGGTGATTTCGGTGCTATTTTCAAGGGAATTGGTTACAAGAGCAGGTGATATTGTAACGTCTCCCATTTGGTAAAAATTCAGGTCATGGATTAAAAAAAAATTAAGAATAAAATAAAGATTTTTCAACTGAGTGGTATGAAGATTCTCTTATTCCACTACCTCAATGACAATTGGTGGCCCTTGAAGTATCGTAATTTCAAGAATTTTAAATTCTAATGATTATTTAAAAAGTACCAGGAAGGGAGAGTTTCGGGGAAACTGATTTTCAAGAATCAGTTATAGGACCTAAGATCTCAAAAGAGAATTATTATTATATATATGGGGAATCTGAAATGGCCAAAGGGGGATCCTTTCTGTTGTTCTATGAAATAGAAGAAACGAGAGTAAATTTTGTTTTTGGTAATCTATAATCAGTTGTAATTCTCTTGACTCGGTATATGTGTAGAGGAAATTATTAAAGACTTTGAGCTTTTCTGATTGAAGAAATGAAGCATGTTTTCAGAACTCTGTGTTTGTAAAATGTTTTCTTTGATTGCAATTTTTCCTATGTTAACTTGTAGTTAGTCTTCAGGTTGTCTCTGTTATGTATGGCTAAATATGAAGTGCCAGATGCATATCTTACCTATGTTTGGTATGTGTTGAGGGAGATATGACTGTCTTTTATTTAATCTGATATTATTTGTGGGTGTAATAGGTGAACTTTGTGTCATTTGTCTATATTCACTTCATTCCAAATTTAATCATTCACATCTGTGTCATGGTTATGCACATTTGTTACTCTTCCTTTTTTGCTTTCCGGTTAAAAGCATACCCTATGTTTTCATTCATTGCATATCATTTGAAGGTAGTTGTGCCTTGTAAAATAAGCAAAGAGCACTTGCAAATGCCATTGCAAGTGACTTAGTTGTTGGTAACTGATTTGTCTTCATTGTTGGGCATATTTGAGTCATTGTATCTTATTATTTGAAGAAGACCAATCTGTTTGCTAACAATTATTAAGTAAAAAAATAGTTAGTTAGCTCAACTAACTCAATCAAGTTGGCGGCCCAAAGACATTTCTTAAAAGTTTGTAGAGATTATGAGAAAGAATAAAGACATGTACTTTTGGAGACATGTCGCAACACTCCTCTAAGCTATGTCCAAATTGACACATTTTTCTAATATAGCATAATTGGTCGAAAGATGACACATTGGAGGAAGTGGGTTCTAGTTTTGATAAAGAAAAAATGGTAAAACTTGAAGACATGAAGCTATATAATTGTTGATTTTATTCTAATCAAAATTTCAAAGTAATTGTTTGAAAAATATTTCCCATTACACCATCAAACAAGTATCAACACAAACAAATGGTGGAGCTTGTGCCAAAAAAAGAGTTCAAAACATTTTAATTTTTATGTAATTTGTGATATCTCTCCTAGCTTGTGGTGGTTGATTTCTCTAGATTTTCCGTACCTCTCACCTTGATTGAGTTATTAACCATAGTTACTTTGGGAATCACCTCACCTTGCATTACATTTGGCTAGGAATGTATTGGGAGATCTTAGTATGAGAAATTGAAGTTTCATGTTGTAGGTTATATAAGGTTAAATCGAAGGAATGTTAAATCTAGACTAAAATTCACAATTGCAAGATATTCAAAGAAAAAATGGATATTGTGGTGTGCTTAGCTAAGAAATAACAAATTGCCTTCAAGAGAGCAATTTTGGATTGCAATTACGAAATATTTTAAAAAAATTATTATGTTCCATGCAATTTGATTGGTGTTGGGGAAGATTTTATTGTCTTTAACACATCAATATTATATGAATACAAACATCTCCTTGATGTTCACTATTATTTTTATGGATATGGGTAAGTTCAAGGAGGACATTAGGCTTGTACTTGAGTCCTTAATTAGCCTGCAAGGAAGATGTGAGCTAAGGAAAAATTTGGACGATGTGGTTGTTGGCTTTTGCTTCCATCTTGGCATGGGGACATGACATGTTATCAACCTTCCATGCACTAGGCCATACGTGTCATTCATTATAATGGAATCATGATACAATGAAGCCATGAGAAATCAAAAGGTCAAGTGGGGCATCAAATTTTGAAGGTCATGATTGAAACCTCAATGTTGATGGAGTTGGATTGATCATTTATAGTCAATGTGAGGATTTTAAAATCAAGTGAAGATGAGGGTATGAAAACTACATGACAAGTCTAAATTTAAATACCATGTTATGTAATTCAAGCCAACAAAGGTGACATGTTTTATAGATACAATGATGTATTATTATGTAGTTCAATAGTAAACAATATTTTGTTTATTTTTAGCCCTGTGTGGTTTTTACTTTGGCCCTCTATAGGAACAATCTAATCTCTAAAATATTTTTTATTATCAAATATTGATAGGTATGGCCTCCTTAGACTAAGTTCATCTATCCAAAAAATAAACATAATATATCTTGTTGTTAAATATATAGAGAAAAATGAAATTGAAAGAGGTTTAAAAAAAAAATTCTTCAAATTTATTTTATTTTATTTTAGAATCTAAAATTCATACATTTTTTAATTTTCATTAACAATCAAGTATTAACATATTATTATTGTGTGATAATTTTTATAGACATTCAAATTAATCCATATTAATCACCATCAATAACATATACTATAAAGTGCAAATGTCTAAGGTGTATTTAGAAGTTGGATTATTTTTGAATTAAACAATTAATTTAGATTTTTTTTTTTTTTAAAGATTTGAGTCTAATAATAATTTTCAAACAAAGAAATATATAATTTTTTACAATACCTTGCTCAATAATTAAATTTGCACAATGTTCAATAGAAAACTCATATCATAAAATCTTAACAATTCATAACTCAGAGTGGAACTTTCCTATATATATACTCTCTAGACTTGAGTTGATAGTGACCTTGCGTTTTTCCTCCATGACGTTGAAGAAACATTTCACTATACTTCATAACCAACCTATTTACATGCAATCTATATGAAAAATTCTAGTATGTTGTCATCCACAATGTTAGGAAATGAGTTTCCTTAGAACTTTAACTCATAGGTACAAGAAACCACTAGGTGTAGTAACAATGAGGCTAATAAAGTAGAATCAAATTAATTTTGCATGTCATTTTCAATAGAATTATAGAATAAATTTCAGGCACTGATTCTAATTTCAAGTTTCTCATACATAGAATTATTTTTATGAAATTTTACCCATCATCTATAATAGAATGAATCATTTGAAAAACTCAAAACTATCGATTCTTGACATAGTACATTTGAGTTGGAAAACACTTGTATTTTTTCATTCTAAGAAGTTGAAAGAAATAACATCTTACATAGCCATATACAAATAAATTATCCAATGCCCATCATATTGAGTCAAATAAATAACATTGTGCATAGTCATACTCAGTTTTTATACAAAATAACTTACCTTCTACGTCTAGTTGTTGTGATGAATGCCATCACTTTTAACTTTCAAACTTTTTCTTGACTCTTCTACTATTGTTGTTCAATAATGCAATACTAAATAATAAATTAATTGAACCTAAGTAGTAATTTTCTTATTGAATGATGCCACACAACTTCATTAATTTGTTTATTAAGGTACCACTATCAAAACTCTATAAAACCTTCCTTCCTTGTCAATTTTATACTCCAATATCCATTATTGTCTGAAACAAAGAAAATTATGAACCTTAGGTCTAATGTGTAAACCTAGGGTTCAAACTTGGGTGTTTTGTGTGTTGTGGTTATTTTCTTATGTTTCATTAAGATGGAGATCAACAAGGTGTTTAGATTGACTTTCAACCATGAAGGTGAGCCGATTAGACCTAGATCTACATCTTTTAGGGTCTTGAAACTGATTTTCCTTCACTAACCTAATTAGACTATATGACCTAATATGAAAAATGCAATAATCCAACAATTAATAGACTAAAATAGTAACTTGCAGGCAGATTTGGGAAGTGCGTAGGACTGTGTACCTATCTCAAAAAGTTGTTGTTGGTCTGAATACAGGGATAGAGTCGTCGTAGGGCGTATCATTCCTTGTAGAGGTGTCCTGAAATTATTTTTGCAATCCTTTGATGATAGATCTGAGCTTATGATCCCCAGTTGTAGAGTTGTTAGAACACTATCATATAATTTTGTAGGTGAGTTTTCGTGAGTTGACAAGGTGTAGGGCTTCAATTGCAAGAATGAACATTTTTTCTTCAAGCTTCCTTCAATCCTCTTCAAACCTAAAATATTCACATTCACAAAGAGAAGAGATGTTGTTTCATTTGGGGCTTGCCTTAGTAAAACCTCGTGTCAGTTTTTCCAATTCCAAAATGGCAATGCCAATGATAAAATGGATAAATGTTAGAAGAAATGATGAAATCATAAAGTGTTGCAACTCACCACCCTTCAATGGCTTCCTTGAAAGACTGAAGTCATGCACATCACTTCAAGGTCTTGGATCTTTTGGTTTGATTGCTTGAATTTCTTGGATACCTACAACAAGTGTTAGCCTTCACAAACAATGATAACATAAGCATGCATAAACTCACATAGGATTTGACATGATGTTAGGATCTTGAATTGTTGCAATAAATCTTTGAAATGCTGCTCTTGACTTGCTTGATAGTGCTCTTGACCATAAGTTCGCCAATAGTTTTCTAGATGATTTCAAATGATGCAATAATTAGGTATTTATAGGCATTTCAATTTCCCAAAAATTAAATCCCAATAGCCGACATTTGCAATTTGAATTTTGAATGTTAAAATGTCGACACCGACATATCCATGGTTCCCGACAAAATAGGGGACCCATACACGCTAGGGTGAATCGGTCTTGGCCCTATTTTCCAAGACATTAAGTGTCGAAGGAAAAATATCAATTAGATGCATTCGTTCAAAGCTTGCAATTTCTCAGATGTGGTACAAATGGGCTATAGAATGTATAATTTAGGAAATTAGGGACCGAATTAGGCTCAATAATTTAGGGGAAGCAAAACATAGTGTGGAATTATCAAGGGTGACAATTTAGGACACTACATCGTCATAAATTCACTCGCCTCAAAATTCAAATATCTTTTCTACATTTAAGATCATGATTCATCATGATGTATGAGTAGCTAGAAGTGCAATTAGGAGATATTATTTAAAATATGGGAGATTGTATTTAAACTGCATTTCAATTTTTTATCATTGAAATTATATATTATATAAACATTTATTATTACTTATATTACTTAATAATTATATATATATATATAATTATTTATTACATTTATATAATATTATATTTTCCCCATTGATTTCCATTTTAATCTGACGACTTTAGTTGAATTCTACAACGCTACACACATGTAACTTAAAAGGCTTCTTGAGCCTCAAACTTTTATTTATTAATGTCACCACCTACAAAATTTGGTGACCATGACTTGACGAAATAATAATTATCCACATTGAAAATTACATTGACACTTGTCTCTTAAGGAGGCCTATTCTATAATCTTTAAGTTCAAATTTGAGTGTGTCAAAACTTGAACTTAGAATATAACTTAAGTCATTGATCTATGTTCACAAAATGATCTAAAGTTTATCATTTATGAGTAGTCAAATAATTATATTTTATTTATATTTAATAATGTATATTTTACTTAGGTTCATTTTATAATATTTTATTATATATTAATATAAGTATAAACATGTTATTAATGTCGCACTTGTTTTACTTTTTTTGTATACTTGTCACTTGGCACTTGACTATCCCATAGGCTATCTTTAGCCTCATACATGTTAAAATTATTCTATTCTATTTTTTTATATGTAGTATTGTACCTAGAGAATTGATTCAAGTTTCAATAGCTAAGTATTGGTGGTTGGAAGTGAGAGATACATTACAAGTGCACAAAAAAATCTTTTTTCTAAGTAAGTCAAAGACAAAAATATTACATTCCTTTGAACTTTCTATTTCTAATTTACTAAATTATAAGGCTTGAATTTAAAAAAATTTAATGTCAAGGTTTAGGGTTGAGGGTTTACAATCATGACTATCGCCATAGTAGTGAAAGACAAACTAGCAATAAAAAAAATAGATTATGTTGAACTTATTAAAACACCAAGTTTTATTGATGAATACCATGATATTTATGTTTTAGTAATCATTGGTAGGTTGAACTCACAACTTATATATACATATGAGAATAATGCATCAATTCCAATGCAAGTTAACAAATCATTACCAATTAATAGTATGGTTGCACCATATGTTGTTGGATTGGGGCATGATGTTCCCTATGATTTTTTCTTGTGCAAAATTTATCATGGTCTGTGCCCAAAATTATGATAAAAATAGAACAAAAACTGTTAACAAATTCATCCAAAAATAAATCTTGTTGATTAGAGAAAAATAAGTTGGCCATAGGCTAGTGATTTAACTTGAGGATTTTAGGTCAGTCTACATTTACTTAGAGAAAATTTCTCATGATTATGAAGTGATGTCTCCAAGTTCCAATTCCAAAGTATATTTTCTCACAAGAATAACAATTGATGGTAACATACTCAACATGAATCCTTCTTATACATTTGAAAATTTTAAGTCATAGGTTCAAGATACTATTTGCTGCCAATATTTTTCCTTGAACTACATAATAATAAGCATGCGAATGTAGTCATCCTTGGAATGGTATACAATATCCATTATGCTCTTCCACATTTTAGTTATAAAGTTATTGAGCACATTGCAAAACTCATGCATTAACACTTTTTAATGATTAAAGAAGGTTCTACTTTCAACACTAAGACCTTTAGGTTCATAATTTACTTGTCATTTATTTCTAGGGAAGCTTAGTGGAATATTTTTGGACAACAAGCTCTAGATCAAGCCATGGTCAAATTATTAGTTGGCAAGGTCACTTCCACTATTCGAGTGGACCCAAAAATAAAGATCTATCATAATGGAAGGAATTGATATGATTTTATGGACTAATTTTTGGTAGGAAAGAAGGAAAGGAAATATAGCAAGGATATAGTTGATAATTTTTAGAGGATATAACAAAAGAGATTTTGAATCTTGATTTACGATCCTAGGTTTTGCACATCTAGAAATTGGCTAGAAGCATGAGGATACTCCTTTCTATGGGTATAATGTAAGATGTGTCACAAATATATTTTTTTGCATCACAACCAATCCATTGGGAGAATAAACATGATTGATGTAGCCCAATCCCTAAGTTGTGCCTCAATGTTGTCTATGAAAATAAGTACATATCTACTCGATAATAAATATGGGGTTGGTATTCAAGTAGATACATTCTTCAACTAAAACTTGGAGCTCTTTCATGGTTTAATAGATAGTGTCCACATGACTCAAAAGATGGTTGTGGAGGTCGAAGGATCTCAAGTAAAATCTTAACTTTGATGCTTGCGCCAATTCTTTTAGATGTTCATATGATTTTGAGATGGATGGTGAGTTAGAGGTTGCACCCTGTAAGAGAGGGGGAAGGTTTCATAAATGTAATTATATGTATAGTGGAATGGGGGCTTGTGTAACTTTCCCCTAGACCTTGGTTTTTATGTTTTTTTGATTGTAGCATAGGGTTGGTCATAGTAATCTTCTCCCTATTGTCTTATGTAATTATACTATTTGAAAACTATGAAAGGTAATCAATATGTTCCTTTTTGGCTATTATATGCACTTCTTGGATGATGGCTTAAAGCTAGTTGGAAAATTGTACATATGATATTATAGATAGTGTTTTACCTTCAATTCTCATGTAGTGTAGATTTGTGGTTGGGAGAGAGGTCAATATTTTTGTGAGACAAGTGGCTAGATTGTTAGGATATTTTATGAGTTAGAGGGCTTGTAGTTTCTCTTTTTAGAATTTTGGGGAATAATTATTCATTTCGAGGGACCAAGTGAGCCCAATGGCTACCTGAATATAAGGTTTAACACTCTTTCTTGTGATCCAGGATTCGAACCCCTGCAGAACCAATAATCCTAAGCACACCTTCACATGGAGAGTAGGTCACATAAGAAATTTGGATTACACCTAAATTGTTCCACATTCATTTCAACACATAAACAACCACAACAATGCAAATTTCATGCATAAAACCAACACAAGAATCAAGGAAAGGTTTATTTTATTCTATTTAACCTAGTTATGTATAGAAACAAGAAAACTCAAAAACGATACTCAAGTTCGCTTACCTTGATAATGCTTGAGACCTTATAAAATTACAACACATCCTAGGGACAAAGTATTCAACTCTCTACAATCTGAGGAGTGGCTCCAAGAAATATTCATGCTAAATGTACATACCCCCACTCATCTTTTGAGCAACTAAGTAAGTTGTAGCACTAGTGCCCATATAAAATCCAACACTCAAAACTCACAATAAAATCCAATTACAACACATAACTAGGTAGTTGAACTCAATGCTGCAGTTTATCAAGTTTTCTAAGCTCTATACAAATATAATGGATCTCAATACAAATCCTTAATATGAGCCTAGTATTTTGTATACCAACTCTGAATTGAATAAATTTGGAGCAAACCCAATTTTTATAGAGTTAGATGACTCGAGCTTGGAATTTATGTTAGTTTTTGAGGTGCACAGAGGAAATCTCATCCTATGGTTTTCAAGAACTTGAAGTCGAGTATGGGGGCCTAAAAATTATGATGAACCAATTATTGGACTTGGAAATTTGGTCATCCAATCATTAGGCTCGGCTCAAATCTTCCAATACGATCTTCATCATGATTTATGGGACTTGGCAGGGTCTCGATCGTGTGACATTTATGTATTCTACATCGGGGCTCTTTTTCGGGCCACTTTCACTGCAAACTAGCTTAGCCTTATTCAAGACCTTAAGAAGGGACCCAACCTTGAGATATTATGTTTGCTCAACATTGGGCTTAGTAAATATATTTTGGGGCATACAATAGCTTTACCCTTCATCGAGACTGAATTGGGACAACCATTGCTTCATCGGACTTCAACAGGGACTTTGATAGGGCACACAATGGTTGGGTCCTTAGAGACCACTACAATATCCCCAACTTAATTTAAGAGAGGTTGTTGATATCGACACAGATCCTTGACCCTATGCAGGGATCACTTTGAGAACCTTCACTGAGTCAGTTGATCTGAGTTCTATTCAAGGAACTCTATGACCTTGTCAAGTCACTTCTCCATAGTGCATCACCTTGCTCCTAGGTAGCCTCACAGTGTAGCATATTTTTTTAGACCATAAGAAACTCATACCTTTTCATCTTTCCAATGCACCATTCTCTCATGTCTAAAATTTCTTCCACCTTGTACTCAAGTTGGTCAATGTAGCACCCCTCTGATTTGCTTATGTTTTTAGATAGTGCTTTTATTTTAATAGACTATGATACTATGATGTTGTTGTTTGATCTCTGACATTATAGCGATGATGGTTTTTATATTGTGATGTGATGGTACACTATATTGATGATTATTGATTATGACATGCTCTCTGGTTAGCATAGTTGCTTATGTGAGTTGATATTGATATATGTTCATCTGTAGTTATTTAATGTTTTAGTTTCATCAGTTTTGATGTGACATTGTATTGGTGAAGGGGACGGGATTGCATCACTCACTTGTGAGCGCCTTGCAATTCTGCTATTTTTCCTTCATGGTGTGATTGTTCATGATCTATATACATGTACGACATATGTTTTGATTGCAGAATTGCAGGTACAGGACATTGACTCCACTTGGATTCATAGGTTTGAGCATGTCCATTACACAACATAATAGTTAATTGGGAGGTAGTAACAAGATTTCCTTGTCAAACCACAACCCTAGTCACAGTGTGTCATCAGTCCTTGTTTTGGTCATGCTTTGTTGTTATGTTGTCCATGTTTGCCTTGTTGTTTAATTATTTTGCAAGGTATGCTCTGTGGGAAATTAATGTTTATAATGTTTTAAATTGATTAGTTATTTAATCATGATTAATGTTGTTAGAAGCTTTAAATTTGATTTAATTAATTAGATTTAATTTATTATGTAAAGTAATTTAATTATTTAGATTAAATTTACTTTATATAGTGATTAAATTAATTAGATTAAATTTGATATTAAAATTGTTAGATTATAAAAACTTTGTTTAATTAATTATTAAATAAAGTTGTGAATTTAATTGAATGGATAATTAAGATTAATATTTGATATTAAATTATTAAATACACAAATATCTTATTAAATATCAAAGAGGAATATCTTGGGATTTGATTTGGAAAGATATTTTGGGGATTGTGACGTGAGTTAGAGATTAATAAACTGGTGTTGGGAAATAATTCACGGGGAGAGTAATTGCATTAATTGAAAGAGAACAAAAGGCTATTTGACTAGAATAAAAATTGTATTTTGGGGTTGTTGAAAATTGGAAGAAGTTCTCAGGAAATTGGCTCTGGTTTTATTTTTAACTTTCTGGAAAAGAGGATTATTTTGGAAGAGGCTTTGATAATTTTGGAATCTGAAGGCGATGCTCTACTTCAAACTTCAATCCTTCAAGCATCAGAAATAGGTTCTTTAATTGTTTTTATTTAAATTCAAATTGGGAAAGATTGCCTGTACAATGAAGAAAATATTATTTGTTTTAAAGCTTCATTATGTTTTGAAAATTTGAAAGATTGTCGTGAAAGCTTTAGAGCCTCTATAGGAATTGATTTAAAACAATAGAATTCCTAGAAGGATTATATAGAAAATTTGGAAAACCTTTGTAGGAAATTATTTCAATCTTCCTATAGAAAACCTCTTATTGTATTGGAAAAGATCTTCCTGTAGAAGATTATTGTTTTTCTTCCAATTGGATTTATTTGGCTTGGGAAATTAAAATCCTTTGGTAAATTGGTAAATTTGTACATATCCTCTTGTAGAAAATTATTGTGAAAAATTGCTCATTTGGAGCAATTATTTGTGTTATATATGTATATATATTTGGCTTGGGAAATTAAAATCCTCTGGTAAATTGGTAAATTTGTAAATATCCTCTTGTAGAAAATTATTGTGAAAAATTGCTCATCTGGAGCAATTATTTGTGTTATATATATATATATATATATATATATATATATATATATACAAATATATACATATTTTTATAAAATCACCTATAGAAAATTATTTTGGATAAACTCATATTTAAATTCGCACAACAAATTCTAAAACCCCAGGAAATTTTATTTTTTAAAAACCTTGGATGGAATCCGTACGACGATTTTATTTATATTAATTGCATGTTTAAATATTTAAAGAAAATTTATAGTTTTTAAGAAATTTTGGGTGGGGGGGGAGGGGAGGCGGCGCCCCCATAGGGGAGAGGGGCTATGGCCCCTATGCGGGTTCAATTGTGTTTACATAGCCAAGAATATGGAGGCTTCGAAGATTTGGTTCGCCCTTTTAATTCGATTTATTATATGATACTTTTTTAAAATATAAATTATTTATATGTGCATAAATATATTTATATCTAAATATATGTATATATTTATATTTATATATATATGTTTATTATGGTTTGGAAATTTGTAATTAATTTATAAATATTTAAATAATATATATTTGTATATATATAATTATATATAAATACATATATAATTATGTATATATATATTTAAATGAATTTTAAAATAATTGCATATATTTAAATACATGAATTAGATGTTTTTAAAATTAAATGATTTAAAAGAAAGGGAAATTGATTTTTATATAGATGTAATTGGGAAATTGAATTAAATAATTAGATTTAATTTCTTTATTGACTATAAATGAAATTGTATTAAGCTAGATTATTTTGAGCAATGTATTATTGTTTTTCTTGGAATGGAAATTAGATTAAGGAAATCGTAATGATAATTTAATTACTTGCCTGAATTGCTTATTTGATTATGATGTCTTTTGTTCATGTAAGTTGGGAAATTTTTTAGCTATGAATGTGTAAGACTTCCAAATGTTGTATTATTAAGTGGGGCTTGTTGTGGTATTTTGTTTAGCCCTTTTTTTCCCTTGGTTAGTGCACGTAGTTGTGATCTATTTTAAACACCCGATTACTAAGAACGAGACGTGTTGCCTCTTGCATTATGGTTGGGGTTTATTATCCATTTTTGTGCACTTTGTTTGCCCTTGGTTATGGATTAAATCCTTGTGTTGTCAATAGGGGAGTGGCTTTCAATGGGGTCCAACGCACAAAGTGGTGCTAGGTTAACTCATGTGAGAGTTAGATAATTCTTTGGAAATTAAATAAAAGTATTAGGGGAAAAAGTAGTCTTAAACACATAACTTGTTAATTTTGCCTCACTCATTGGCTCAAGGGATCGTTTATACTTGAGATGAGATGAGAAGGCCTGGAATGGCAAGGTCATTATCTTGTCCCTTTGAAAGATATTTGATTCCACATCAGTTTGCATGTGGGGATGGGGATCGTGAGAGGCTACCAAGATTACCCAAGATGAGGGTCGGGGCCTATGAAGATCTGCCAGGATAACCCATGCGATTTTGTGATGACACTCATCGTATGATAAAAATTTATATTGTTCAGTTGATGTACTTGATTCTTTTACTCTGGAAGCAATGTAACCTTCATGTATTGTATTGTACTTGTATAGTTTAGTCTTGTGGTTGCCTGTGTCTTGAGGTTGTTGGTTATGCCTAGGAAGCCATTTTACTATCTCCTAGCATGGGGGGTGGGCCTTCGGGTACCACATGGTTGGGTGGAATGTGCACCTTACATCGTTGGGTTTCCACTTCATGTCCATGATGGCAGGATCTTCCAGATTGGAGAACTCGCATGTTCTAGTTGCTTTGTTCCATCTCATATGTTCTATTGGATCAATTGGATGTTATTGTATATGTGCTACTCCTCATTTGTATTCGAGGAGAAACCTTGTATCATTGTAATTGTAATATTGTTGTATGTTATACCTCATTTTGGAAATGAGCCTTGCAACTGCTATATTGAATGATTACAATCTTTGAATGGATTTGATATGTAAT
This sequence comes from Sequoiadendron giganteum, assembly GCA_007115665.2. NCBI lineage: Eukaryota > Viridiplantae > Streptophyta > Pinopsida > Cupressales > Cupressaceae > Sequoiadendron > Sequoiadendron giganteum. The sequence continues at coordinate 533,135,904 of CM021104.1, read as the reverse complement.
TTGTAATCTTATGAAATGAGTTTAATGTTATTGGATCTATATGAATTTTTTCATGAGTATAATTTATATGCTATGGATTAGTTTACTTTTGTAAGTTATGGGTTTCAAATGTAAGTGTTGTCACATACCTTAGAGGATGTATGTGTTAAGTGTAGCTCACTTTACTTATTGTTGATTTCACTTTCAAAAAAAAATTGTTACGCTTTCGTTGTAGTTGTGTCATCCTCTAGGGTTACGTGGCGAGGCATTACACATGGTATCAAAGCCTAAGTTTAAACACTTGATGCTATGGGATAATGTTGAACCCATTAAGTTGGTAGCATAGGATTTAAGTTGTGTTACCTTGTCTTATACCTTGGTATGTCTGTGTAGGATCATGCCACCTAGGTGAGGTCGCGGTAGAGGTCGTGGTCGAGGTCGAGGAGGCATCCGCAGAGGTAGTCAATAGGATTCACCTCCCCATGTTCCCCATGACTCAGATCATGAGGAACAACAGGCTTCCCAGAATGCTCTGAGACGCAATGACCAAAATTAGGATCCACTAGGGATCGAGGGTGCTCAGTTGCATCGGTTGTTAGAGGAGACTCTTTCTCACCTTGGACCGAGACAGGATAGAGATCAAATAGATATTAGTGAGGGAGAGAGATTCCCTAGACGAAGAGAGGTTCCAACACATCAGGAGGCGATCACAATCGCTCATATGAGAGACCTACTTAGAGGTCGTCTGCCCACTTTTGATGGTTCTGGCAACAGACTAGAGGCCGAGATATGGTTGATAGACCTGAACTGGTGTTTTGCTATGCACCCTTATGGTAGAAACACTAAGGCCAAATGTTCTATCATGCACTTACAAGACTTTGCATTACCTGGTGGAGATTGGAGGAGCAGAAGCTTCGTATTGACATTAATTTAGTTCCTTGGGATATGTTCAATGAGAGATTTAGAGCCAAATTCCTATTTGACCATTGGAAACAACGTCATGCAGATGAGTTTCATGCTCTACAACATATGGCCATGTCAGTAGAACTGTATGAGTGTAGATTCTATGAGCTCAAACAATATGTTGGTATTGGTGATGATGAGGGAATGCTTGTTCAACACTTCATTAGGGGCTTAAATGCCTGGATCAGTGGTGGTTTTCAGGTTTTCAAACCCAAGACCATGGAGACAGCGGTAGAGAAGGACAGATTGGTGGAGGATAATTTAGCAATGGCATTGGGTGGACATACTGGAGTATAGATAGGCAATGCTTCAGTTGCAGGACCTAGTTCATGTAGTGGCCAACCTCAGGGAGCTGGACCACCTAGGGCATAGTAGGTGCCTACACAGAGTGGTCAACATCAAAATTCATAGGGGAAACATAAAAATTTCTAGCCTAGACAAGGTGATAGATATCAATCAGGGGGTGACAAGAACTGGAGGTAGGTCAAACGCTCCAATTATGAGCAACCAGAATAGATTACACAGTCTACCTATAATAGGGGTAGCGTTTTGTAGTTGAGCATGCCTCCTGAAGGTAGAGGATTCAACAGGGGTACAAGATGTTTTTCTTGTGGCCAACAGGGTCACATAGCTTGACAGTGTCCCAATAAGGGCACATAACGTTATACTCAGAGGCCAGTGGCGTTAGAGCCGACTGTCAGAGATGCGGGTAGAGGTCATTGGGTATTTATTGTGGTAGACAACCGTCAGGATGATCATCAGAGCACAATGGTAGAGACTTCGGGTATGCTATAGGGTAATAGGGTTACCATTTTATTTGATTCAGGAGCATCTGAGGCAGGTTTTGCAGTGTTTGAGAGACAATCAATTGTACGCTAACCTATCCAAATGTGAGCTCTTTTAGACCAGGGTTAAGTACCTTGGACATGTGATATCAGGAGAGGGTATTGTAGTGGATCCTGCGAGTCCAAGCAATTATTGATTGGCCTGCACCCACTAATGTGGTAGAGATACACAGTTTCATGGGATTAGTAGGTTATTACAGACGCTTTATTCAGGGTTTTTCTTGAGGATAGGACATCCTATCACTTCTCTTCAAAGGAAAGGGAAGAGATTCGTCTGGTCAGAGTAGTGTGAGGCAACATTTCAGGTTTTGAAGGAGAGGTTGACTAGTGCATCGATTCTTGCGATACCTGATCCTACTAGAGATTTTGTTGTCTGTACAGATGCATATTTGGAGGGATTAGGAGCAGTCTTGATGCAGGATGGTCGAGTTATTGCATATGAGTCTCGCAAACTCAAGGATCATGAGTTGAATTACCCCACGCATGATCTTGAGTTAGCAGCAGTAGTGCACGCTTTGACGAGATGGAGACACTTCCTATTGGGGCACATATTTGAGTTGCATAGTGACCATCAGAGCCTATAGTACATCTTCATGCAACCCAATCTTAATGCCAGGTAGAGGTGATGGATGGAGTTCCTTTGCGAGTATGACTTCGAGGTGAAGTTCATCTAGGGGAAGGAGAACATAGTTTTTGACGCTCTCGGCAAATGGAGACATGAGTTGTCAGAGGTGACTCTTGGTGTGGATTTGAGGATTCAGATCCTTTCTACACTTCTTGCAAAAAGCTGGTATTAGGAGGTGAGATTAGAGATAGAGATAGGCAGGACTCTTGAGGGAAGATTCTCAAGTTATTCTTTAGAGTCAGATGATTTGTTGAGACACATGGGATGCATTTATGTTCCATCTTTTGGAGATCTGCGTACCTTGGTTATGACAGAGGCACATTAGGCACCCTATTCAGCTCATCCTGGAGTGAAGAAGATGCATGCCGATTTGCAACAACGATACTTCTGGGCAAGTATGAAGTGAGACATCACTGACTTTGTGTTGAGGTGTTTGGAGTGTCAGTAAGTGAAGGTTGAACACCAGCATCTGGCATGACTTCTGCAGACACATTTGGTGCCAGAGTGGAAATGGGATATAATCTTGTTGGATTTCATTGTTGGGTTACCCAATTCTTTGTGACAACACGATGCCATTATGGTGATGGTGGATAGGTTGACGAAGGTAGCACACTTTTCACTTGTTCGTTCATCCTATAATGCTTCATTCATTGCTAGAGTGTTCATGGGAGATATTGTTAGGTTGCACGGTATTCCTCGACGGATCATTTCTGGCAGAGATCCTATGTTCACCTCAGCTCTTTGGACGTCATTGCAACATGCCATGGGGACACAATTGAAATTTATTTCAACGTATCACCCTGAGATAGATGGAAAAAATGAGAGGGTCAACCAGATCCTCGAGGATATGTTACACATGTATGTGATGGACCAACAAACATGATGGGAGGATTATCTCCATTTAGTGGAGTTTGCATATAATAATGGCTATTAGAGTTCGATTGGTATGCCTCCTTTCCAAGTGTTGTATGGATGACCATGTCCAACTCCTTTGAGTTGGGATCAGTTAGACATAGTTCTATTGGGTCCTGAGATGCTTCAGGACATGGAACAATAGGTGATCTGGATCAGGGAACATTTGGTTGTTGCACAAGATAGGCAGAAAAAGTATGCAGATGCGCATCAGGTGGACTGTCAGTTTGTAGTAGGTGACCGATTTTTTTTATGAGTGCATCCACGAAAGAGTCCAATCCGATATGGAAAGGGATCTAAGCTTGCACCTCGCTTCGTCAGACCATTTGAGATTCTTGAGAAGATTGGAACAGTAGCTTATCGTCTTTCTTTGCCGCCCAATCTCTCGTGCATACATGATGTATTCCATGTTTCAGTACTCAGGCCTTACCACCTTGATATATCTCACATTCTTGATTGGAATGCATTACACATAGAGGACGGGTAGCTAGCTTTGGAGCCCATGGCCATCACGCAGCACAGGAGACTCGCCCTCAGGGGACGAGATATTGAGCAGGTTAGGGTCCAATGGGATCTGAGAGATGATACATCGGCTACCTGGGAGGATGCAACCAGGATGAGAGAGCTCTATCCCTATTTGTTCGCAGGCTTCCAGGAGTAAGCCTGATCCTAGGGGGAAGATGTAGCACCCCTCTGATTTGCTTATGTTTTTAGACAATGCTTTTATTTTGATAGACTATGATACTATGATGGTTTTTATATTGTGATGTGATGGTACACTATATTGATGATTATTGATTATGAAATGCTCTTTGGTTAGCATAGTTTTTTATGTGAGTTGATATTGATATATGTTCATCTATAGTTATTTGATGTTTTAGTTTCGTCAGTTTTGATGTGACACTGTATTGGTGAAGGGGATGTGATTGCATCACTCGCTTGCGAGCGCCTTACGATTCTGCTATTTTTCCTTCATGGTGTAATTGTTCATGATCTATATACATGTACGACATATGTTTTGATTGGAGGATTGCAGGTGCAGGACATCGACTCCACCTGGATTCACAGGTTTGAGCGTGTCCATTACCCAATGGAATAGTTGATTGAGAGGTAGTAACAGGATTTCCTTGTCAAACCACAACCCTAGTCACAGTGTGTTGTCAGCCCTTGTTTTGGTCATGCTATTTTGTTATGTTGTCCCCGTTTGCTTTGTCGTTTAATTATTTTGCAAGGTATGCTCTGTGGAAAATTAATGTTAATTAATGTTTATAATGTTTTAAATTGATTAGTTATTTAATCGTGATTAATGTTGTTAGAGGCTTTAAATTTGATTTAATTAATTAGATTTAATTTATTATGTAAAGTAATTTAATTATTTAGATTTAATTTACTTTATATAGTGATTAAATTAATTAGATTAAATTTGATATTAAAAACCGTGAGATTATAAAAGCTTTGTTTAATTAATTATTTAAATTAATTAAATAAAGTTGTGAATTTAATTGAATGAATAATTAAGATTAATATTTGATATTAAATTATTAAATACACAAATATCTTATTAAATATCAAAGAGGAATATCTTGGGATTTGATTTGGAAATATATTTTGGGGATTGTGACATGAGTTAGAAATTAATAAACTGGTGTTGGGAAATAATTCACAAAGAGAGTAATTGCATTAACTGAAAGAGGGCAAAAGGCTATTTGACAAGAATGAAAATTGTATTTTGGGGTTGTTGAAAATTGGAAGAAGTTCTCGGGAAATTGGCTCTGGCTTTATTTTAACTTTCTGGAAAAGAGGATTATTTTGGAAGAGCCTTTGATAATTTTGGAATCTGAAGGCGAGGCTCTACTTCAAACTTCAATCCTTCAAGCATCATAAACATGTTCTTTAATTGTTTTTATTTCAATTCAAATTGGGAAAGATTGCGTGTACAATGAAGAAAATATTATTTATTTTAAAGCTTCATTATGTATTAAAAATTGGAAAGATTATCGTGAAAGATTTAGAGCCTCTGTAGGAATTGATTTAAAACAACAGAATTCCTAGAAGGATTATATAGAAAATTTGGAAAACCTTTGTAGGAAATGATTTCAATCTTCTTGTAGAAAACCTCTGATTGTATTGGAAAAGATCTTCCTGTAGAAGATTATTGTTTTTCTTCCAATTGGATTTATTTGGCTTGGGAAACTAAAATCCTCTCGTAAATTGGTAAATTTGTAAATATTCTCCTGTAGAAAAGTATTGTGAAAAATTGCTCATCTGGAGCAATTATTTATTATATATATATACATATATTTTTATAAAAGTACCTATAGAAAATTATTCTAGATAAACCCAAATTAAAATTCGCACGGTGAATTCTAAAACCCCGAGAAATTTTATTTTTAAAAAACCCCAGATGGAATTTGTATGACGATTTTATTTATATTAATCGCATGTTTTAATCTTTAAGAAAATTTATAGTTTTTAAGAAATTTGGGGGGGTGGGGGAGATGGGGCCGCCCCCACAGCTGCCCCCATAGGGGAGGCGGGCTGTGAAGCCAGCGCCCAATGCTACCTTCATAGGCTACAACCCTTGTGAGGGTTTGGCTATGTTTACACAACCAGGAATATGGAGGCTTCGAAGATTTGGTTCACCCTTTTAATTCAATTTATTATATGGTATTTTTTTTTAAATATATAAAATATTTATATGTGCATAAATATATTTATATTTATATATATATACATATTTAATTTCTATATATTTTTATTATGGTTTGGAAAATTGTAATTAATTTATAAACATTTAAATAATATATATTTGTATATATATAAATACATATATAATTATGTATATATATTCATATATATATATATATATATATATATTTAAATGAATTTTAAAATAGGTGCATATATTTAAATGCACGAATTAGATTTTTTTTAAATGAAATGATTTAAAGGAAAGGGAAATTGATTTTTATATAGATGTAATTGGGAAATTAAATTGACTATAAATGAAATTGTATTAAGCTAGGTTATTTTGAGCAATGTATTATTGTTTTTCTTGGAATGGAAGTTAGATTAAGGAAATCATAATGATAGATTAATTATTTGTCTGAATTGCTTATTTAATTATGATGTCTTTTGTTCATGTAAGTTGGGAATTTTTTTAGTTATGAATGTGTAAGCCTTCCAGATGTTATATTATTAAGTGGGGGTTGTTGTGGTATTTTGTTTAGCCCTTTGTTTTTCTTGGGTAGTGCACCTGGTTGTGATCTAGTTTAAACACCCAGTTACTACGAATGGGATGCGTTGCCTCTTGCATTATGGCTGGGGTTTATTATCTATTTTTGTGCACTTTGTTTGCCCTTGGTTATGGATTAGATCCTTGTGTTGTCAATAGGGGAGTGGCTCTCAATGGGGGTCGGTGCACAAAGTGGTATCAGGATAACTCATGTGAGAATTAGATAATTCAGTGGAAATTAAATAAAATTATTAGGGGAAAGGGTAGTATTAAACACATAACTTGTTAATTGTGCCTCACTCATTGGCTCAAGGGCTCATTTAGACTTGAGATGAGACAAGAAGGCCTAGAATGGCAAGGTCATTATCTTGTCCCTTTGAAAGATATTTGATTCCACATCAGTTTGCATGTGGGGTTGGGGATCATGAGAGGCTACCAGGATAACCCAAGATTGGGGTCGGGGCCTAGGAAGATCTACCAGGATAACCCATGCGACTTTGTGATGACACTCCTCCTATGATAACAATTTATATTGTTCAATTGATGTACTTGATTCTTTTACTCTGGAAGCAATGTAACCTTCATGTATTGTATTGTACTTGTATAATTTAGTCTTGTGGTTGCTTGTGTCTTGAGGTTGTTGATTATGCCTAGGAAGCCCTTTTACTATCCCCTAGCATGGGGGGTGGGCCTTTGTGTACCACATGGCTGGGTGGAATGTGCACCTTACACCGTTGGGTTTCCACTTCATGTTCGTGATGGCAGGATCTTCCAGATTGGAGAACTCACATGTTCCAATTGCTTTTTTCCATCTCTTATGTTCTATTGGATCAATTGAATGTTATTTTATATGTACTACTCCTCATTTGTATTTGAGGAGAATCCTTGTATCATTGTAATTGTAATATTGTTGTATGATCTACCTCATTTTGGAAATGAGCCTTGTAACTTCTATATTGAATGATTACAATCTTTGAATGTATTTGATATTTACTTTGTAATCTTATGAAATGAGTTTAATGTTATTGGATCTATGTTATTTATTTCATGAGTATAATTTATATGTTATGGATTAGTTTATTTTTATATGTTATGGGTTTCAAATGTAAGTGTTGTCGTGTACCTTAGAGTATGTATGTGTTAATTGTAGTTCACTTTACTTATTGTTGATTGCACTTTCAAAACAAAAATTGTTACACTTTCGTTGTAGTTGCGTCATCCTCTAGTGTTACGTGGTGGGGCATTACAATCAATAACATCAACTAGTCTACAGGTTGGAATGTTTTGGAGTAGATCATTGTCATTTGCATGATAAAGGATCAATTGGCTGATATGAAATATGGGATGGAATCTAAGGTCCAGAGGTAACCTTAGTTGAGAAGCCACCTTTCAGACTAGAAAATATCTCAAACTGTCCATTGTATCTATAAATGAGTGTCGTATTGATTCCTCTAGGGGGTTAAAATTGATTTGGGTCCATTCTTAATAGAATATTGTTGCCTATATTTAATTCCATAGGTCACTGTGGGAGTTTCCATTCCACTTCATGTTATCTCCCACCTTAGTTAGGTACTACCTTGAAAGGTCTACCATGTCATTCTATTCTTACAGAAAATCCCTTGTAATTGGGCTATTGGAGTTGAGGTAGCCTCATAAAATCATGTGTAGGTCACCAATTGGAATATGGAGAATCAACTTGATGCCAATTTTTGTATGTTATAATTAAATACGTCGAGTCTACATGATGACCAATTTCATTTATTTTTTGAAACAAAGTGGCTATGCAATATTTGAGGATTTCATTGACCCTCTTAGTTTGCCCATCCATCTAAGGATGGAAGCTAGTCGACATGAGAATCTTTGTTCCCATGAACTTGAATAGCTCTTCCCAGAAGTTGCTTGTAAATTTGGAGTCTCAAATACAAATGGTACTAAGAGAAACCCCCCAATATTATGGTTGTTATTTTATAAATACAGGTAGATTTGGGGTCTATATTCTCTATCTCTATCTTATGGGAACCATATGCTTTTATAATCATTAATATATTCTTCTATGTATAGAACTTTATGTTGGATTTGTTGGATTTGTGTTTAACACCATTTTCTTATATTGGATGGATTAACCCTGGCTAAAGAAGGCATTTTATTTTGAATGAGATATTTGTCCCTTTTTCCCTTTGGTTTTGAATCCTTAATTACGATCACATAGTGATATGCTTCTCCCATAAGCTAAACCTTGGATATATTTAGTTTGGATTTAATTCATTATGATATTTCATAGATTTATGCCACTCTAACTCAAATATTTCCATCTTAGCATAGAGGCCATGGAATACACTAATTTACGTGTAAAATAAGTACCACATGCTTGGTGCATTTGATACCACTAAATATAAGAGACATCATATACATATCTATGATAGTGTTCATCCTTGAAGGATTCCATGAAATTTTCCTACGTAGGATCAATTTTTTCTCCTATCTAGTCTTCCTCACAATGAATCTAGGCTTTCCACCAATTATTGATGGGCAAAGAGACTTTTAGAAGTGCAAAGAAAAAACTCATTCATAGAGAAGTATGAATCTAACTAGTCTAACTACTACTCTACAACATCTACATCTATATTTTCCTCAAGCACAAACACATATAAGTTCACTTGGAACCTAAGACTTAGCCATAAAATTGTTTACCTAACAATTGTGCCAATGGAACCACTTGTTTGAGGACTCCTATAAAATAATAGAACATAAATTTTTGTTGTCCTCAAAGAGCCTTTATGATTTCATCTTTGTGTTGGAAATATGTGCCTCAAGCTTACTGACTTGAACCTCCTAATAGAGTGAAATCGGTGAGACACCTGGGTTGTCTTGCCGATGAGCAGTTGCTTTTCTAAAATCTCGAATTGATGGATTGGTGAGACAAGTGTTTGGCCCTGTCAATGTAAGTTGTTGGTGTAACCTGAACAACCAAAGTGAGTTCCTGAACTCTTAGCAAATCTATCTGTCTGGCCAAAGAGTTTTGTCGATATGAATTTGGTTGATGACCAGTCAGTCAGTGTGACATTGGTCCATAGAGTGACCTGTGAATGCCACTCTGATAGTTCTGGTCTGACTGATGAGTCACGGTCGGTAAGACTCTGGTCGATGACCAGTCAGTCGATGTGACATTGGTCCACAGAGTGACCTGCAAATGTCACTCTAACATTTATGGTTTGGCTGATGAGTCACGGTCGATAATACTCTAGTCAATGAACTTGGTCATCGGGGTGATATGGGTCTTCAGTGTGAGTTTTCTAACTATGGCCGACAGTGGATCTCTGGCCGATATGATTTTTTCGGTGTTAGTTTGGCCAATGGTGCTTAGTCGGTGTGACATGGTCTGTCGGGATGAGTTCTCAGGATTGGTCTGATGGTGTTGGTCATGCTGATGTACTTTGTTGGTATGAGTCTTGTCGATGAACAGGTGGTCAGGCTAACTTTAGTCTTCAGTTAGACATGGGAAGTTTTTACCGACAGCAGAAGTCCGACCGATGGGATATGGTTGGTGTGAGTTTGGTCGATGGTTCTTCATCAGTGGGAAACATGACTTTAGCCTAGCTTCGAGATCCTTGTCTGATGGTTAACATCCGACCGATGGATTGGGATTGATGTGACTCCTACCGATGAAAGGTTTTGAACTGCAGTGAGCTGAAGGTCATTGGGATGACTTGGGATATCGGTGGAACTTTCAGTTTCTTGTCCAATAGTGTTGTTCTTATCGATGGTCTATTCCAGTTGGTCTTCACTGTGAATCTTGGTGAAGTTCATGGTCATGATGCTTCTCTTGCAACATCAAGGAAACTTGATCTATTAGTTGGACTTTCTAGTATGTCATCGATAGTGTTTGTCATGCCGATGGGCATGATAGTGAACAAAGTTTGACTGTTGCAGACTGCTGAGTTGTACGATGGAGCATTGACTTTCTCGCTTCACATCATTGTTCTGAAGTGAATGGGGTGGTTGCCTCTTCAATATAGAAACTATTCATAAGTAGCATGAACAACTGGTTATCTGCAGGGAAACTAAACAAACAGTTTTGTACAAGAAATGAACAGATCAATGGCTCGGGGAAAGAAAAGGGGTTCGATATGGAAGTTTCTAAAAGAAGTATTTGAACTGTATGTTGTATAGCATTGTAATAGGGAGAATGCTAGAGTGAGACAAAATGAAGAAAAATGTAAACCTTAGAGGTCGTGAGGCTGTACTGGCCGAAAGGCTGGCTAAGTGAATGGACTGGTGAGATGAAATGAATTTTCATTGTATGTTGTGTGAGGATATTGTAACAGTGCAAGGATTCTAAACAATGGTGTTTCCTATATTCTCCAGATGAAACAAGGTGTAACTCATGTAAATGCTATGAGCCTGAGATTGTATTGTAACTCTATTTTTTGTTGAATAATACAATGGATCAATCTTTTGGAGTGTGGGGTTTTTTACTCGAAAGGGTTTTCGCCACGTAAATTTGTGTGTTTTTTTATGATTTTCTTTCATGTTAGTTGATTTTGTAATTTGAATCTATTCATAGTATTGAATCCGATAATGTCTGCATGTTCTTTTCTCAGAAGGGTCAAGTGGGAAATCAACTGTGCCAGTTTCCCCTTTATGGCACAATAGTCATGTCTTTGAGGGAATTTGAATAAATGAAAATCACTGAAGGCACTAATGTTCTTAGATATTTCTTTATGAGATGACCCGATTTTCTTAACACTTTGGTCATTATATGAACTACATCCTAGTCCTCTACCGTCGAAACATATTTGAAATGGCTTGGAAGGTAATTTTATGGATCTCATGGTTTGATGTTGAGGCTCAAATAATTTGATCTTATTTGGTAGGATATGCAGCAAAACCACTCTAATATCAATGATTTGTATCTAATATGAATGATTTGGATCCCAAGTGGTTTAGGGTACAACAATTTAGGTAAGGCCCTATATGTGTTATAAGTATATGGAAGAAATATAAAGACAAAGAAATTAGAGAGAGATGAATAAGAGAACTATTATAGATTGTATTATCAAATTTATATAAAATTGATATCAATTTACATAAAAATTTATTAGTATAAATTGAAAATTAACTATTTTTCTATTATTTTTTCCATAAAGCCTAAAAAATAATCAACATGAATTGAAAAAACTAACGAGTATAGCCAAGTAGGTTATAAAATTTACGCAAATCATCATTAAATTCCATCTATTTGGATAAAATAGAAAAGATGGAGGTGAAAATGGTGATTTTTTCCATTTTTAGGAGTTATATATATTTTTCAGATTTAGTCATATTCAATCTGGAAAAACTATATTCAAATAAATCAAATCTACCTTGCATCTTCGATGTATACATGTGACATATAATATTCAACTAAATACTTTTTTATCTAAACCTATCTAAAAAGAACAATTTCCCAAAAGGGTGACACAACTTTGTGTTTTCCCCTTGGAACAACCCCTGGCTTCATTTAGAATTTTTCTCTAGTTTGTAGGATTAGACATTCTCTATAAATTTAAGAAATCCCCCTAGGCTTGGTATGAGAAGATGGATAACTTCTTGCTTTCATTTGGTTTCACTCATTATCATTCTAACCCCAAAGTTTACACCAAGGTATAGTGATGATATTTCCATGTTTTTGCTTTATGTTGGTGACTTGATCATCACATGGAGTTCCCCATATTTTTCTCATGATATTAATCTAGTTTGATGAAACAAAGTTAAGATAAAAAAAATTAGGACTCCTACACTACTTTCTTAGTCTTCAAACCATTTAGTATTAGAATATCTTCTCCATTTCCCAATGGAATTACACCATTAATCTACTCCATTATTTTTACATACTTGATTACTACCCTGACTCCATTTTGATTGGGAGTTACATTGTCATTTTTGTGTACTACACTAGATATTGATGCTACTTTGTACTAGTAGCTAGTGGGTCACCTACTCTACTTGAGACACATCCATCTAGATATCCCTTTGTTGATGTCCTTGTTGATCATTTCTCTTAGGAACATCATGAGATTCATTGCTTGGATGAAACTTATAACCTTAATTATCTTTATAGAACTATGCACTTTTTTATTCACTACACATATGAAGGTTTTGCACAAGTTAAGTGACTCATTAACTCTAATTGGGTCATTGATGTTGATGATAAGAAATCAACCACTACCTATGTATATCATCTTGGTATTAAACTACTAGTCTTGTTACATGATATTGTTAGAAGTAGGTTTCTATTGCATTGTCATCCACTAAGGTTTAGTTTCAAGGTAATATTCTTTCTAGTTAGGAGGATCTTTATATTTGCCTATTATTGACATAGTTCATTTTCCATAAGAGCATCCCACTATTATTTTGTGTGAAAACCAAAATTATATTCACATTACCCACAATTGGTACTAGTGGAGCATCAACATACCAGATATATTGAGAACCATTTCAAATATAATGAGATTCACACACCCTTCATTTGATAAAGTATAAGATTATGTGATTAGTATGGAGTATTTCCCTATTGAGGAAAAAAAAATGCTAACACCATCACTAAACCCTTAGATTCACCTTGGCATGTTGATACTCAATTAATGCTTGGGGTAAATAAATTTATCCTTGGAGGAACATATGTAGATCCTAAGTCCATTTCTTTGATCATATTGTATATTGAAACCTAAATCTTAGGACCCATATCTAAGGGTTTTTCTATAAAAAAAATAGTTTCTCCCTCTAAGTTATACTTAAGGGAGATGTTAGAGTGTTCACACTAGGTTAGTATTGTTCTCATTTATATTTATTTTTTCATGCTATTTTCTCCAACATACTTAGGTAGTTTTATCATTCAAACATATGCCCATGTCTTGTGTACCTGATTGGAACTTAACTAGTTTAAATTGAATTATATCCTATCTATCATGTTTGTTCATATTTGTTTAGCTTCCACCCAACATGTTAGATATTTTTTTCTTAACTCCCACCCATTATAAATCAATTAGCTTCACTCTTGCTCCATATAATAAAGAGAGATCACTTTTATGTAATTTAATTAATGTTAATTTTTATTAGTACTCTATTGTTATTTTCCTATAATATTGATTTCTTATGTGTAGATTTCAGTGGAAGGTTGTGTAGTTTAAGAGTTTATAGTGCCAAAGAGCTTATGCAAGTCGATTGTGTAATTATGTGATAATATGTATTTCAAATGATTTAGTATAGATTTATTGTGAATTAAAGTTTATGTGACCATTGGGAAACATATTAAGAAGGTAATTGGTTTAGGGTAGAGATCTCATTTAAAATATTTAAGTTCTAGAACCTAACTAGATGCGAACACTTTAATTATAAATATGTTTAAGACACTAGAATTTTCACAGACAAAGTATATTTTTAAAATTTGTGTCAAATTTTGCAATTATCATAAATTGGTGTTGTCATTGATGTCAACAAGCTTGTGTTTTCATTAATGTCTATTGAGATTGTTGCAAGATTGTGAGTAGTTGATGCTTTGATTAGCTGCATTATGTTGTCATTGGTAAAGCTAAATTGGTGTCAACCTCTAGTTTTTCTTTGATAAGCTTTTGTCTATGGATGAGGAAGTGTTGAAGATGATGAGGATGTGTCTCTAGTGCTTGGTTTCCAAGTGCTTTTGAGAAAAATTGATAAAAAGAGGAAACAGTGTGTTGCACTGGTGTTTTGGGTGAAAAAGTTGTGTTATGGTTTTGCACCGCATTTCTTCTAGGTTGAAGATATGCCTGTACGATTCAGATATGTTGGTGAGAGGTGTTATATTCAAGATTTGGTATGTTGGATTGATGTACAGAAGTTGTGTTCACCAATGTGTGATTGTGTATTGAAGAGGTGTTTGGGAGAAATGTATTTTCTCTGCATTTCTCCGCAGTTATGTTTCAAGTCTTGCAATTCTGAAAGTGTGTTGATGGTGTTGGTAGTTTACCTTAGTCAAGAGGATTTGAGGTTTTTTACTTTGAAAGATGATTTTCTGAGTTATAGTGAATGGAATAGTTGTCTGAGTGTATTGGGTGTGTACATTCTTCAAGTGGAAGTTGTTGCGAAGGTGTTCAATGGATTTTGGGGTGTTTGTGGAATATTCTAGATCATGTTCAAGCATGGTGTGAGATTCACAAGTCATCCTTGGATATGAGGAAGCATGTACTAAAAATATTAATGGTGTTTCCATGGGTAAATTCCAACCTAGTGTTTACACTACATGTGATGGATAATTATTGTTTAAGGAAGCATGTGGTTGAGTGGTGTTGTATATTTGGGTCCCAATTAAGGTTTGATGTTGTTTTCTTTTACTTCTATTTGCTATGGAAGTGTTTTGGCACTGACCTAATTTGAATTTGCACATTTGAGGTGCATAGCCGACCTTGGAGAAGGTTTAAAGGTTGAAGATGGTATAAGTATGAGTTAAGATATTGAAGGATTTTAAGATAGATGTAAAATATATGAATGATGTGAAGTACAGAGTTGTAGAGTGAAAATTTGAGAAGTGCAGTGCAAGCTTTCATGTGTTAGTTTACTGGATGCACTAAGCAGAAGGTGGATACAATTCCTCAATCAGATTGCAAAGGTGTTGATATCATAGTGGTGGATTCTTTGTTGCATTGAGATTATTTTCTCTGTGTAACATTTCTTCTCTATCTTCTTTTCTATTCTGACAGTGAACCTTTTGGCAGTGATCCTTTCTTCTTTGGGTAGTGAGCTCTATTGTATTCAGTGTTGATATTACTTATATTGTGAGCCAATCCTCAATGTGGTTTTTCCCTTCTTGGATTTTCCACGTAAATTTGGTGCTCTCTTGTGTATGGTGTTAAGTTGTTTCAATTTTTGATACTTGTTTTTCATGCTAATTCGTCATAACATATTTAAGGGTTTAATGAATGAAAGTGGATATGAATATTAATGAGGGTTTTGAAATTTTAAGGTACAAATAATTCACCCCCCTCTCAATTGTCTTGTGCATTCAACAATTGGTATCAAAGAAAGGTTCTTTGGAAGAAATCTTAACCACTTAAGGTAAATCTGGGTTGGTGCACAAGAAGGAGATCCCTATATTTGATGGAACAAACTATGCATTATGGAAAACAAGGATGGAAGGCTTTCTGGAGAATATGGGATATGATGTCTGGAAATTAGTTCAGGATGGATATACTATGCCTACAAATGGTCCGAGCATTGAAGTTGAACTCTAGGCCTATGAAATCAATAGTAAATCAAGGTGTGCTCTCTTGAGTAGTCTTACAAATTCTGAATTAGTGAAAATTAAGAATTTGAAAACTGGTAAAGCAATTTGGTAAAAGTTCGAGAGTATCTATGAAGGAGATGATATGGTCAAACAAGAGAAGATGCAGAACGTAAAGATCACATTTGAGAACCTATGGATGTTTGAAGATGAAAACATTACAAGCTATATGTAGAGGGTAGATGAAGTGGTCAACTCCATCAAAGGTATTGATGGAAAAGTCAAAGAACCAAAAGTGGTAAAGAAAATTCTTAAAACCCTTTCTAAAAGCTTACAATAATAAAGTTGTTGTTATTGAGGAATCTCAAAATCTAGATCCGTATTATAGAGATCAATTGTATGGCTCTTTAAATGCATTTGAAATGAGAGAATTTGGTACTAACAATGGTGCAAAAGTTGAGACTACTTTTAAGGCTGCAAAAACAAAGAAGATTGAAGAGCCAAATCAAGAATATCTTGATGATGTGGAGGCTAACTTTGTAAGAAGTCCATGAGAAGAGGTACTGGTAAGTACAGAGGTAATTTTCCTTTCAAATGTTTCAGTTGTGGAAAGATAGGTCACTATGCTTCAAGATGTCCAAACAGAGTTGCGAATGACAAAAACAAGGAGAACAAAGGTAAGATGATTAAGAAAAGCTACTATGTTAGAGAAGATGCATGCATTTTTTTATGATGAATCTAATTATGAAGATGATGATGATGAATGATTTTTCATGCTAGATAGGATAAAAACTATTGGATCATTAATAGTGGCTACTCTAATCATATGACTGGAGACAAGAGTAAGTTTGTTAAACTTGAAAATTATGATGGAGGACTTGTTAGATTTTGTGATGATTCAGGTGCTAAGATATGTGGAATAGGTTCAATCAATTTTGATGCAAGCATAATACTGAAGATGTTTACTATGTTAAGGGTTGAAGTTATAACCTCTTGAGTGTTGGACAAATGTGTAGCAAAGGATACAATCTTATGTTTCAGGATAATGGATGTGAGATCATAAAAGGGTCCAGAACTGTGATTGTTGTTGGAAGAAGGACAAATGGAAATGTTTATCAGCTCAAGGTTATTTATGGTCACTATTTTATGACTCAAATCATTCAATACAAAAGAAAATGTGTATTAACAAGAAGGAAAGATTCTTAAGAAGAGATAAATTTGTGTTTACTTTCTGAAGTTGAACCTAAAATAGTGATTGAGGCATGCAAAGATGAACAGTGGATGAAAGCTATGGAAGAAGAACTACTGCAAATTGAGAAGAATCGGACTTTGGAACTTGTCCCAAGACATACAAATAAAAACATAATTGGATATGAGTGGGTGTTCAAAAACAAACTAAATGAGAATGGAGAAGTGGTAAGGAACAAAGCAAGTCTTGTGTGTAAGGGTTATTCACAAGTTGAAGAAATAGATTTTGAGGAGACATTTTCTTCGGTGGGAAGAATGGAAGCTATTAGGGATTTTTTGGCTTTTGCAACACACAACGATTTCAAATTTTATCAAATGGATATGAGATCAGCTTTCTTAAATGGATAATTGGAAGAATTATACATGGAACAACCGAACGGATTTCAGTTTTCAGATAAACCAAATATGGTTTGCAGATTGAAAAAGGCATTATATGGATTGAAGCAAGCTCCTAGAGCTTGGTATGCAAGGTTGGATAAGTATTTGATATAGAAAGGATTCAATAAAGGTACCACAGATAGTAATCTTTACTTCAAAGTTGAAAAATATCAAATCTTGATTGTAGTTGTGTATGTTGATGACATAATGTTTGGAAGCAATGAAGCTATGTGAAAGAAGTTTGTAGAAGAGATGCAAAAATATTTTGATATGTCCATGTTTGGGGAGATGAATTTCTTCCTTGGGCTACAAATCAATCAAACTGACAAAGGTATATTCATTTCACAATCAAAGCATGCCAAAGAAATGTTGAAGAAGTTTGGAATGAAAGACTCCAAACCAGTATGTACTCATTTGGTTACTGGTTGCAAGCTGAGCAAGAATGATGAATCCCCTAAGGCTAATCAGAGCAAGTACAAATCAATGATTGGTGGACTGCTATATCTAATTGCTACTAGACTGGATATTATGCATGTAGTTTGTCTTGTGGCTAGATTTTAAGAAGATCCTATAGAGTCACATGTTGCAGCAGTGAAGAGGATATTCAAATACTTGAAGGGTACTCTGGATCATGGATTATGGTATCCAAGGATACTAATTTCACTTTGAGTGCTTACATAGATGCAAATTAGGTTGGTTATTTTGATGACAGGAAAATTATAAGTGGTGGTGCATTCTTTCTTGGATGTAGATTGGTACCATGGTTGAGTAAGAAACAAGATTTAATTTCTTTATTTACTACAAAGGTTGAGTACATTACAGCAACATCTTGCTGCACACAGGTGTTATGGATGAGGCAAACATTAAAAGATATCAGAGTGGTACATGATGAGCCTATTTATATCTTTTGTGACAATACAAGTGCAATCAATATTTCAAAGAATCTAGTGATGCATTCTATTAGCTCTCAAAAATGCAGGTTTGAACCATGAAAGGTTGCCAAGCTTCCATGACGTTTTAGGGTAACAGAACAAGGTTTTGAAATAATTAAACCTTCTACTCTTTAGATGCTGTTAGACCTAGGTGGGTATACCTGTTCGAAATAAGCGGACTTGACTTTTGAAACTCTCTTACTGCCCTAATTTATCCAAGATGGCAATTTGAAATGAATAAAATAAAACAATCTTGATACAACTAGCACAATAATAATTAAAACTAAAACCTAAAACACTCAAAAATGACAGATAAAAGATTGTGAATGTAACTAAAGGATGAAAAGGAAAAGACCAGTGCCTTATAGGGTTTACGGAGTCAAGAAAATCTAAAACGAGTTTACTTGTTCTGGTAGGCATTCAAGTTGTTTAGCATTTTATTTGGCTTATAACTTGTATAAACATGCAATATTGTGATTACTGAGTTCTTCTTAATAATCCAATCGATATTCCCTAATTACTATGATCAATTCAGAGGATTTAATCTTTACTGGAAAGAGACAATCAATTGATCATACAGGTACATCAAATGCGCATCGATGAACTATGCAAAAACTTGTTTACACTAATTCAAATAACCAAGAAACACCATTACAGAGACAACTCAATAATACCCTTCAACGAATATCATGAACAACTGATACCAGAAAACACTGCACCATCATATTAAACTTTCATTGATAACTCCATGATTTACATATGCTACTAGTCTCATCCCTTTTCAAAATTGTATTATGTTGTGTCTTCTCTATTCCTTATCTAATTCTACTTCGCTCTCCTTTACATTGTTTTCAAAATGGTCATTTATACATTTAGAAGATGAAAGGACACGTCCTTTCAGAAATAAGCATAATTGAATATAAAACAAAAGGGAAAAAAATAATTAGGCTCTAGTTAGCCACAAATGAGTATTAGCAAGATGGTCCAAATAGTCTTGGTGCTTGTACATGTCCGCATCTTCAACAGCATTCTGGATCATCATTTCCATCTTGACCATCTCCTCATTTTTCTCGCTCACTTCCTCTAAAGTCGTATCCTCTACAGAAGATGTCTTCATGATTTCCTTCAGCATTGTATCACATTCATTCTTCCACCTAGTGGAATCTTTTAATTCCCCTTTATTATCAGAGAATGCAATCACAGTTGTCTTGGCAGCTTCAACCAATCCCTGTTTATCCCCGAGCAACTCATCATAGAATTTTTGATGACGAGTGATAATATGATCTATAGCTTCAATTGCAGTACTACCAGCCTCATCACGTGTAGTCAATTCATGAAATTTATCCATAACCCGCTCATTCATCCTTTCATGCTCCTTCACCGCATCCAGAGTAGAAGAATACTTCCCCCATAATTGATTTAACCAGGATGTTAAATGGACCTGTCTTTTCTTAACAATGGCTACAATGGCATCATACTTCCCCTGATTATAAGCACTTGACCCAACCCAATGATCTTTTTTCTGAGAGCTTTCTCCCCGAGTGAGCATTTTGGTTGAAACTACTGGAACACCAACCAAGTCTTTCAATCTATCATTTTCTCTTAACGATCTCTCATTATTTTCCTTATACATTTCTCTTTCCCTTATCAACGCTTGGATCTATGCTTTATTCAGTTTTGCAATATCTATACCAATCTCTGCAGTTACCACAGGATCAGCTTCTCCAACTTTTAAGATCATAACATGACCAAATGCCTTTTCTGTATCAATCACTACTGACTTCCTGTGGGGTGCGTACAAAGCCCATATCATCAATGACCCTTCATCAGTGTTAAATTTAGAGCCTGCATACACCTCTGTCACCTTTTCCTTATCAAGTTTATGTGTATTGTTACTATCTCTTAAGAAGCTGTCAAACACCAATGCTGAATTCAAATCAAGTCCAGGAAAGATCATGACACCAGCATCTTCCAACATTTTCCTCCCCTTTGTAGGAGTCATATTTGTCATCTCATCATCCACACACTTTCTCAATTGATCCAACAGTTGCTCCTCATTCCCAGAGGTAATAGCACCCACACCTTCTCTTATTTCTTTCCCCTTCAATTTATACAAAAATGCTTTAAACTCTGGAGAAGTTATAAACTCATCATCTGAAACAAATGATCTGTATTCCATATGTCGTGCATCAACATCACCGCTTCCAATACTTTGTTCTCTAATTGGGCAAACATATTGCTGAGTTCTTAGCCTAGAAACTTTCTCTGTTCTGCTCTGTGGCATTTCATCCATTGGGGTTTCCTCATCTCCAGAAGGCAATGCTCCCATATCCTGTAGCCCTTGATTATAACTTTCAACCATTGCCTCTGCTTCCTCTTCATCCAGATTTCTGATCATATCATCAAAAGGATAAGGTACATGCTGATACCTTCCAAAGTTAATCTTTTCTTTGGCTGAATTGATATATCCTTCAGGGTCAAAGTTTTTTCTAGGTGGTCCACTTTTCATATTATAATGCAATAACTTATCATGAATTGCATTATACCCCTCCTTGGCCAATACAGTGAAATCACCAAAGCATAATGTACTAGGCATAAAATCTTGCTTCCCATAAGAACTGAAAATCATGACACTGATGTAGTCCATCTGTCTAACAATTTCCAAATACACAATCCTGTTTGGAACTGTCTTTGGTAGAATAAAAGGGGTACCTTCAAATCCATACACCCTGATCATTGCAGCTCCTTCCAAACACTACCAGTCACCCCAGTTATGATCAATTGGCCCATTGAAATCTTTTGGACGAAGAAACCTCTTAATCTCATTAGTCAAAGAATAATTACAAGGATACTTATACAATTTATACAATGTTTTCACAAGATACTCTTCAAAATGTATGAAACTAGAATTAGCAAATCTGCTATCCCAAATAGCAGTCCACAACTGAATAGGCAATGCTTCACCCTCTTTACCAACTTGAGAAATCCTCACCTCTGGAGGCCATACTCCCAATTCTTGTCAATAATACAGCACCAAGTGCATCAACAATGAATAATGCCTAAGA
The DNA here is from genome assembly GCA_007115665.2 of Sequoiadendron giganteum. Classification (NCBI taxonomy): domain Eukaryota; kingdom Viridiplantae; phylum Streptophyta; class Pinopsida; order Cupressales; family Cupressaceae; genus Sequoiadendron; species Sequoiadendron giganteum. Next base: position 533,114,487 of record CM021104.1, on the reverse strand, counting down.
TGGACAATAGAAGCTCCATTCTTTATAGCTATCAGTCCTGAATCAAGCTCCTTAGCAATATATGAAGCATAATCAAATGGCCTGGAGTTATGATACTGAATATCTACTATGATAACATTGGCACAATTGACATGAGTTCCAGAGTGTCCATCCCCAACACTTGACACATTGAGAAGTATGTGTACTTCATATAAGGCTCAAACAGATCCACATGATAAGGAGGCCCTTCACCATCTTGCAAAGGCTCTGACTTGTTACCCTATTTAATCCTATGGATAGGCAACCTCCAACCTTTATAGATTGTGTCCATTCATGAAAATTCTTTCTCTAACTCCTCACAACTGATCTCCTCATTGCAAAACCCTTCTAATTTGAAAACCTCGCCTATTGCTTCTTTGGACACATATATTTGTGGCTTTCCAGATGGGTCACATATAGCCTTATGCTTTGGATCATATTTATCAACAAGCAGTTTTATCAATTCTGCATTTACAAAGACATTAGGGCACACCAGTTTCCCTATATTTAATTTCCATGGGTTGTAGACTGGTTCAAAATGGTTTTTTCTATGATAATGGAAATTAAATAGCTCATAACCCCTTATTGCAGTCCAGACATCACCTATGAACTTACATTTATCATCTAATTTATCAACCTCTGCCCTAAGCTGTGCAGACCTTCTTGCTTTAGGGCACGAGCCAGGTAACTGATCAATAAGGTCCTGATTTAACCTCCTTTCAGTGCCCTCTTGCTCTGTATCAACCTTCTGTTTCTTTCCCTTTGACGAACTACTCATAGCAAGCTTTCTACCCCTACCCTTTCCAGAACCAGAGGACTCCATTCTCAAGCTTTATAGAATCAAAATGCAAAAGCCAAGGAATAGTCACTTACAGTTTTCTGCTCAAGCTCTTCAGACTGAAAATTGCCCTGGTTCTCTATTCAGCACGCCAATTCACCTGCAATCAATTCATAAATGAAGAATTGATTCAATATTTACTGTGATATCCCGTCGCGCCATTAATGAAGCATGAACGAACACCAATTCGAAACTGGCACTGTTGCATCAAGTGTCTTTTCAATAAGAGATTTTCAAATCTAGGGCGAAATCCCTTTTCAACGTCTATTACACCTTTTGCCAGGACAAAATGAGGTCTTATCGACACATGGGATCCAAAAAATGATGACTGTTGCTCATATTTTCTATGTCGTCGTAACATTCTGAGTCAATGAGATGTCACATAGACCTTATTGTGTCACATCGATATGAATTTCTTTCAAGTTATAGTCGCTGAAACAAAATTACCCTTTCACCGATAAAATATTACTTCGGCATGTCCATCAAGTTGTCTCGCCGAAAAATCTACAAATGAAGTCACACTCTCAACAAGACAGTAAATATTCGGGAAGACTCATACCGATACCAAATGTCTTATCGAGAACATCTCTACAGATTACTCCCATTTAGTGAGACTCACCCCGAATTACTTGTTGGTATAACACTCGAACTTTGGTGAAACTTACGCCGAAAGATTCCTCTCCTAGCGATACATATGTCTATCGACATACCTTCTGAATCGGCAAGACCCCAACACTCTTTCCAACAGTCCATTGAATCCCCTTGTATTAAGTTTGGCAAGACAAAAGTGACCTCGCCCAGACCTTCCCCAATGACATAAGTCTTACCGAAACACTTTACTCACAAGTCAATCGGCAAGACACAAAGATGTCGCTATGACTTCATGCCGATACCCATTAGTTTGGCCGAAACGACGCCTCCACATTACTAATTGGAAAGACCAACTGAATTCGCTGTGACATTATGACGACGCCCCAGCATATGCCGATATGAATCTTCTTAGTTGCTAAAACAAAAGGAAAAGTCCTGCCGACTATCTGCAACCAATACATGTTAGTGAAAATATATCTCGGGGAGACTTTTACCATGTCTTGCCGATATGGTTTTTTAATGGAATAAGAAGAGGCAAAATGGATTCAGAATGGGTCATACGACATAGAATACTCAAGACAATGCAAAGAGGGGATTTTATGCTTAAGGTAAGGACTTAATGCTGGAAACTCATGAATGTAATAGACTGTAAAAATTCAAAATTTTACAGTTCTAACACATTCAAGGAAAAAACATATTTCAGTTAGATCACTTTCTAAGAGAGAAGGTTGTGGAGAATAAAGTGAAGCTTGAATATGTGCCTACAAAGCATCAAATTATTGATATATTCACTAAGGCTCTTCCTAAGGATACTTTTGAGTATCTCTGGGAGAAGATGGGGGTTATTGCCCCTGCTTCTTTGAACTAGATGCATAAGGAGATGCATCAGTCTAGTGGATCTCAAGATTCATTCTTTATTTTGGACTGATGTTGGTGGCTACCTCTTAGGGGGAGTATGTAGTGGCATTGTTGATTGTTGCAGTCAGAGGATTGTGTGTTGTTATTGTGCAGTGGTAGCTAATTTGGTACAGTTTGGTGTGTGCTCCTAAGAGAAGTATACTAAGCAGTAAGGAAAGGTATTGTAGTGCATTAGTAAATAGGTTGTTTAATTTCAAAGGAAGAGAATAAATAGTGCAAACATTTTTATCCTTTGCCATTGATGTCAAAGGGGGAGAAAGAAACATGCTAAAAATAATAAGTAATAAGGGGGAGATAAAATCATAAGCCATTTAGGGAGAGAGAAACAAGATACAAAGGGAGAAAGAACAAGGTGTAAAAGATAAGTTATTTAGGGGGAGAAGTAATATGAAGAGTTGTAGTGTGTTGGTATTCAAAACTATTGTGACTTTGATGGTTTTTCACATCATGTGTTGCCATAAATGATAGAGGAAGAGATTTTTGCAAGTATGATCAGTTAGTGTTGTCATTGATGTCGACATGCCTGCATTGTCATTAATGTCTATTGAGATTGTTGCATGAGTGTGAGTAGTTGATGCTTTGATTAGTTGCATTATGTTGTCATTAGTAAATCTATTGGTGTCAACCTCTAGTGTTGCTTTGATAAGATTTTATCTATGGATTAGGAAGTGTTGAAGATGATGAGGATGTGTCTCTAGTGCTTGGTTTCCAAGTTCTTTTGAGAAAAGTTGATAAAAAGAGGAAACAGTGTGTTGTAGTGGTGTTCTGGGTGACAAAGTTGTGTTTTGGTTTTGCTCTGCATTTCTTCTAGGTTGAAGATTTTCCTATGTGATTCAGATATGTTGGTGAGAGATGTTCAAAGGTGTTATATTCAAGAGTTGGTATGTTGGATTGATGTAGAAAAGAAGATGTGTTCACCAGTGTGTGATTGTGTATTGAAGAGGTGTCTAGGAGAAATGTATTTGCTCCACATGTTACACCCCATTGTGTTACTACTTATTTACTTTTACCTAGTTGGGTGAAAATTCTTTAGAAAAGTGTAATTATGCTTTATGTTTTGGAAATATGAAGAGTAAATGATGATTTGATTTGATGTTATGAAATGTCTTGATAATGAAAATATATGATGCAAGTGAATGTATTGTTTTTAGCTAACTACTAATGAAAAGTGTAAAGTTGGATGTAGGAAAAGTATCAAGCCTCCTGAAGAGAGGGGAAGTATCACTCAGGGAGAAGAACTTGGTCTGGTAATCTTTGATAAAAGATCTAAACTGAGCTTTCACACACACACACGCACACACACACACACACACTTCTAGTTTTGGTCAAGTCGAGATAGTAGTTGGGGAATATTAAGTTATCTTTAGTCTTGCTTGTGTTTATATTTGTGAATGTTCTTGTTCAAGAGTCTAAGTATTGAGTCTCTTTGAGACGTGTGAAATCTTCTTTGTGTGTTTATACTTGATCGATGGAATATATATACATAATATGTATATATGTATGTGTGAACAAAAAACTCATACACATGAGTAAATACATGCATAAGTATACATAAATAGACATATCTATGCATGCTCATGTACGAAATACCCATATGCATGGAAATACTACATACAAGGAGACATATGCATACATATATATATACATACATACCATGTATATATGTCGATCGATAATGATTGTGATTATGTGTTTAAATGTAAGGTGTGATAAATATGTATATATATAGTATATGAGTATACACATACATATGTATATATATGTATATTAACTTATGAGTATGTATTGACGGAAAGGATACGTCCATACTAGTATGTTAATATATATATATTTAAATATATACATATGTATATATATACATATGTATATATATACATATATATACATATATATATACACATGCATATATTAATATATATGTTTATTCATATATTGAATAATGTATTATATAAACTTGAGAATTGAGGTGTGAATATATATAGTCATTATATATATAACAATGTTTTCCTTAGCGCGGAATTGTTTAACCATCGCATAGCATTTTTAACATAGATTATGCTATGTATTGCACACAACAGAGTAATAAAGGGTTTAGCACTATATAAACAACACATATATATTATCAAGTGATGCTTTATAAACATTTAAAGTGTTGTAATGTAATATGGACATCGCTATATAAATAAGCGATTAAGTTACCAAAGCTTTCCTACGTGTAAACTTTGCTACCAAGACTTTGTCAAAGCAAAATAATAGTAAATGATCATGCACATGAAAGTGTTGAACAAGCCAAATAAACTAATAGCAACCCATGAAATGTGGCATGAATGATATAGTGTGGCACCAACTGAGAAAGGAATGAATTGATTAGAAGTCTATCTTTCAATATAAATTTCCAAAATGTGAAGTATTTTGAGAAATACAGAAATAGTTAAGCACACAGCTGTGCGAAGTAATTTGACCTATAGGAGGAAGTTGCCATGCATTTCTACACATCATTCTTGCTATCTAATTTAGCATCGACTCATTCACCTTGGATGCATATGTGTTTTTTGTGCAACGAATTTAGTTGCCACCTTTTCTTTTGTTTGTTGAGTCGAACCTCTTGAGCTAAGAAGTGTCATTCTTGTTGCCCTATTTATAGCCTTTTTTTACTGATCTTTATGTATAAATAGAGGCTCTCTCAACCTCAATAGGGACACATATTTTTTGCAATCATGTTGTGTTTTTCTTAGTGTTATAATCTAATTTTTTGAGAGTGAGATTTGAGAGTTGTGAGAAGAATCTGAAAGTGAGATTTTGGTGGAAAGTGAGAAGGTTTATTTGGGAAATTGCATTACCGAATTGAGAGGAAGTTGAGAAAGGAATCCAGTTTGATCAATTGGAGCATTGCATAAATAGGCATGTTGATTTCTTCTCTTTTATTGTTTTTATGTTTGGAATTATTGTGTGTTATTGATTGTTTTGATTAGAGTATTGTATCATCTTTTTATAGGAAAATATTGTTATATTCTTAAGTGAAAGGGAAAGATTGCTTGTTATACTTAGTGAAAAGTTATACTTTTCTTGAAGTGTTTGTGCATATTCCATATTAAGGAATGGGTGGATATCTAGTGGGAAAAAATACTATATTGGGAATATAGCTTTCATAGCTAATGTTTAAACTAGTTGAGTCTTAGAGTTACTATGAATTACTTAGCAGATGAATTAGTTAAATATAGAGGTAATAGGTTATTCCTAGGGTTAGGATAATCCAGTGAAGGGTATAGCCTATACATAGATTATGAATGTTCAATATAAATCGAGCTAGGAAGGTGGATGAAGCATATGACATCCACTCGAAGTACTAGGTGATGAATACTTTGGCCAAAGTAGTGTAAGTTGCCACTATTTACACTGTCAGTTTACTGTGATCCAGATTTACATACTAGGTTGAGAAATATCATATATGTAGGTTGTAGCCACTATGTGAAAGATCTAGATATGTAGGACACAACACCAAGCTCAAGTAAGGTCAATATTTATTATGAGGTTACCAAACCAATCTTTTCGTCAAAGGTTAGGGCCATCTATCAGTTTGATAGTTGTGTGGGGGACTGCAGTTAGTCCAAGGTTGGTGAAAAGGAAATTGATTGATGCTTCTCATTAATAGGAAACCAAGATTTGAATGGATGGTTTTTTAGGACTATTTGTACATCTTTTTCCAGTAAGCTTCGTGGAGCCTTGTTTATATATCTGTATCCATTATGATGGAGAGTTTGTAGAAAGAGAAATGATATCATGTTATCATGTGTTATGAAATCATTACTTTGGAAAGTTGTAATACTTTGATATAATGCAATGGAAAATTTTGGAAAGATATTATTTCAAATGTGCATGCTATCTATATAGTTTTGAAAAGAAATTTTTTATTGCTTATAATGGTTAGATGCTTAATCTATTTAGTTGAGATTAAAACTTAGGAAATTTATTGTGTAGAACATTGGGCATGTTACATGTGGTATCAAAGTTACCAGGCTCAGCTCTAGAACCTATGTGCTTGCTATGTTATCACTGTGGTTTTTCCCTTCTTGGTATTTCCACGTAAATCTAGTGTTCTCTTGTGTATGGTGTTAAGTTGTTTCAATTTTTGTTACTTTTTTTTCATGCTGATTCATCATAACATATTTAAGCGTTTAATGAATGAATGTGGATCTAAATGTTAATGAAGGTTTTGAAATTTTAAGGTACAATTAATTCACCCCCCTCTCCGTTGTCTTGTGCATTCAACATCAAAAACTTTTAGGGTTGTGAAATGTTTAAATATAATTTTCAATCATTTCATTATTATGGAAGGCTTATAAAATGAAAAATGGATCATATAATACACTTAAGGGAGTAAACACTAAATTGAGTGCAAAATTGTAAGGTGGAGATTACAAGGCAGCAAATTTAAGACCTTACAACTATTAATAGCCTCTAAACACATGGAAATTAAAAAAAAAATTATCTATAGATTATGGAACTAGAACATTGAATGAAATCATCTCAATTATCAACTATTGGAAGTTTAAATAATTATTAGTTATAATATATGAACTATTATGTATCTCCTTTGTAACAACTTGTGACTATATTATAAATATAGTCATTTAATTCCTCGAATTGAATATTGGATAATAGAGAATAATCTAAATACATTTATTTATGTTATTAGTGTCCAAAAAAAATATATAACACAACTTACAAATACCTAAGTTTAAATAAATGATATAATCTATCAAAATTTAAAATCTTGATATATAAGGAGTAGATAATCTAACAATTAGGATGAATTAGTCCAAACATGAATTAGATACATGCTTTAAATATTAAATTGAGAGGGATTATGGATTTTCTTGAATTGATGTGATGTGGGATTTTATTGATGTGATGTTTTGATAAATAATATTAAGGATTAATATTGAATTTATATGAGATAATTGGTATGTCTAATGTAATATTTTGAGACATGAATACACCCACAATTTGGTCTATGTGGCATGATTCTCTCTTGATGGCACGGTTTTTTCCTTTATAGAAATAACTATTTAGCACCTATAAAAATTGTTTGTCTAAGGTACATCTAAGAAAAATAATTTGGTGGTAAGGAGCACCATTGGGAGTGTATTGTGCTAGGATTGATGATTTGGATCCTAAGAGATAACCGAGATAGTCCTACCTTGGTGTAAGATAGAATTATACAATATATAAAGGAAAACCAAAGGTATAGTTAACCAATACATATTTGAATATGTGGATGAATTTTAGTAGTAATGTGTTACTTTTATTCGACATAGAAATGAATAGGTTAAGATGGATGTTACAATAAAAAAGGCTAAGAATGAGATTTTATATGAATAGAAAGGAGTGAACACATCTATAATATTTGTATATGGAGATAGCCACCTAAGGCCAAGAAATACTAATAGAAAACACAAGGAAGACCAATATGAGAGAATAAACTATATATTCTATCAAGGGTACAATACAAGAGATTTCAAGAGATTACTCATATGAGAACAAGAGGTGGGTATATATAGGATACATCACCAAGAGAAACAAATGTACAACCAATATGGGATAAAGTACAAATGTCCTAAGTAAACTTAACTAAAAATGTGTAAATAGGACCTAAATGGTGAGGAATTATCCACTAAATATGGAACCACTTTTTCTAAATTTATCACAATTGAAAAATAAAAAAATAGATAATTTATCTCTTAATTACTTGTTTCTTTTCCCATTAGAATGTGTCACTAAATCAATGATAACATTCCATTTTTTAGATTTTAAATGTAAAGAGAAATAGAGTTGATATTGAATTTAATTTATAAATAAAAATAAAATGGGTAAAATAAAGAGGAAGGAAAAGGAATCATATCTATTTTTTGTGTTTCAATATAGGTGTTTACAATCATAGAATGTCTAGGAAAACGCAACATTGTTGATATCATATTTTTCTTTTTATATTCTAGCATTATGTCATCAAGATATGATTACAAATAGTGATTTCCTACCTTGTACACTCCTATGTGTATGAAAATAATTTAGAAATGGCCAATACTTCTTTCAAGTATGCTAATGTCCACCTAACACACTATGTTCCATATAGTCATAATGATGTCCTCTAAAATTTCTCAAATCACCCATAATGATGTCATAATGATGTTCCAAATTTGTGGTGAGGATCACTTATCCCTAGAGTTAAACCATCTTCCTCAAGTTTTTAAATTAAATGGGTACTCCAGTAAGAAAGTTTCAAGAGCTTTTAACCATGCCAAGTCGAGTCTCCATGCCATTGCTAAACCTAACCCTTTCTTTGATCTCCCAGTTGCTTCCCTCCCTTATATCAATGGTTTATCTAAAAAAATCACAAGGATCCTCCATAAAAAAGGCCTTCATTGTGCATGCAAGCCCTTCACCACTTTGAGAAATCATTTCCCCTCCCTTAAAGACTCCAAAACTCCCCTTCTTGACTTTGGAGTCTACAAGGTAGTTTGTTCATGTGGAACTCCTTATATAGGTGAAATAGGTCTCTCTTTCAACACTAGAATCAAAGAGCATAGTGCTGACGTCAGACATGAATGAGTTCTCAAATCTTCTCTAGTCGACCACTCCGCATCTACCAAACACCACATTTATTTGGAAAAAACCCAAATCTTGTTTAAAGAGGACAACTTCTTTAAAAGGAAACTCAAAGAAGCCATCGAAATCAGCAATCACCCCTCAAACCTTAATCACAATGAGGGGTGGAGGTTGAGTCAATATTGGAATCTCATGTTATCTAGCTTAAGATCTTTCCATCTCCCTTCTCCTAGGTAGTTTCTTCTTTCTTGCCCTTCGGTTTTGAGGTCTTGCCCTCCATTCTTGTGCTCTGGCATCCTTTGGCTCGGAGTTGGATTTTTGGGGTATCCTATTGTTGTGTTGTTATTTTATTTTTCTTTCTCGAGTTTTTTCTTCATGTCCTTGCTCAAATTATTTATCCCTTTTTTAATATTTTTATTTCCTTTTTTCCAAATTTTTCTTTAAATATTTCATTGCGTTCTTTTCTTTTCTCTCTTATGTTTCTTCTTCTAATTGCATTTATTTATCTAACATATACATATATACACTTCATTTTTATTAATTCCCTTCTTTTATATGCATTTATTCATCTAACATATACATAAATACACTTTATTTTTTATTAGTTCTTTTCTTTTATATGCATTTATTCATTTCTTATTGCTATATTTCCATTTAAGTTTTCTTCTTTTTATTTCTTTATTTGATATTTGATATGCATTCATTCTTATATATATTCTTATGTTATATTTATTTACTTTAATATTCATAATTTACCTTCTATGGATTTATTCATTTCTTTGCATTTATTCTTATCTTATATTTGTTCCTTCTTACAGTTTTAGATTTTTAAATTTATAGATTTGTACTTAATATATAAGGTTTGTTCTTATATTTATAGTTTTCTCTCTTATTTTTTTATTTTTAATTTCTTTTCTAAGTCTTTCTATTTTGATTTTCTCTCTTTTATAAGTTACCTTCTTGTTTTGTATCTATTCATATCTTATAGCTATTTTCTTTATATATGTGGTTTTCAATCTTTTGTAAGTTACCTTTTTATTTTTGTATTTATTCATATTGTATAGCTATTTTCTTTATATATACATACATAGACTCTTATATCTTATATATATTCTTTAATACATATAAGTTTCCTTCTTTTGTTTTTAGCTTTTTTTATTCTCAAATTCTCCTTTAAGTTTTGGTTCTTTTATTCATTCTAAGGTTCTTCTTTGTCATTGTTCCTTCTAAGTGGTGTTCTTTTATTTTCATATATTCATGTTATATATATCTAGATTCAAGTTTTCTTATCTTCAATTAAGTTTAATTGTGTAATTGTTCTTTTTTGGTTTTGTTTAGATTCTACTTTTTGTCTTTAAATTGTTGTAGCTCTTTTTTTATTTTTCAATTTAAATTTTTTCTTTGAATTTATCTAATCATTGGGCTCTTTCCTTCATTCAAATAATCCCTCTCTTTTATTTCTTGTTATTTTATTTCATTAGCCATCTTTTCTCTAAACTCTAAATTAATTTATTTTTAAATTTTATTTGTCTTGTCTCCCTTCATTTGTGTGCAACCTCTCTCCCTTCCCTTGGTTCTAAATTTTTTATTTTGATCTATAACTAACCATTTTTCTCCTTATGCTCTTCGCTTTCATCCTAATGATGGATCATAGAGTGTGATCTGAAACATTGATGCAAAAAATTTTACACAGTCGAATCTAGAAATCAACTCATTATAATTAACATAGATTGTGGAAAATTGATATCATTAATTTCTCATAATTTAATATAGAACCACTAAAAATTTATCTTGTACTTTCAATTGCACTTGGAATACCTAAACTTGGGAAAATGATGCCTATTGTGTATTTAGGAATCTACCTCAATCAAATCCTTGAGTTGATTCAATAGTTTATGATATCATATTTTGAATGTGTGTGAATAAACCCTATTTGTAAGGTGTAATCTACTACACCAATGGTGGTCTAGAAAAGGAGATCATCTTGTCGTCACCTATGTAAATTTTCTCCCATTTGAATTCCCTAGATGTTCAGTTGTGTTCATTGGTGTTGATTCTTGTGATTTCTTTCCACATGTATATTTTTTTGTAAGTAGGTCACACTTTTTAACTATTGGACGTGAATTAGGGTTTTTGGGGTGTGAAAAGATAAGTGTTTTGGTGGGAAATTTTAATTTAAATTAAAGGAATTTGAGTTCATTTTACTATTTAGAGGAAAGAATGTAATGCACTAATATCTAGGATATAGAAAAATTATAGGAGTGAGGAAAGGAAAATAGTTAGGTGTGGCATGAGCTTTATTTAGATATGAGGTTATGGTTTCAAGAATAATTAATACTTTAGAAAGGTCATAATTGGTAAAATTCATGCTTATCAAATGAAGGTGCTAAAATGAGTAATAAATAATAGGGAAAAGATATAATTATGCACTTTTTATCCATAAAATTTTCCTCCATAGTATCATACCTATGAGCTATAAAAAATAAAGTACAAGCTAAAATAAATACACATTATTTTCATTATACTTGATAAAGAAGACATGCCATTAAACATAATATTGAATAAGTTGTGCTTGATGATGCTTCCTTGTCTTCATGTGACCATCATCTTCAAATCCACTAAAACACATAGGAAGAGAAATCAACATAAGCCATGGAAATATCTTGAATCTATCAATTCTATTTTTTTTTAAATCCATTTTCATTTTTACTTGTTGAAACTAATTGGGGAGTCATGAACTTGGAACTGATGTAGCCTTAATAAGATCCCAAAATAGAGAGTAAGTAGGTAGAGGTTGAGTAAAATGAGTTCATGTTGTATGTGACAAGCATGGAGTTGTTACCATGTTGGAATCCATGAAAGATACAATCCATGATTACTGTAGGATTTTAAAAGGATTGATTTAATTAAAATGTGTAGGACTCATGAGGCCTCACTTTAACCATTACATATTGTGAAGAAGAGCAGTTGGATATATGCCCCTTGAAATTGATTATATATAGATCCTTATGCACGATCAGTTTGAGGTAAAGAGGGTAACTCTATGTAAAATGAGATACCAATAAAAAGGGTAAAATTTGGCCTAAAATGTATTTGTAAGTGTAAAATATTTGTTTGTTTAAGCTAAATATGAGGGGGATAAGAAAAAAAATTGCTCCTAAAAGTGCCAATGTCATAATGAAATAAAAATGTTAAGGAATTTTTTTTGAGAAAATGTGACTTAAGATGTTTCTTTCAAGTTACCACACACAATCATATGGATTTTTTAAGTAAAGGAGATGTGATTATACAAAATAATAATTTGGGGGGAATGAGATAGTGCTAGCCCTAGCAACATTTAATATTTATATACAACATAAATGAAATCATGAAACATAAAATTATTTTATGAGATGTATTTATTTTGAAAATAGCTAATCAAGGAAGAGATTATTATATTGTAAGCAATGGGTAAGGATGTCAAGGAAATATGGCCATAAGATTTTATGATACTCATTAATCATTGAAAGGAAGAGAGTATGGTTGTGTGTAATGTTTGGTAATACGGTTCAAGAAAAGAGGTGTGTTGTTTATACTAGTACCATAAATTATATTAACATATACTACCATAGAGAGAATAATGAAATTTAAGACCCATGACATGCAAACAAAGAAATCAAACGATATGATGGGATTAGGAAAGGAAAGACAAAGAAAATGATGCTCTAAGTGTACAGTACAAACAAAAATGGTTAGGGAAAAGCATGGGTTTAATTAGAGTTTGTTGGAAGAATAGAGGACATTGAAAGTGGAAGAACATATATGAAAAAAGTAAGAGGAGAGAGAAGACACAACTTGGTGAAGGTGGATCATTTTAGGTGTTTTTGATATGTGATTGTGGATTGGAAGAGGAGTTCCTAGCCATAAGAGTATAATCATCCAAAGATAAATGAGGGTAGATCTCATTATAATAAGCATCAAGAACACCTTCAAGATGAAAATTACACACAAAATGTTCATAATTAGAAAATTAGTTTTTGTTTATATTGAGACTTGTGATCATCATTATGACTATCATAGGTGAATGAGATTCAACATGTATTTCCTTAGGGTCATCTATAAAACCAATATTATCATCAAGAGAACATGTGAGGGGTGTGTGATCACACCCATTAAAATCTCATGGTTAATGATAACGGTACCTTGTTCATTATCTAAAGATACATGTCATGTGAGGAGTAAATTTTGATAACACCCTAATCAATAAGATCTTAAATTGTGTTTCATAATGTGCAGTATTGATTAGTAAATGACCTAGTATTCCATGATATATGTAAGGAGAAAGTGATGCATGATTGTGCTTGTGATATTTTTTATATTTTAGAGGGGGTGGGGTGATAATACTAGATAACAATACAAGTTGTAATATGTGTTTAGGAGGACCATTAAATGGTGTTAAGGTATTTTCTTTTTGTTTGTGATGTGATAAGGGATATTAATTGATAGGAGAAGGATCATTATCAATGTTGATCCCTTCATATGTAAGGAAGTTTCCACAATAATGAAATTCAAGTTAGGTGGGGGAGTAAGGGTTCCTATAATTGAGAAGATTAAGTGCTATTAAGGGTCAAGTTTAATGGCTTCTAGAGATGGAAAACGATGTTTGAAGAATGAATTTCTCTCTAATAATTTTCAAAATAGTCTCCATAAAAATAACTTAGAGTTGGCTATCACGAAGTATAAATACCATTTTAATAACCAATGAATATAAATGCAATGTACACTTTATTTGAAATGTTCATTGTTATGTTTATTATATTGTAATAAATGTGTGAGATTGACTCGAGGGTCAATATTGAATTGAGAATGGTGTATACATTCTTATAAAGATTTTATAACTTGGCCAATACTTTGTCATCACATGTATGAATTGAGAATTACTAGAAAATATTTATACATGTGGCATAGGCAATCATCTCTATTATTATACATGTTAAAACAATATTCCAAGGCTTATGGGAGAAGGATAGGCTAGGATGTCAAAATAAGGTGGATATTATAATGATGTTGGGCATAGTTAGAAAATGTTTTAAGTCATCCAATTGTGCTTCAAGCTTCTTAATATTTTGACCCACAAAATCTATGTCATAATTGATTTAAGTAAAAATGAAGAGAAGTTGATTTGTTGATAAGATTATGTATGTGGGTCACTAGAAGGAATGAGGTTGAGGGTTATTTGAGGAGAATGTGACACATGGTGATAAATAAAGGAACAATGATATAAGGGAAAGAGATACTTAAGTGGAAGAGTCATAAATAATTGGTTTTTTAAAATCATATATGTTAGAGCTCATCGAATGTGATATTTAGGAAATGTCCTATGATGGCCTCTTGTTCAATGTTTTTATTATAGCTAACTTGGTGGTCTTATTAACTAAAGAAAGATGTGTAGGGTAAGGGCATGAATAAGGATTGTTATGATATATTATTAAGAAGAAAGGGAAGCTCATGGGAAATATATTCATCATAAGTAACATGACCCTCATCTTCTTCATGGGAGGACTCACCAAATGCATCAAAATATATATCATCTTAAGAAGTATGGGAGCCTTTAAATAATAAATTATAATAGGTAGTGGATAGGGATGAGGTATTATTGTTATCCCTAGATAGCTCAAGAATATATAAGGATGGAATCATTGTCATATGTATGAAAGAAGGATTGATATTATCAGTCAAACTATGGGCCAATGTAGCAAGGATGTTTAAAATATAGGAGAATACATCCATGGTTTTAGACATAAAGAAAATGCTCAAATATGCAACGCCTAAACTAATAGGGGCATAAATATATTATAAATGGATAGGACGAGGTTAAAAGAGAAAGGTGAGATTGGTTTTTTTGTGTTGATATAGATAAATGTTAAATATGTCCTCTTAATAATTATGTTATTTTATAAAGGTAATATAATAGTTTTTGAAAAAAATAGATTCTAAAATTTAAAAACAAAAAATAGATAATGTTGACACAATGTGTTATGCGACTTTTTCCCCCAAGAGAAGAGAAAGTTATGAAATAACCCTTTTAAAATTAAAAGGGGAGATATAAAAATAAAGGATATTATGATACTTTGGTTGAAAGAGATATTAATAAACAATATGTATAAATACCTTTTAAAAAAGGGGGAAGAATAATTATTTATTTAAATAATTATTAGAGGCAGCCTTTGTGAAAGGGTGTGATGGTTTGGAAACCACCCCTTAAGACTTATATAAAGAATTTGTGTGAGACATGGAAAAAATTCAAGCATGGACAACATTCAAGGAATGGAGAACATTTAAGGAAGAATAAAGTGGTTGGTGAACTATGGACAAGACAGAGAAGGGGGCACATTGTATGTGTGTGTCCAACTTGGGGTATAGAAGTGCATTCAGGACCATCTTGGTTAGGGCCTGGGTATTACACAATGTTGAGCATTGTTCCATTGGAACCATCACTCATGTAGAGCGGTGAAGTATGCTTATTCCTCCTAGATTGTTCCATACCAAGATCCAGTACCACTGAAATCTTCCTAAGATGAGAGTAGCTTTTCCAAGTGCTATTATATTAAGATAAGTATTAAAAACTATTGATGCTACCACATAGAATAATTTTTTTAATTGCAATTATTTATATTTATTTATTTTTTCTTTTGATATTCGATTTGTATTCCAATACTTCATATTTCGTGTTACAATTTTGAGGGAATGACAATCCTCCCCTCCTAACTTTTGTTGTCCTCAAGAAACTTAAGATTTGGATGATCAAATATCTCCGCTCCATCCCAAGTTGAATATTCGGTAGGTAGGCCCTTCCACTTGACAAGATGCTCCTCAATAGTTTTGTTCCTTAGCCTTTTCTGACATACATTAAGGATCATCTCTGGCTCTAGGATCAGTTTACCCTCATCGTCGAGTGGTGGTAATTCCATGCAGGGAACAATATGTTGTCCCAAGACTTTCTTAAGGAAAGATACATGGAATATATTATGAATTCGACTATTCGTCGTGCATTCCAATTCATAGACCACTTGCCCTAGCTTCCTTAATACCGTATATGAACCATAGAATCAAGGTTTAAGCTTTTTTTCCCCACTAACTTTGAGTGATGATTTCTTATATGGTTGCAACCTCAAGAAGACCAAATCTCCAACCTCAAATTCTCGTGAGCTATCGACAAGATGGAGAAGGGGGTACATCGTATGTGTGTGTCCAACTTGGGCTACAAAAGTGCACTCAGGATTGTCCTGGCCAGGGCTTGGGAATTACATGGTGTTGAGCATTGTTCCATTGGAACCAACACTCGTGTAGAGCGGTGAAGTACACTTATTCCTCCTATATTGTTCCATAGCAAGAGCCAGTACCACTGCAATCTTCCTAGGGTGAGAGTAGCTTTTACAAGTGTTATTAATAAGATAAGTATTGGGTAAAAGCACAAACCTGTGTCACACTTTATAAAGGAATCGACTAACAACAAAAATAAAATAAAACTTCGACCACATAAAAGTGGTCTTTATGTTTTAAATTTCAAAATGATGTAAACTAATGAAATGTAGAAATTTTTATGAAGTTTAGTCCTATAATTTTTCATATTTTTTGAAATTTGTTTTCATTATTTTTTATCAATTTAAGAATAGATTTTGGAATGCTGAAAATTTCAAAAAAAAAGTGACGTTCACAGGACGTCAAGAAACAAATTGAGAAAAACTTCATTTTTCCTTGAATTTTTTTTTCCAAATAGGTAACTTCAATATCTAATGCATGGAAGAAAGAAAATCAAATTTTGATGTATATTTTTCTCGTAATAATATTTTAAAGTCAAACTTGTCATAATTTAATAGTTTTCATGGGACATCAACTATTGTCTATTTTTTTAATCATTTTCAAAAAACAAATCATACCCTTTTATAGAGGACTCTCTCCTCTAGTGCACCATATATATATTTTTTAAATAATATATTTTACTATTTTTTTTTTAATTTCTAATCAGCCTCTTTTTTAACTTTAACAACCTACTTGAATTATTTTAGAAGTAAAATATATTAAAACTAATCAAAATATTTTTAAAATTACATATTCAAATTCACCACTCTAAGCTCTACAAAAGGGTATTTTTTCTTTTTGCTTAAACATCATTCTGATAGGATTGGGGCCCTAGCTCGGTTGGCTAAATCTTTCCTGTTGTAGGAGGTTGGTCACAAGGTCTAGTCTCCCCCACCCCTGTGGTACCGGAGGGTGTGTTGCGCCAGCACCGCCGGTCACGTTAAAAAGTTTACTAGGCACACTGCAGTTTATAGGGGGTCATGCTACCCGATTCCTGTAGTCTAATAAATTAAAAAACAAAAACAAAAAACATCATTCTGACTGAAGAAATACTTAGTTGAAGTTGAAAGTTTCGGAAAATTTTGAAAAATTTTGAGTTGGCTACCAATTAGGATTTCACATAGGCAGTTTCGGTAGAAAGAGTTTAAGCCAAAACCCTTTCTATAGAAACCTCGCATATAAAATAATCCAATTTCAATGCGAAAAAGGGAAAAATTATTATTTTTGGATTTAGCCGAAACCCTGTGTACCACGTATAGGCCACGTGGTTTCAATCGAAACATTTTTGACCGAAAATGTTTTGCTCGAAACTATTTATTTGGCTGAAAGTGTGACACAACTTTGTGCTTTTACCCTATTAAAAACTATAGATGCTACTACATATATTGTGAATATTGTCTATATGATTTTGATGTTAATTTATGTGAATTATATGGATGTGTTATTCCATTTACTATGTTAATTATTTACTGTTGATCTTAAAAGATTGTGTTTCTCTTGAACAACCTTATGGGAAATACAGTGAGTGGGGACCTACTTGTGCCTCACTGAATAACCTCTAGGATTGTTAAAGAAGATGACTCTTCTTTGGGTATGGGAAAAGGGAGAAATAAATGCATACATGGAAACTAAAGGTGGCGATGTGCCAAAGGTTTTACAACATTTCAAAGCTCCTTAGTAGCTCCATATTTTGATAAAGGGAACACAAAATGCCACAAACCCTTCATTCTTGGAAGGAGAATGAACAATTAAGGCCAATGTAGGCACAAATTAGACATTCAAATCCCCCTGTAGGAAGCACCCATTAAGGTTTAAGCGGAAAAAGGAAACCCAAATTCAAATAGGATACTTTTAGATTCTTGAAGAGCTATCCACTTAACAACATAAAATGAAAAGACCAAAAACTTTAACAAGATATTGAAAGAGTATTAAAACTAGAGAGATATGATCGCAAATATTAAACACAAAATAATATTCTTATATCTCACCCCCACAATGATATGGATTACATACATATATAGGACTTGGATCTCCTATATCATAAGAGAACTCCCGCAACAAATCCCTTACATCATGGGATAACAAATAACATACACATAAATATACAAGCTCCTAAACAAACTAACAAATATCTTTCTATGTATCCTACAAACATGTGAACACTTTAACAATAGTTTTCCCAACATTCCCCCCCTTAGTGTGAACATGGTAAGAACTCACACCATTCATTTGTAGGAAGACCAACTCTTGTGGATCATGATCTTGATTCAAAATGAAAGGCACCTCCCATCAACCTTTCATGATTTTCACACAGGTTTACCACAAACCTGGACATGAACAGGAACCCACTCATTTGTTCACCTCATGTGGTTTTTTGGATCCTCCCACAAACCCTTTCAAGGTCCATGAACTGACTTACTCTGGTGCTTTTGTTCGCCTCTATGCTTGTACATCAGGGAAGTATATAGGAATCAACATATATATATAATCTAAAGAAGAAAAATTATACAGGAAATTTTTTCACATTACATTCCATAAGAACAAAATGTTCTTAATTGTAGTCATTATTACCAATCACTACCACTCGATCCCGAACATCATAGGAAATCGCCACTACCACTTAAAGTTGCCCTTGACTTTAGCCATTTTGGTGTAGAATGGGAATGAAATATTGGTTATTATTCCCCCCATAATTGAAATTCCATTTATTCACACAACCAAGAACACTGAAAAGTGAATCATATTAGGTTGCATACTACTGTTTGGATCTTGTTGCACATGATCACCATTTCCATTGAACATATTCACTGACTGATCATCTTATAACAAAGTATGATAGTCAAAGGATCACCGTAGTCAAAGGACCTGTGCAGTCATCTGCTCTCCAATACGATCATTTTTCCAGCATTCACACACCACACTGAAAAGCTTAATAAAACATACTGCATATTTATTTGTCACCATATCATGCATGCGGCCTCATCGTTGGTGACTGACAAGAGGTCGCTTATTGACCTCCAACCTTCGATGCCTCCATCCTCCATTATCTATTCCTAGCTCAACTGAATTTGACTATGAGACTCATATATACAAACCTTAATTGAATGTCGGTCACCACCAAAAATGCGTTTGTAAGGCAATTTTTATTCTTATTTTATTTTTATTTTGATGACAGACCAATAATGATATTTTTTTATAAATAATATGAAATGACTCAAAGTCTATAAACCTACAAACAAATAGTAGAACAGACTTTGGACTCCAGGTGAATAGTCAATGTGAATTTGATATGCGAGCTCCAATCACACAAACGTCGATGGAACTTCTCCAACTGACAAAGAAAAAGAACTATGCTTTTGATTTGTTCAGGCCAGAGAACATGATGACCAAAGAAATAAAATCTAATATGGATCGAGACAAAAGGAGGAGTCACTATAGGCCCATGCCCATTTTTTCTTCATCATAAACATGAACGTGATCCGATATATTTACAAAGAAAAATGTGAGAGCCAACCGATGGAACGGATCAAGCACAGTGGATCACTGCTCTAATGATGGCACCAAAATCAATCATTTCTACAAAACTATTGAAGAATCAATAGAGGTAGTCGATATCGACTTCCCTTGGTGCCATGACCAATTTCTTATACTTATCCCAACTTGGTCGATTTCCCCAAATGAAAGCTATGTTAAAAAAAACTATTAAAAACTTTCATGGCTCTTTAATATTTGCAAATTGATTATTCTTCTCAAAACTCATCCAATGCAATCACAAGAATCCCGATCACAATAAAGTCACAAACACCATGCATTACAAATGGCTGGCAATCTTCACACCGACAACAAAGCATAATAACAAGACACCAGACATGAAAACTAAATCATAGGCATAAAATCCTTTATGCTATGATACCATATAAGAGATATGGGCAGAGATATGATCGCAGATATTAAACACAAAATAATATTCTTATATCTCACCCCCACAATGATATGGATTACATACATATATAGGACTTGGATCTCCTATATTATAGGAGAAATCCGGCAACAAATCCCTTACATCATAAAATAACAAATAACCAAACTATAACAAACACGCGTAAATATACAAGCACCTAAACAAACTAACAAATATATTTCTAGGTATCCTAAAAACATGTGAACACTAACAATAGTTTTCCCAACAAAAACATGGTTCAATTTCCTGAAAGCTGAAGTTTAGAGATCATAGAAGCTAAACAGTTGAGAATTAATGATCAAGACTTGCAAAGAAATAACTAGAACATAGAGCATTCAATATATATGAGTGAGAAAAAAGCATAAAACAAAGGCCACATAGGCACAATCTGATATGTAACTTTGTCCTTGATATATTGCTGAATAAAATGCTAAGGTCAAATAACTAAATAATTATCTTGATATCAATTACAAAAGAGTTATTTGAAGCTCTATAAGAAATTTTCTATCTCTTATTCTATTGCTATTGATAATCTATCTATCTATTGGTTGGGCTATGTATCCATCCATGTCTCCTTTCAGGCAAGATTCCCTTTTATAAGAAAAGGGGAGCACATAGGCACCAAGCTCTCTCTGCCACCAAAGTTGAAAACATTAATAGGTGTCACCACCAGACAACCTCAAATCTGACCAAAAGTCAGATCTGATCTAATTAATAAAAATTGAGTTGCTTTCATAATGACAATGGGTGGTGACAACTCGATAATCCAAATCTCTAGCAAGCTTCGTGCAGGTCTCCCTGTCAAAATGAAGATACGGTCTCGAATGCTTGCCTCTATATGATCCAATCTAATGCTAGCCATAATAGCGATGTCAAAAGAGGTTGACTCCAAGAGTGGTGGAGAAACAAAAATTCTGCCACTCAACAATATTTGTAAAATCTAGCCTTGAAAATGAAGAGAACTCCTTGATAAAATATGGGCTACATGGCGAGCAAGCAAGCATTCTTAAAAAATGGGAGAGCAGTCTGGAGGAAAATACCTGCGGGGGTGACACGTGTATATCATTGGGCCCAAAGAGAAAGAAAATCCCAAAAAGGTAGCACAACCACTCCATGGCGCCATTGCACACCTTTTCACTAAAATCCTCCCACGACTTCCAAAACATGCACTGACATGACAAGTGGTAGGATAGAAATGTGAACCAAAAGAGAAAAGGGCCTTGAGGCCGAAAGAGATATGCAAGCCTTGGGGCCAAGATCAAAGTAAAAGAAATAAAAAACACTTAGAGCAAAAATTCTCTACAATTATGATGACTCACATAGGGCATTCATTTGTAGAAGCACAAACCCAAATATATAAAACATCATAAAAATAGACAAATTTGTGATTTCTCAAAGCTTGGGGAATGCAGAGTGTAGGAATTCCATGTCTTCATTAGAAGGCAACACCAACGTGTGTAGTATCTCCAAGGCTTGATCAAGGTTGAATATTTCCTTGAAGGAAATTTCTCCCCATTTTCCTTAGGCCACTCCTATGAAGGAAAAGAGTCAAGCCAAAGGGAGAAACATATTCTCGATCTCTTCGGTTGTAGATGGTGAGCTCAGTTTTTCAAGCTCCAACTAGTCCTACTGCTTGACCTCCAAGGCCTTTTTGAGTTGCTCTTTAATGAGTACTACTCCATTGGGTGA
Organism: Sequoiadendron giganteum; assembly: GCA_007115665.2. Taxonomy (NCBI): domain Eukaryota; kingdom Viridiplantae; phylum Streptophyta; class Pinopsida; order Cupressales; family Cupressaceae; genus Sequoiadendron; species Sequoiadendron giganteum. The sequence continues at coordinate 533,092,525 of CM021104.1, read as the reverse complement.
AAATGAAGAGGGGAAGCCCAAAATAACTAAGGATTTAAAATCCTCCTTTATTTCATTGATCTTTTTAGTTAGCATTGGCTGACAATTATTACCTGGGCTCTAGGCGGCCTGGCTGCATGTGATGACTTTGTTTTCTTTTTTGGCAGTTACTCTTTGGTCCAAAATCCCAGCACTCACCAAAATCTCATCAATCACATTGTATAGCTTGGTTATCAAACTAGTCGATTCAGAAGCTCGGGGGGCGACTGTACTTAGGATTTGGTCAACAACTAGGCCGAATTTTGTATTCAGCTCACGTGCATTAGCTATGAAACTTAGTGTTAGACTCAAAGTCATTGTTGCACCTTTGATTCTTTCCTAGTGATCAAAGAACAACCTTTGTGCTATCGGGATGAGTTCAGATCTTCTTTCCATGATCAATTCCTATTAGAACTAAGTCTCCTTAACTTTCATCTCGTCCTTCAATCAGTCAACCTCTATTTCAGCTCGCTAAAGCTCTTCTATTGCCTGAGACCAAGCACCGGTTAGATCACTTTTATTTTGGTTCTCCTTCTTAAATTTCTCACTCAGCTGCTTAGTCTGGTTTGTGGCTTCGGACCATTTCTCTTGTTTCTTTTTCAACTCTCTTTGCAATTCCACATTGATACTGCGATGAAAGACACATGTTCAATGCACGAGGATTCCATATGAGGCTCATAAGTAAATATGGTCGGGGGTATGTTAAAGATAAGAAGATCAGAATCAGTGGATGGGGAATTTTTTTTTGTAGATGAGGGGGCAATAGCTACTAATGATATGGTGGAAGAAATAATAGCGAGCATGAAACTTACCTGGATTATGAGGGTTGAAGACACTTGCGGAGAAAAATCCACTTCTTCTCTTTCATTGTCTGAGGAACCTTTCCCACCCAGGTCTTGGATTCTTGTTCTCTTTCGAAGGGGTGCACTAGTTGTTCCAGAACCTTTGGCAACTAACCTCGACGAACCTTAGTCTCTTCCAACTATTGAAGACTTCCTTGTAGACCATCGGGTCCATCTTACCTTTGTCGGAATGCTGGTAGAAGATGAGACTTGTGGCTAATTTTTCCGTGCTACTTCTTTTTCTTTCTCTTTCCTAGCTTTGGCTGTCGAAGGCAGTGAGTTGGCACCCTAGACACTCTCTTGTTTGAGATCCTGATCAGTTTCTTCATCTGGATCGAACCTAGCCCCTTTATCATAAATTTCTTCAAATTCTTCATCGGTGGGGATGGCATCGAACAAGGGACATGTCTATTTCATTTCCTATCAATATCTCCATAAACCGACTACTTTCCTTTCTAATCACCCGCTCTTCCTTAGTTATGTTTTCAAAGACTTTCCCTTTTGAAAACCTAGGTTGAACTCTGTTATGGCATCATAGAAAGCGAGCCATGGAGACCATATAAATAGTATAACATTCAAATATACATAGGTTCCTTGGTTATCCAGGTTCAAATTTCATATTTCTTCCTAGTATGGCCTTAAATCATGTCAGTTACTTAGGTGCTTTTTCGGATTGTACCTCCATTTATTGTAGATGAGCATAAGGCCAAGATAGGCCAACTTGCTTGTCAATAGTTGTTGCTTCTCACTCTTTATAAGTGTCACTTTACTATCACCAATAGTAAGGGGAGTTACATGAAGGATGTTTTTCCTCCTTCCAAAGTCGTAGTCAAGATCCATAATCGAAAATTACTGATATATCTTTAGGGCAAGAGTCATGGTCGTCACATACCTAGGCAGCCAAAAAGGCTCACCCATAAACCCATGACATCTAATAAAAAAAATCCAACCCATGAACCAATCCAGTGGGGTTTGATGATTCTACATCCATTCTATACCTAGGAGGAAACCTTTGCAAAGGCTACTATGATAAATCTTGAAGCACGAGATTCAAGAAATATTTGCTAAACAAATAATAATTATACGTGCTTGAAAGCACATGGGTCCATACTGAAATTGGTTTCAACAACCTTGGACCGCTAAACCTATTGAGCGGTAATCCCAAATAGCCAAAAAAAATAGGGTTTTGGTGCAAGATCAAATGAACTATGAAAGATGAATACCTGAACTTAGAATAATGGTGGTACTACTCAACTGATTGAGCATCCTCTCAGCAATTGTTGTGGAAAATTCGTACAGGCATTTCCCTTTCTATTTTTTTAGCTTAAAAGCTAAACCCATCTAGTATTCATGGACATGTCATCGCGGTCTAGGCCATACATGAAAGCCAACATCAAAAACACATCTTAAAGGAAATCGGGACCTTCATCGTCAAATCCCTTACTTGTTTCATCCTAGTAGAAAAGCATTATATCTCTTCAACTTCTTCAAAAATTCTTCATATTATCCCATGAGAAAACATCGACCTCCATACGAGTAGGGATGCATAACATATCCCTAATTGTCACGGTACTGATGGTGACTTTGAGCTCACCACCTCTGATGGTTTCACTCGCCTTGTCTAGTTTTCTAGCATAGATGCATATAGGGCAGCATGCACTATGGTAAACCACAATGCCAAAGCCTTGCTCCTAGTCCAATGGATTTTCTCGTTGGTGACTTGGTGACCATCCTCTGCAAAGCCCCTTCCCACAAACCTTTGGGGTTGGTATGGAGCTTTGGATCAAAAATATCGTCTATGAAATCCTTGACCACCTTTGGGTCGATGTGGTCTCTAGGCATTATGCTTTTGGTATGGGGAAAGTCTCATTATTCTGGCATTGATGCATTAGCGAGGGAGATGTCCCTGAATACGTTAACACATTTTGGCTAGGAAGAAACATCCCTACCAGAGGATGATGCTTCGATGACCATTATCGTAATGTTTCAAAAAAGAATTACAACACTTGCTTCTGGACTTAGATAATTTTACTTCTTTAAAGAACCCACACTTAGAAACTTTTGATTTAGTAATCAATTTACTCATGCATTAAAGAGTAAATGAATGGCCGCCAATGCTAGCCTTTCGAGTATTACCAGCAAAGGGTAATAAGTGTCGTATAAATGCTTGCATTCTTGGGAAATGTAATCTCTACCTTGGGAAGGGAATTTCAGTACATTCTTTGCTTGATTTTCGATGAAAGATGACCTCAAAAAATGAGACACATAATTGGAAAAGATACTTTATAGGGTAATTGCATGGATCTGTGACATAATTTTGGTGTCAAATTATAAAAAAACCATAACAAGCCATATTGCACTCGCCAAATAATGAGATCACCAAATTTTCCGCTCGCCAAATGGCTTGAATTTTGCAATGAATGTTTATGAACTCTTTCTTCTTCTCTTTCTCTACCAGGGAGACTATATAAATGAAATAAACGTTTAAGTATAAGTTGACATTTACATATGGAAATTTACTTTCTTATACTTTAAGTTATATTTCATGTATATAGGTGGGATGTTTGAGAGTGGTTTTGGATCTCTAGGAGTTATAATGCAAATTCTATGTTTTGGAAGATCTTAAAAAATTTGGACTTAGCCAAATTTCAGTAATCAACATGTCAAATTTTAGAAATTAGGAGGTTAAATTTTAGTATTCAACAAGTTGTATCATCTTTCTCTCTCTCTCTCTCTCCTCTCTACTCTCTATCTCTCCACTCCCTCTCTCTCTCTCCCTTCCTCCCTCTCTCCCCTCTCTCTCACACACACCTCTCTATCTCCTCCCTACATCTTCCTCCCTCCCTCCCCTCTCTACTTCTCTCTATCTTCTCTCTCTACATCTCCTTCCCTCTCTACTTATCTTTATCTCCCCTCTCTCTCTTTACCTACCTCTACCTAAATCACTTTGTATCTCACCTATGTCTCCATCCCTACCTCTTTCCCTCTCTACTCTCTATCTCTCCTCTCCCTCCCTCTACCTACATCTCTCTCTCACTCTCTATCCCTCTCTTCCCCCTCTTTCTCTCTAACTTTGTCCTCTCTATCTCATAATTCTCTCTCCCTCCCTCCCTCTCACTCTCCTCTCTATCTCACCACTCTCTCTATCTCTCTCTCACACAAACCTCTATCTCCCTCCCTAACACTCCCTCCCTCCCTCCTTCCCTCTCTACTTCTCTCTATCTCTTCTCTCCCTCCCTCTCTCGACCTCACCCTCCCTCCCATCCTTTTTGTCTCTCCTCCCAATCTCTCTCACTATTATTTGTTTGTCCCTCCCTCCCCCGTCATTCTCTCTCTCACTCACATGTACACAACTTTATCTCCCTCCCTACCTCTTCGTCCCTCCCTCCCCTCTCTACTATCTATCTATTCTCTCTCTTTACCTCTCTATACCTACTCTCCATCCATCACTCTCTCTCTCTCCATCCCTCTCTATGTCACCTATGTCTCTTTCCCTCTCTACTCTCTATCTCTCCTCTCCCTTCCTCTATCTACCACTCTTTGTCTCTCCATCCCTCTCTTTCTCTCACTCTCTCCTTCTCTCTATCTCACCATTATCTCTATCCTTACCTATCACTCCCTCCTCTCTAAATCACCATTCTCTCCCTCCCACTTTCCCTCCTTCCCTCTCACTCCCTCCTCTCTAAATCAGCATTCTCTCTCTATCACACTTTCCCTCCTTCCCTCTCTCTATCCCACCTATCCCTTTCTACCACTCCCTCACTCCAACCTCCCTCTCTCTCTTTATATCTCATTCTCATTCTCTCCTTACCTCTCTACCCTCTATCTCACCACTGTCTCTCCATATCACTCTCCCTCCTTCCCTCTCTCCCTCTTATCCCTCCCTCTCTCCTTCCCTCTCTACCTACCTCTCCCTCCACTACCTACCACTCTCTCTACCTCTCTCCCTCTCCCTCCCCCCTCATTATCTCTTACTCTCTCCTTCCCTCTCTACTCTCTATCTCTCCCCCACTCCCTCTCTACTCTCTTTCTCTCTCCCCCCTTCCTCTCTCCCCTCATTTTCTCTCCTCTCACTCACTCTCCCTCTCACATACACTCACCTCTATCTCATCCTTTCCTCTCCCTCCATCCCTCCACTCTCTACATATCCATCCCTCTCTATTTATCTTTATCTCCCATCTCCCTCTCTTCACCTACCTCTCCCTCCATCACTCTATATCTCAACTCTATATCTATCTCTATCTCTATCTCTCTCTATCACACACACACACACTCACATCTATCTCCTCCCTACCTATCCCTCCCTCCCCTCTCTACTTCTCTCTATCTCTCCTCTCTCTATGTCAAGTTCCCTCTATTTACCTACCTCTCCCTTTATCACTCTATATCTCACCTATTTTTCCCTACCTACCTAGGGTTGAGCGATTAAGGGTTGAGGGTTGAGAATTGAGGGTTGAGGGTTTAATGTATAGGGTAGAGCATAGAGGGTAGAGGGTAGAGGGTAGAGGGTTTAAGGGTTGAGGGTTGAGGATCCAATCTATAGGGTAGAGGGTATAGGGGTTGAGAGATTAGGGTTTAAGGGTTTAGTGATGAGGGTAGAGGGTTGATGGTTTAAGGTTTGAGGGTTCGGTGATTAGGGTAGAGAATTTACTTGGGTTTAAGATTTAAGGGTATAGGGTTGAGGGTAGAAGGTATTGGGTTGAGGTTTGAGGGTTTAAGGGTTTACTAGGGTTTAGAGTTGAGTGTTTAAGGGTTTAATGGTTGAGGGTATAGGGTTGAGAGATTATGGTAGAGAGGGAGGGAGGGATGGAGGGATACATGGAGGGATAAGTGAGATAGAGAGAAGTAGAGAAGAAGAGGGAGGGATGGAGATAGATGAGGATTGAGGATCCAATGTACAGGGTAGAGGGTTAAGGGTAGAGGGGAGAGAGATAGAGGGAGTGAGAGAGAGAGAGAGAGAGAGAGAATTGAGAGAGGGAGAGGGGTAGGAGGGAGATACTTGAGAAAGAGAGAGGGAGGGAGTGGGAGAGAGATAGAGGGAGGGATGGTTAATGGTTGAGCGTAGAGGGTTTACGGTTTACGGTTAAGGGTAGAGGGGAGAGAGATAAAGGGTGTGACTGAGAGAGAGAGAGACTTGAGAGAGGGAGAGGGGGTAGGAAGGAGAGGGTTGAGAGAGAGAGGGAGGGAGTGGGAGAGAGATATAGGGAGGGAGAGTTAAGGGTAGAGGGTAAAGATTTAAGGGTTGACATTTTAGGGTTAAGGGTTAAGGGTAGAGGGTTAAGGGTTTAAGAGTTTAGGGTTTAAGGGTTAAGGGTAGAGGGTTTAGGGTAGAGGGGAGAGAGATAGAGGGAGTCAGTGAGTCAGTGAGAGACTTGAGAAAGGGATATGGGGTAGGAGGGAGAGACTTGAGAGAGAGAGAGGGAGTGGGAGAGATATAGAGGGAGGTAGGGTTAAGGGTAGATGGTAGAGGGTTTAAGGGTTTAGGGTTTAAAGGTTAAGAGTTTAAGGTTTAGGCTTAAGGGTAGAGGGGAGAGAGATAGAGGGAGTGACTAAGAGAGGGAGAGACCCGAGAGAGGGAGAGGGGGTAGGAGGGAGAGGGTTGAGAGAGAGGGGGAGGGAGGGTTAAGGGTATGGGGTAGAGGGTTTAACAGTTTAGGGTTTAATGGTTAAGGGTTAAGGGTTTAAGGGTTTAGGGTTGAAGGGTTAAGGGTTAAGGGTTAAGGGTAGAGGGGAGATAGATAGATGGAGTGAGTGAGTGAGAGAGAGATACCTGAGAGAGGGAGAGGAGGTATGAGGGAGAGACTTGAGAGAGAGAGAGAGGGAGTGGGAGAGAGATAGAGGGAGGGAGGGTAGAGGGTAGAGGGTAGAGAGTTTAAGGGTTAACGGTTTAGGGTTAATGGTAGAGGGTTAAGGGTTTAAGAGTTTAGGGTTTAAGGGTTAAGGGTTTAGGGTAGAGGGGAGAGAGATAGAGGGAGTGAGAGAGAGAGAGAGAGACCTGAGAAAGGGAAAATGGGTAGGAGGGAGAGACTTGAGAGAGAGAGAGGGAGGGAGTGGGAGAGAGATAGAGGGATGCAAGGTTAAGGTAGAGGGTTTAAGGGTTTATGGTTTAAATATTAAGGGTTTAGGGTTTAGGATTAAGTGTAGAGGGGAGAGAGATAGAGGGAGTGATTGAGAGAGAGATACATGAGAGAGGGAGAGGGGGGTAGGAAGGAGAGACTTGAGAGAGAGAGAGGGAGGTTGGGAGTTGGAGACAAATAGAGGGTAGAGGGTTTAAGGGTTAAGGTTTTTGGTTTTAGGGTAGAGGGGAGATAGATAGAGGGACTGAGTGAGAGAGAGAGACTTGAGAGAGGGAGAGGGGGTAGGAGGGAGAACTTGAGAGAGAGGGAGGAGTGGGAGAGAGATAGAGGGTAGAGGGTAGAGTGTTTAAGGGTTTAGGGTTTAAGGGTTTAAGGGTTAAGGGTTTAGGGTATAGGGTTAAGGGTAGAGCAGAGAGATATAGAGGGAGTGAGTGAGAGAAAAAGAGAGGGAGGGATTCAGAGAGAGATAGAGGGTAGATGGTTAAGGGTAGAGGGTAGAGGGTAGAGATATAAAAGGAGTGAATGAGAGAGAGATCTAAGAGAGGGAGAGGGGGTAGGATGGAGAGTCTTGAGAGAGGGGTGGTATAAGGGAGAGTCTCTATATCCCCCTCCCTCCCTCTCTTAATTCTCTCCCTCCTACCCCCTCTCCCTCTCTCGGGTCTCTCTCTCTCTCACAATCACTCTTATCTCTCTCCCCTCTATCCTTAACCCTTAACCCTCTACCCTTAAACCTTAAACCATTAAACCCTCTACCATCTATCTCTCTCTCACTCCCTCTCTCTCTCTCAAATATCTCCCTCATACCCCCTCTCCCTCTCTTAGGTCTCTCTCTCTCTCTCAGTCACTCCCTTTATCTTTCTCCCCTCTACCCTTAACCCTAAACCCTAAACCCTTAAACACTAAACCCTCTACCCTCTACCCTTAACCCTCCCTCCCTCTATCTCTATCCCACTCCCTCCCTCTATCT